>CM070033.1:86062668-86083788 GCA_036250615.1 Ptychadena robeensis | reverse complement strand
CCTTAGGGTTTTGTTTTTTAAGTATTAAATTCCTGGCTAGGGTACATTTGACCTCAGACTGCTAGTACCGGCACACTCTGGCCCTATAGTTTTTTATTTATACAATTATGTATATATTATGCAATTACCCCGTGTTTGTTGATGGTATAGTGGGAGTATAGGCACTCACCGGTCCGCCAATCTTTGCTTGGAATCTTCTTAGAGTGGGAAGAGGAGGAGAGGCAAGGGACTTGCTCAGACGCCATGTGGGTCACTCATTGGCTTTCACGTTAGCCAATCAGCAAGCTCAGCCTGAGCGAGTCACTCATCTCTCTTCCTCTTCCCACTCTAAGATCCTGGGTAAGGATACATCAGCGGTAGATCGGTGGACAGGAAAGTTTCTATGCCCTATGCATTAACAGGTTTTTTTTACGGTTCTGGGGGCCGCAAGTGGAGGACCAAGGGGGGCCACTGAAGGACTCCCAAAGGGCCGCAGGTTGGGTGCTTGGGGTATAGTGTGTGATATACATTTTTCCTATGTTTTCCTATGTTTTTATATATTTAACTGCACAATGTTAATAGTGTATATCAATATTTAGTCTTCTAGTGCAGACTAATAGCCCAGACTATTACATATTACACATGACAGAATTGATGTACTCTAGCTAAATATAGGGTATTTCAATGCCTCCCAGTCAACATCTGAAGTCTGTTTGCTTGCTTATATCTACTGCAAGTAAAACAGTTTTGTTAATGACCAGCCAGCAGTCTGCTGATTTGATAATGAAAGAGTTTACATAATTAAACTGGAAGTCATGACATTGTCACTGTTTTACCGTTTAGTTATTTTAACTTTTTTTCTTGTTTTTTTATTACTTTATTTTTAATCTTATCACATCTTGTTTTTCTTCAAATTTTCTTAAAATACAGCTAAAGCTATTGGAGCTTCTCATCCTGTAAAAGTGCCATATTCCAAATTCTTGATGTATCCAGATGACCTATTTGTTTTGGGCCTTCCTGATGGGGTTTCATTTCGACGTCCAAACTGCTTTGGAATCACCAAACTTAGAAGGATACTGGAACATAGTCATGATATCCAATTTGTTATTAAAAGGTACTGGTACAATTTTACAATTATATCACATATGGTGTGCAGACCTCCTGGTCAAAGAGATACTCTGTAACCATACTTAGCTAAGAGGATGAAAGTTTATTATAGACCTCAGATGATGAGCCCCAAGGTCCACTTATGTAACCGTAACTTTGACATTTTGAGTTGCCCTAGTGTGCATATTAAACAGTGCACACCCTTGCCAAGCTAGTTTCATTTTAGATCACATTAATGTTGATATATATGTTTGATATTTAATAACGTCCCCAGAAATATGATGATTTACAATACAAAATGCAGATATGATCAGATAAACCCAAACAGAAAATCAGTGCAATTCTATAGTGATCGCTGTTCGCATACTCTATAATACCATTACCTGGAAAAACATATAAATGAATGATCGACCAATAAAAACTGACATGTCTGATCCCCTTTCGATCGGTCTCTTCTTTGATTTTGATTTTTTAGGCCGACTGCACCAGGTGGGCAGGAATTGATTCCAGATCTCAATTCCTGGTAGAGTGCAAAAATTGATACATGTACGGCTACTTTTAGGCTAAGTTTACACTGGCGGTTTTTTACCGCCAGGTAAACGACCATTCAACGTGAACGGTCGGTTTTCGGGCTGCCGCGCCATAGGACCTCTATGGCGTCCTTAATTAGACGCCCTGTAATCACCTGCACTGTTTTGCAGCCGATCACAGGGAGTCGTTTATCCTGCGGCTGCTGGAGCGCACTGTCGGTTCCCGAGCTGAAAGCAGCTCGAGAACCACCAGTGTAAACTTAGCCTTAGTTATGTTCAGTGCCTTTTGCTATTATGTAACATGTTCACACGTTTTTAATTATTTATTACAGGCCAGAATTGATTTCTGAAGGACTTAAGGATTGCATTCAAGAAAGCACCAGCCCTATAGGTAAAAGAAAATTTCTTTCTAAAATAAGATTGTATTATTCAGAAATTTTCACAACTATTGTATGGATTTGTGAAAGTTTTTTTTTTACTTCTTGCTTTGTAATTCCTATGTATAAGGACTCTTTTTTAGATTAAAGAATACATTTTTCAAACCCTTTTCTGGTTTATACTAATAACTAAATTGCTGAGACCTGTGGTAACACATCTGAAGTACAGTTAAATTGTTAAAGTAACTAGACAAAGTCAAATGCAATTTGTCTCCATTATAACTGCACTGTGGATGTTACCTTCGTTCAGCAATATTAATGTCTGATCAATCTTTTCAGGAGTCACTGAAGAGTCTCACAGTTCCATATCAGATGAAGCTACGAGGCCTAACTTTCAAGGTAAGAAATAATATTATTAGACAGACACAAAACCAATGCATTTGCTGAACTAGCTGTATAGTAAACAAAGCCTGGTTATGATTTTACTAAATCATGAATTGATTAGAGGGGCATTGAAAAAGGTCCTGGGCTCAATATGTAGATTGGGATATGCAAATGATATGTTATAAAAAGACCTTATCAGCTCTCAGGCTATGTCTTGGTGGCTCTGTTGTGTCCGTCTGCACCCCCTGCGCTAAGCGCATTCCTTGGCGGGGATGCCAGCAGACCCGATCCACATTACCTGCCATTCTGGTCAACATAGTGCAGTACATTAACCTCCGGCCAGCTGATCGCTATATTGCCGTGGGAACAGTCAGTGCTGTAGGCAGGTAATGTGGAGAGTTGGTAAAGTCCCATTATAACATATAATTTGCGTATCCTAATCACATATTGATCTCCAGAAAGCGCCGCGGAGACATAGCCTTAAGTCAGGGCAAGAACTCAGTGCCCCTTTTTGTTCCCCCATCATAATTACATACAGTTCTCTGATTTACTCTTCTTTTAAGGTGCCCTTTGAACTTCCCACTCGCGCACACATGCTTGCACATAACTACACACAACATTATGTTCTTTTTCCTTGTCCTTCCTCATAACTACATGTTGTCATTGATTTTTCTCCATACCATACCACTTCAAACTGGCAAAATATAACTAGGACATCAGGTGGTGTTCCTTTAATAGCCAGTGAGGTATAGCAGTCTGCATTATGAACTTTATAAAGGAGCCAAAACAAATCTGCCGCCTCAACTCCTATGTGTCTTTATAGAGGTCTTTGATAATGAGGTATGTGTAGTCCAAGTGGCCAAGGATACTCTTATCAGTAGTATGGGGGTGACTCTGAGGCTGAAGGCAGCGCTGTCTGTCATTGGCATCCTCCAAAATTCCATTGACACAATGAAAGGTAGCCCAGTTCAAAATTAAGTTGGAGGTCATGTCCCAGGGCAGTAACAACAGTTGTACTAACCCTTCTCCACACTAACACATTTAATATAGTAAAGCATCACTCATGCCAGCTGAAAAGAATTTATAGTAAGCCTACTGGTATGATTGGTCAGATAAGGTTAAATGCATATGTTTTTGAATGTTGTCTGTCATGCACTGCATCAATATCATCAACCTAATTTAAAATAGGTTTATTATACTTCTAGAGAATTATGATGCCAGACTTTCACGAATAGATATTGCCAATACTCTACGGGAACAAGTACAAGACCTGTTCAATAAAAAGTATGGTAAGTGTTTACTAAAGACTGCTATGAAATCATGAGTGACAATTCATGCGGGAAGGCTCTTTATACATCAGATACATCGGTGACTCTGCATATGTGTTTTATTGGCAGGCGAAGCTCTTGGAATTAAATACCCAGTACAAGTACCCTATAAACGCATTAAGAGCAATCCTGGCTCTGTCATAATAGAAGGCTTGCCTCCAGGAATCCCGTTCCGTAAACCTTGTACTTTTGGATCGCAGAATCTCGAGCGGATATTAGCTGTAGCAGACAAAATCAAATTCACAGTGGCAAGGTACTTGATCACATTTAGAAAAATCTGTAACCTAATCTGCCTAAGGGGTCATTCACACTGTATGCGCTGCTTTGCTGTTAGCATAGGAAACCTGTTCTACTATCACATTTGCGAGTGCTGTGTTATGTGTTACAAAGCAAAACATGGATTTGTATGGGAACGCAGCTTGTCTGATAACATGTACTGCCTGTACTGTGTGTGTGTGTGTGGTACACAGTGAATATAGTGTGAATAAGCCCTTAAACCTTTGTTCATGTTGATGCACAGTATAATAAAAGATAATCATTTTGTTTATATTTCAGGCCATTTCAGGGACTAATCCCCAGACCTGGTAAGATGTTTGCTTCTGCTTTATTTATGAAAAAACTTGATCTACAGAGATTTTACTTAGATAAACAACATGTTATTATTTGCCTCTATAATCTTAACTATTTTTTTTTTGGAAAAGACATGGCTGTAAAGCAGGGAACACACATATAGATATGGGCCAGATGACTGACCGCTTCGAGCACTGTGCACGCTCACGGGCCATCTATCTGGCCCATATCTAATGTGGCCATACCTGTTTTCAAGCATGACCAATCAATCCCACATGAAAACAGGGATATCGGATATGACTGTAAACCACAGGGGATGTCCATTGCTTTGCATGGGGACCGCAGGGTCTCCATGCAAAGCATTGGCTGAGCTGGAGACACAGCAGCACCTCGAACAGCTCCTATATCGAGCCGTGTGTTCCCAGCTTAATGTTTGATGTTCAGCGCACTCAAAGCTTTCCCCAAAAAAGTGATCTAAAACAATAAATATTTCAGGGTTTTAATCTTGTTTTTGTGTAAACCGTGTGCATTATAGCATGTGTACAAAAATGGTTTAATGTTAGTGAATGAGAATGATTTAGATATATTTTTTGTTATGTTTGCAGTTAATCATTTTGGTATAATCAGCTTATACACAAAATGCTGGAAAAAATGTATCTGATCTAAAGACTGCATAATAAGTAATAGACTTTTTTCATAGATGATGAAGATGCAAACAGACTAGGAGAAAAGGTTATCCTCCGTGAGCAAGTGAAGGAACTCTTCAATGAAAAATATGGTTAGTATGAACCATGTAAATTAGGGTACCAATCTGCCAACCTTGACAACAGTCATGTTGGAATTTGTGGGGTACTTATTTCCTCTGTTTAATGTTGCATTTGAATTACCACAAAACTACAATATTATACATTTTTTTAAATTTTTGTCTTCAGAAAGTTCAATTGGTACCCTTTATTGGCTAACTGAATTAAATCATGACTTCAGTTAGCCAATAGAGGGTATCACTTGAACTCCAAATTCTCTATTTTCATCGATAACTAACACAGTGCAACACTTTACTTGTCTTAGAAAGCTTGGAGTTTAAATGATCCCCATTATTGGCTTCTTGAAGACATTAGAGTAGCAAGCTTTCAGGATGTCTCAGATCCCTTCTTCAGGCCTAATACAATTTAGATTTTTGAGACATTTATACACAAAGTTACAAGGACATAAATATCTTTTGCTTTAAAATATTGCTTTTCCTTTAAAATATTTGTGTCCTTGTAACCATGTATAAATGTATAAAAAAACAGATATTCCGCCGACACCCCCTGTGTTAAGCATATTCCTTGATGAAGATGTTGACGTAGCCCATCCATATCACCTGCCTCCTGCACCGGCTGTTTCCACAGCGTTAAGCCGGACCGCTGGTCAAACGCCAGCCGGTGGACCGCCTCAATGCCGTAGAAATCCCGTCAAGGAATGCGCTTAACACAGAGGGTGTCGATGGAGCCCATAATGCCGTGGAAACCTTGCCTTTATTTTTGTCTTGAAATGTTGATTGCAAATCTCAGTGAAGGCCATAGTATTGGTAAGCAACTTCCCATTTTCTTTATTCCTTCATTCCTATACATTTCTATATCAAGCACTACCAATATAAAGTAACATAATTACATAATGTGGATAAGTGCCCACAGATAAGTGGGCATTTTATATACTTTCCAACTGTTAGAACTGATAGAACCAGGCAAGTAGTATGTTTAGAAAGGGATCACTGAAACATGTTTGCTTTCTTTACTAAAATCCCCAGAACAGCAATTTTTCACTGACTTGTACCATATTTTTTGGACTATAAGACCATCCGATGTATAGTGCTTTACTTTCCCATCAGCATATGCACTGTGTGTGAATTGAGCTCAAACAGCCATCTCACACTCAGTTAACCCAGAGCCAGAGGAAAGATCTGCCCCACAGGCAGATCTCTCCTATGAACTGTGTTATCAGCCGGACAAGCTGGATGGGCAATCTGGCATCTCTTTCATCTGTTTCTGCAACTTCATTATTTACATCAGCGGGGCTCCGCAGTGCATCTGACAGCTCCTCCACCGCCCTGGTGGAAAATACGGTAATACTGTTTCATTTTGTTAACAAATGTCCTGTGTTGTTATCATTTTAACAGTGTTGTGTTGTTAAGTGGCAATCTTGATGAATTATTATGTGCTTTTGCTACAGGTGAGGCTCTAGGATTGGGTCGCCCAGTACTTGTACCCTACAAATTAATCAGGGATAACCCTGACTCTATAGAAGTCAATGGACTGCCTAATGACATCCCATTTAGGAATCCAAATACGTATGATATTAATCGGTTGGAAAAAATCCTAACGGCTCGAGAGAATATTCACATGGTGATAATAAATCAGTTACAGTAAGTATTGTGCTAATTGTGTCCTTTTGTTTCATAGAATAAGAAATGATTAATGTTATGCCTGAGCAAACATCTAGTATTCTGTCCTTCGCAAGGGTGGAGAGTTGATTTTAGAATTTCTATTGTAACAATTAGTTGACATTCTAATACGATGTCAAAAGAAATACATATTGGGGGGGGGGGGTTTCACATCCGTCGGGACCTCCTCCGCTAAGGAAATTGCTTGGCGGGGATCCCAAAAGATCACATACACTTTAGCTGCCCAGCGGATGCTGTGTTCAGACATCCGTTGATGCAGTAGTTAACCTATTCAACTACGTTAACCCCTGCATTGGCAGAACCGCTCAGCACTGTGAGAACACAGCATCTGCAGAGCAGGTAAAGTCTATGTGCTCCGTCGGGACCTCCCGCCAAGCAATGCACTTAGCGTAGGGGTTCCCGCCGGATGTGAAAACATACCCTTACTATTAGCATTTTATATTTAATAGTCTGGTCCGAATCATAGCTAAGCAAACACTGTGCCTGTGAATTCTCCTTAAAGTATATTGAAACTTTGGGTATATAGGATGTATAGAAGCGTGCAGCTCTATGCTAAAGCTTTGTGGAGGTGAATGGAGAATTAAATTACCACGATGGGGTCTTGTCTCACGCATGTGGAATGCGTGAAATCTTTGAATGATTATGTGCCGCAGTAAATCTACATTTTTAAGTATTAATATTTATTAAACATTCTATATAAGCAGATACAATAACAGAGATTAAAAAAATACATAGGAGAAGAAGAAGATACATTGAGTATAGAGAAAGAAAGGGAGGGGGACATCATAAATGACAGAGTGGTGATCTTTCATCCCACCATCGCTGGAGCGCTGGCCAGGGGTTGCTACTGAGAGGGAAAAATGTAAAATATCGCAAAGTGCATTGGGGAGGCCAGGTAAGTCAGAATAAACAGCAGGGGCAGTGGTGCATAGGAGGCAGCATTTATATATTGCAGGGGACAGTATAAAACAGGGACACAGAATGAGAAAAGAGAAGGGAGGGAAAGAACAAGGAGCTAGAGAAAAATCTACATTTCTAATTTGTGGTGTTTGTAATAGGTTGTGACCCATTCAGTAAGCATCAACTTTAGATCAAAATTCCAAAATATTGTTGCAGTCATGATAAGAAGCAGACAAAGGAAGCATAAGAAACAAACAAAGGGTACGTCTCCACTGCATTATTGGCTCCATCGGGTCCCCCTGCGCTAACCCCATTCCTTGGCAGGACCCAACAGAGCCTATACACATTACCTCTCTCGGGCACTGGCTGTTCTCACTTCTGCAGATCCGCCAGCTGGCAGGTCAACATAGTGCAGTATGTCAACCTCCAGCTGGCGCATCTGCTGAAGAAGAACAGTGAGAACAGCCGGTGCCCGAGACAGGTAATGTGTACATTAGAGGAAACAATACTTTACATATGCATACATTACTTTACATATACAAAATAATATGTGTAAATTATTACACTTGTTTGTCAAGTACACTTTTCATATGCCTGTGAGGTAATCACGGTTAAATCAAACGTATTTTTTTTGTAGGTCCTTTTCAGAGCTCTGTATTGACCCAGCACCACAAATACGTGAGTATATCTGTAATGTGCCTAGATCTGTTTATATTTATACATTTGAAATACACATTAAATCATGTACTTGACATAGGATGTTTTACTACAGGGATATAATAAATCTTAGCTAGGAAAAAGGAACAGGTTAATTTACCTGTACTTCCTCACACCTCTTCCTTCTTCCACTTTTGCATATGACCACTGCAAATTACTTTATTATCTGATATGAGAACCTGAGTATAGGAAATAACATGACTTAACCCACTTTTATTGCTGGTGCTTATAGATTCATGCATGTCACATGGGGAGGTAGAAAGGGTCCTCAAGATTTAGCTAAATTTTGCAATGAACAAATAATGGCCATTCTACTCCTGGTGGATGAATAGAGTGTCAGGATGCTGTGTACTGATCAGGGCTGGTGCTATAGACTTTATTATATGTTCTTACCATATGGCATGTAAGCAATGTACCCTATTTTTTGGACTATAAGACGCACCAGCAAGCAAGAAAATCAGAGAAAATTTTTTTAATGTATAAATGTTCAAATCAATTGGGTTAATGCAATGGATTAAATGAATGCAATATCAAATTCATCCAGTAGATGTCACTAGCAGCAGTACTATCACAGCACAACACATCATCCTCCTCACTTATTGGGAGGAGGGGGGCAGCGGGGGGAATGGCTGCACATCTCCTCTCCCTCTCTGGTTGTGCCTGTGTCCGTGGAAGCTGCAGAGTGAAAAAATTGCAGTTTATCTATCTCTCTCCTCATTGTTTAGATCAGCAGGACTCTGGGCTCTGCTGGCATAAGTAATAATACAGTTCAGATGGGAGATCCGGCCGTCTCTCATATGACAGTTCCGTGGCTAACCTCCTTCCCGGGAGAGCTGGCGGGAAGCCAATTGTTGCGCAGTTCAGACCATAAGACACAGACACTTTTTCTCCCCGATTTTGGGTGAAAAAGTCAGTCTTATAGTCTGAAAAATATGGTAAGTGGTCTTATCAGATTGACAAGAACATCATTTATTTATTTGCTGATTTCTACCAGATACATTTGTCTGGTCCCTCATGTATCAGCTAATGTGTAGATCGGAAAAGGATGTTCACAAGAACTGCCTGTTTTGAAAGTTTAAGATACACATCAGAAACTACTTTTACTATGTTAAAACTCTGGATGGCATTGTGGCCGCACTTGTCATTTGTGCAAGCATGTATATAATTTTGAACAGTAGAGATTATGCCTTCTTTATTCCAGTAATAATAGTTCTCTTCTCCATTGTCACCCTTGCTAACTTCTTAAGGCCCCCCATACACGGGTCGGATTCCGGGCCGATCAATTCCGGGCGCGTGCACGCGAAACGATCGTGCCGGAATCGTGTGCAGCCCACCTTGTCCAATCGATTACGTATGATCGTTGAGGGGCCCAGAATCGGATCCGACAGAGAACCAACATGTTGGTCTTTTTGATCCGATTCTGCACACATCAGGGGGAGTTGCCATTTGTGAGGTGGACAATCGGACACGGAATCGTCCCGGAATCCGTTGGACAAGGTGGTATGCAGCGATCTCTTAATTTGCCGATCGATCACACCTGCGATTCCCGCCAGAATCGCCGGAATCGATCGGATAGGTGATCGAGCGGCCATGGAATCCGACTGTGTATGGCTAGCTTAAGACTCTTCTTTTGGATTTGGTGTAGGTACCCCTACTGTCACTTTTTCTCCCCTTTTATTGGTGATATCTCCTGTGAAACTGTTTAATTAACCTCCCTGGCGGTTCACTGAGGTGCAGATTTCTGTACCAAAAGTGATATTTGCCTTTCCCCCCCCTATCGGCGTCACCGATGACGCCATGGGGGCTGAAAGGCTCTGTGTGCCTGCAGCTTTGTAGAAATGCTGCATGCACACAGATAGCCAGCGGTTGTGATCGACCACGAGAACAACTTTTGTTCTCCTGGCTGATCAAAGTTTGTTGCGAACGGTTGCTCCAGGTTGGCGGGCTTCCTTTTGCGAATGGATCGACGCAAGCCGATCAACCCCGACTGCGCAGGGTGATTCATTCGCAAAAAACGGCCCACAGATGAAAGCGCTATGGCGGCACAGAGTTACGGAAATGTGTTTATTTTAATTTTTTCTAAGTTTACACTTGTTTTCTTTTGCTTTGGATTGATACAACATTTATCAAACCTTTATCCAATCCATCAAAATAAAACCAATAAAAAAAATCTAAAAAAAAAAAATTTTTTTTGTACCTTTCAAATCTCCTAAAATCCTCCCGCCGGCCGCTGACGTCATCGGACCCGAATGCAGATCAACGAATAGCCCGAACCCTCGGTATTTCCGTATCTGCTCGGGTTGCAGCCGAAGTAAGATCCATCTAGCAACACGATCACGCGATCTTTCTTCTAAGCTAAATCCACTTTGAGCTGGATTAGAAGACATTTCTATAATCCGCTCACAAGTAAAAAAAAAAAAGATTTAAAAAAATCGGGGACCGGGTCCCGCCTCCGTGACTCCACACGTCCTCTCCGGGAACCCTGAAGACACTGAGCCGAAGAAAAGATGGCGACGACGGAGCAGGTGCGCCCCCACGATGTGCCCGAATCAGTTCGTGCGTATCGATATTGCGGCTTCTCCTTTGCCCAACTGACTTCGGGCTATCGCTAGGAGGTTCCCATCCAAGCCATTCCAGCGCAGTAGAATAATGGCTGTTGCTTTGCCACCCCTCGCATGGAAACAGTTTTTGAAAGCTCTCAAATTTTTCACTGCAGGCTTCATTGTCCCTTAGTACAATATACTATGTTTATACCTTCGATATTCTGATCATCAGTAAGTTACTAAGCTTTCTTATAGTTTATCATTATAGTGAATAGTATATGGATCAGGAGATCTGCAAATCTTAGTATATGAAGTGTGATGTTTATGCTTTTAACAGGAACTAATAATTATAAGGGCCCCCATACACCTTTAGATATCTCTGTCAGATTTCCTTAGATCTCCTTTTGTTTCACAAAACCATGTGATATGAGCAAACTTTTCTTTTCAAACATCATCTACCTGTGTTCATTGCGAGGACCCTATACTACATACTTGTTGGTAGATCTAAAGGATATCTGACCGATCAAAGTGTATGGCCACTTAAAGGTGGGGTTGTACACTCAACGATTTTTTCGGACCGACAGATGGTACGGCGAAACGATTTTTTGGATCGTTGTACACAAATCTGAAACTTCCATTTTGGTTTTTTTTGTTCGATATCTGACACAAAAATCGTCCACAATTTATCGGACATGTTTAACTTTCATCTGTCTTTATATTTTTTGTGGTAAAAACGAACGCATCCTTATTTCCCACTCGATATTTTTTGACTCAATTTTTAACCAGTAGCATGACGTATTTCCTGCGGCAATGATGGTGGGATTTTACAAGTGTAGATTTTTTGATTCGTCCATGATGTTGTTTAAATTTTTCCTTTCCTCTAAAACTTTGCGAACGAACCAATTGCATTGTGACGACCGTAACAACGTGTGTCAATATAAAAATACATATATTCAATATTAACTGTTCGTTGTTAAATAACGATATTATGTTTTTTGTGAATACCGTGACTATATTTTAAAGTAGAATTAAGTGATGCTGCAGTGAGTAATACAGGTGTTGTGTGTAACAGTGACAACACCCACAGAATACATCACTATTTCCTAAAAAAAAAAATCTGAAGATTTTTCATTCGTGGTTCCCGACGATTATTTTCATTCGATAATTTGCGTCGGTTGTACAAAAATTTAACAAAAATCAAATACTACCCTCGATAACTGGACGACGAAAGCCGATAATAAAATCTAAAAAAATTTTTAAGCTGAGTTGAAGAACGAAACAAAAATCTTGACGTGTAAACCCACCCCTTTAGGGAAAAGGTATTGGACGATATTCGGGTACCTTTAAAGCCTTATTTTATATACTGCACTTCGTTTTCCTTATGCAGAACAGGACAGCATTTGCTCGCTAAGCGTAAAAAGGAAAAAGTCTCTGAAGGGAAATTCTGTGTTCATCACTGCATCAACCTTCATCAATCGTCCTCCTCTTCTTCTTCTAATGTGATCCTATCTCTTCACACTCCCATAATCACTAGTGGTAAGTATGTGTGGTGTTACAAAGCTAACGATCTATGGGCATACATAGTGACCATATTTAAGCATATCTTGTGATGTGGCTTGCTTCCTGTTCTTTTTGTGGGGTTGTTATATTTTTATTTTGCCTGCAGGTATAAGTGAAATAGTGGTTAGAAGTGATTGAACACACCTTTACCTCCCTAGCGGTCATGATAAACCTTTTGTCCCGAGCTTGTTTGTAAAGCTCCATATCCCCCGGAAACTGCCTCATTCCTATATCGTCCGAGCATTTCAGATGTCTGGGCCCTCCCCTTTAGTCAACAAGTGATGTCCAAAGTTGCGGGCCGCACCATGACCTCCATGTTATTGTAGGGGCTGTCGGGTCTCCCTGCACATTTCATTCAGCCTCATCACTTGACAGGGCCAGCCACTCGGGGGATGGCGGGGAATTTGAGCATGAGGAACAATGTTACCTGCGCGGTCACCCTTACCAGGGCTTTTTTTTAAGTGCCAAAAAACCACTGGGGTTTAAGGCTTAAGAAAAAACTCTCCACTTGTCACTTGCAATATTGTTTTTTTGTCCGCAGCAGTGGCCTATGTACATGATGGCACTATGGGAATGTGAATATGCCAATTCCTGGCAAATGAACTACTAATCTTTCCGAATGAGACGTTTGTCTGTAATTATTGTAAAAAAGATGTATATGATAGAGGAACAATCCTGTTCAATCTTTTTTTTTTTGGCAATCATTTTACAGTATGTTTTCTGGCATCTACGAAATGGCTTTTTGGAATAAAATGTTGGCCCTTGTTCCACCTGTATTTTTGGTTTTTTTGTAGGAATGTATGTGTGTGCAATAAAGTGTACGCTACATATGAAATGGAGAGTTGGCAAGTATTCAAATTTGCGTAGGATTGGAAAGCTGAAAATGTTAATAGTATTGCCACCATTCCTTAATGCTGTAGCTTGGCTTTAAGTTGCCGTATTTCACACCAATAAAACACTAGACTCAGGGGGTTTCCACAGGAGGGAAAAAACCTTTTGGGAAAAACAATTTCAACCGGCCAACCTGATTTTATTCCAAAAAAATCCCGAATTAGAGGATTATTATTGAGGACGTTGATAACATTTTGCTTGAAAACTGGGATCTGTAAACAACAAATATTATAACATATCTGGCATTATTTGTCATATACAGTTGCAAGAAAAATCCTTTGGGATTAACGTGGAGGTTTGCATGAAGGTGTCATAAATGTGCTCTGACCTTCAATCTTTGGGCTGGTTTCCACTGATGCGTTTGCTGCGGTTTGTTCCCCCTCGCGGCTGCCAGCCCCTCCGCTGCGTCCTTAGGCAAAGCAAGCAGCCAGGCTCCACTGTGGTGTCCGAGTGCGGATTCGGTGCGCATGTGAATGCTGTTCTGAAACGCTCGCCTACAACAGCCCATTTTCGTGCGGAAACCAACAACCGACCGCAATCCCTTAACATGGGGGCTGTCCCAGATCTGCATCCGACCGCACGACGTCGGCGTGCACCACTTACAACAGCTTTGGTGCGGGCGGTGGGCGGCTGCAACAGCGTTGATGACACCGCAGCAATCCGCATCAGTGGAAAACAAGCCTAATTCACACCAACAAAAACACAGTCTGCTTAAATTAATATACACAAGATATTAATGTTTTTTTATTTTTTATTGAACATGTAAACAGTCACAGTGCCGGGTTGGAAAAAGTATGTGAACCTTTGGACTTAATAAAACAGGTTGACCCTCTTTTGGCCGTAATACCTCATCAACCAAATCTTTTCGTAGTTTCAGATCAGACCTGAACAATTATTGTGGTATTTTTGACCACCCTCCCTCTTCACAAAATGTTTCCATTGAGGAATATTCCTGAGATGGTGTGAATCGCGCTCTTAAGTCGATGCCACCTCATTTCAATTGTGTTGAGGTCAGGACTCTTGGCTACTCCAGAAGGCCATATTTGTTCTGTTTGAAGCCATTCCCTTTTGTTGACTACTGAATTGTATTCTTTTTTGGGGTCATTGTCCTGTTGCAACCATCACCCCCATCACTCTGCGGAGCCTTCATTTGGGCGACCATGGGTCTTACATTTTTCAGCAAACGTCTTGATAAGCACCTGGAATTCTTTTTTCATCAATGACAAAACCTCTTCCAGGCCCTAAGGAGCAAAGCGGGCCAAACCATGATTTCCCCCGCCTCCGCCATGTTTTAACTGTTGGGAATAGGTTTTGATGCGGGTGTCTGTGTCTTTTGTTCTCCACACATATGTTGTGTGGTTTTTTCCAAACCACAATTTTGGTTCATCTGCCACAAGAATAATTTGCCAGAGTGCTGTGGAACCATCCTGGTCTCTTTTTGCAAAGTGTGCTGTAGTATTTTTTTTTTAGCAGCAAGGCTTCCTCCTGTTTTTCTGCCATGTTATCCATTCTTGTTTAATGTTCCTTATTGTAGTGAGTCCACAAAAAGTTAACATGGGCCAGAGATTATCTGTAAAGTCCTTTAGCTGACACTCTAGATTCTTCTTTACCTCATTAAGTATTCTGCGCTGTTCTCTTGCAGTCATCTTTATACTCTACAGGATGACCACGTCGAGGAGAGGTAGCAACAGTGCTAAACTTTCTTCATTAGTTGACAGTCCTGTCTTACACGGGGACCCATATACATGCAAGGCTTTTAGAATCCTGTTGTACCCGTTCCAGCTTCAAAGGCAAGTCAACAAATCTTGATCGTAGTGTCTTCTGAGAGCTCTTTTTTCTGCAAGGCATGGTTCCATCAGACCGTGCGTCTTGAAACCAGACAAAAAACCCAAACTGGGCAGGACAGCTTTCAGCATACACCATATCATCACCTGATTGCAACTTAAGTGGCTTCACTCCTGGGTTAAACTTAGCTCTCTTGAGAAGTCATTACGCTGGGGTTCCCATACTAATTTTCCTTTCACACTGCCTGTGAAGTGTTTACATGTTATGTTCAATAAAATGGTATAAAGTGTTGTGGTAGTATTATGTACGCAACGTGTGTTTCTTATTGGTGTCAGTTAGATGAAGATCAGCCACATTTAATACCACATTCATGCACTCCATGTTACCCCAGGGGTCAATACTTTCCTTGTACTGTAAAGACCACTCTGTGGGCTACCATTCCTTTACACTACTTTTGTTAACTTTTTTTTGTGCTAATATAATTCACATGGACCAGAATTGGCCTCCCGGGCCTCGTTTGGCAACCGTGCCGGCCCTAAGACCATAGGGTGAATCCATTTTGGGTGTACCGTATTTTTCGTACTATAAGACAACACCGGCACATACCGCACCAGTTTTTGGCAGGAAAACCAGAATAAAAGATTTAATACTTTTTCAATCAATTGATTTAAGGCATGAAATTAATGAATGCATATTCAATTCACCATTAGGTTCACTAGCACGCAGTAAACTCTCATCAGAACTTCACACTGATAGGCCATGAGGAAAGGGGAGGGCTTGGGCCCTGGTCTTCTGCTCTCTCCTCTCCCAAATGTTACTGATTCGTTCAGTTGGGGCAGCCGATGATTGCGGTTGCCGCCCACGGACAGGCGAGCTTAGATTAAAGTTCTCTGACCTTTCTCTCGTCTTGCCTATGCCAGTTCAGGGCTGTCATAGGCCAATTACACAATTCGATTGGAGATAGTTCGGCCGGCACTCACATCTGACAGCTTCTCCTCATCTCCCGGCTAAAGTCTCCGGGCCAGGAAGAGCTGTCGGGAAGCCAATGTGTGACCTGACCACCGTTGGCCAATGTGCCACGCATTCGGACATATTTTGGGGGTGAAAAATTTTGTTTATGGTCTGAAAAAACAGGCTGTGGAGTCGGAGTCGAGGAGTCGGAGATATTTTGGGTACCTGGAGTCTGAGTCGGAAAAAATGCGACACTCCCTACTAAATTAAATGGGGAATTAATTATTTTTCATTTTTTTAAAAAATAAAAAAAAATTACTTTCAAATGTCCGCAATAAACAACATCATATGAACGACTTCGTCTGCTATAGAATTGGAATGCATGCAGTGCGTAACATTACAGCGCCCACTGTACCACTAGCCTATGCCCCACACCGTCCGAGTGGGGGCCAACAGACCAGCTCAGGTTGAGCTCCAGACTGCGGCGTGATGACGTATCCCTCTGCTCTCCAGATCTGACACATCGCCTGCACCCTTTTTGTGCTTGGCCGTTTGCGTCAAATGAAGGTTCCAATCTCCACTAGACCCATCTAACGCCTCGGCCCGAGATTATCGGACTGTCCGTTCCTCTGGCCGGGCTTGAGCGTGGGGCGTCAGCTATCGGTCACCCCATTGGTGGGCCTACCACCATCGGCGAATGTGCATGCCCATCGGTCGGCAGAAAACCGGCCAGCCGCTTGGTGCGTGCATGGCAGCCTTAACATACTCGCGCTGATAAATGAATTAAATTTTTGTGCACGGTACTCGAGACGTTGTATAGGTGGATGGATCGCAATAGTTCAAGACTGAACCATAAAAGCAGTTGGAAAACGCTGTAATTCCAGCGAGCGATACGTAGGATTGTTAGCTTCAACTTTACACATGAACATGGGGTTCAAGGAAAATCCTGAATCATTTGAAGTGCCCCTTCCCCCCTCCTCTCTGGGCTTCGACTGCCGCTAATCTCACGCAGAAGATCAGAACACTAAAGCTTGGACACATGGGTGGATCTGTAAAAGATTTGAGTACAATCAATTAACTTGCCACTCCCGAAGTGATTGATTTGTACTCTAATCTGTTTTACAAAAACCTGTGTGGCCTTCCTTTGGGCGATCAAATAGAGCCAGTTTAAAAGGAACTTGATTGAACGTGTTCCAACATGTTTAAAGACCCCGTCACGCCAATACTTTGCATGGAGACATGGATCTTCATGGAAAGTATTGAAACAGCTGCGGCTCCTTCCTCCTCCCACAGCCGTCGCTTCCGTGTAAGGGGGCGGTCCAGCACTCCTGCATCGGAGCTGTGTGAGTAAGGCAGCTGTAAGTAGACAGCTGGCTTCTCCCAAGGTGTGGCGTGTTGTAAATCACACACTGCACTGTGGGAAAGGGGTCCCCATTTGAAAGCAGGAATTCGATGTGCCCCATTTGTGCACATTGATTTCCGTTTAAATTGATCCCCGATCAATCACAGCGGGTGTCCTAGCTTAAGGAAAAAAGCAGCAGCATCTTCCGCCTACTCCATTTCTCTGCTTTAATTGGCCATTAAAGTCCATGTTTGATTCCTGCCAGTATTTCTGTGGTTAATTATGATGCGCTTCGCGTTGTGGCGCTTCAATGAATGTATACAATACATTAGCATAATTCCATCAGAGGAAGTCGGATCTGAAGAATCTGAAACTACAAAACCGCTGAGGTTACGGAGTCGGGACATTTTATCGCCGCCTCCACAGACCGCCCTGCTAAAAATACAGTAATTTAAAATCAAAATAAAAATGACTCCAGCTTCCAGGTTGATCAATGGCCATCTTGGAGTTTGTGTCCTCTAGGCATAAAGATTTTGACGCAGTGAACTACAGTCTCTTCACTTCAGCATGTGCAAAGCCCTGCACACTCTTCTGCAACATACAGTGCAAGTATTCCCGACATTGACTTTTTCCACATTTTGTTATGATACATCTCTGATCCCAAAAGGATTAGAACATTTTTTTTTTTCAATCAGTTTATTGATTTTTACAGAAATGACAAACCATCATACATCGAATAGTAGGAAATGTCTCCAAGGACAGCGGCCATAGCAACACAGAAAGGCTTCAATAACCCCTGACAACAGCATTATAATCATGTATCAAAGTTACCACCTGACTATACATTTTGGTCCTAGGGGAGACCTCCCACCTAAAAACCTGATATAACCCCGCAGCTTAGTAACTGCCAAAAAAAATAACAGACACAAAAAAAAAGGGGGGTGGAGAGCTGATAGGGGAAACAGAAGGGTTGGGGGTCTGAGAAGGACACTTTGATAAGCGGTCATGCCACTCCCACACCAGAATCCAGTTATGGAGCTGTCCCAAGCTGACCCTTCATCCGAAGTTCAACTACATTTCCACTTTCCTTCTCTCCACTTTTGTTGTATTTGTTATTTTTCGCCCGGATATGGACAATGTTCCATTCGCTGCATGTTTGACCTTCCGGAAACCATTCCTGTGTTGTTGGTACCACCCTCCACTTCCGGTCGGGGATAAGCACTTTCGCTGCGTTTATAGATGCGTCCGCTTTTAAAACGGGGACCAACTGGGAGGCGTCTGAGGCCATTATAACAGTATGCACCGCGAAAGGACTTCTCACACCATCACTTTCTCCCCCACCCCACCTCAGATCATGATCTCCGCCAACGCTGTCTTTTTTCGGACATCCCACCAAATGTGATAGTGAATAGAGATATCCCCACCCAAAAAAAACTGTTCGCAGCCGAAACCACATGTTCGCGGCGAATATCGCATGTTCGGTTCTAGCGAACTCGAACCATCCAACAATTAAGTTTCGCCCCCTATCTTTTTACAATTGAACAAACTTGACCCTGTGCATCTCAGTCAGCCAGGCATACATCCAGCCCAATCCACACCCACCACCTCACGACCCACCTACCCTCTATCACACAAAGGAGAAGCTCCATTCACATGCTGCCTGAGAGCGTGGAGCCACGACAAAGGTCCGTGACACGGGCAATGTGGTGACAAACGAACAAGGTCAGTGACACGGGCCATAGTTGTGACACACGGCAAAGTCGGACACGGCAAAGGGTACATGGGCAATGCCATGAGTGACCGCAAAAAACCCGCACAACGCACCGAAGATCCGCGAAAACCCCCGCCACGCAAACGCATCCCTTGACTATCATTTGAAATCTTTGGTGCGTGATTTATTTTGTGCAAAAAAAATTTTCTTGGGAGTTTTGTGCCATGGATTCCCCTCTGTCATATCATTGTCCAGGTGTTCATTCAATGCATGAGCGACGCAAAACCGCCAACGCGACGCGAAGTGAACGCGAAAACAGCCAACGCGACGCGATCCATTGACTAACATCATTTGAAAATCTTTGGTGCGGATTTATTTTGTGAAAAAAAATTTTCTTGGGAGTTTTTTGCCATGGATTCCCCTCTGTCATGTCATTGTCCAGGTGTTGAACCCCTTGAAACAAGTTTCCCCAACACATCTGTGGCCAGAAAGGGGTCCCTTTGTTTTTTAATGTTTCGCCTCCCATTGAAGTCAATGGCGTGTTTCGCGTGTTCGCGAACTTTTACAAATGTTCCGGTCTCACCGTTCGCGAACGGCAAAATCCGGGTTCGCGACATCACTAATAGTGAACCTATTTCCCCCTGGCATCGCCAACATTTGTCGTCCACTGGGATTTTCATTTGTTTAAGGACTTCGGGTGTTCTATACCAATGCGTGAGCAATTTGTAATTTGTTTCTTGGACTGCCACACTGACTGAAGTTTTATGCGCTGCCAAACAAGCCGTGGCCCACTTGTCTCGCGTCAGGGGGATCCCTAAGTCCCGTTGCCATCTAGCCTTCAAACCCGTGGAGGGAAGAGGTTCCGCCAATTGGAGCAGGGCGAACATTTTTTAATACTACGCACAACACCCCATAATGACAATGTGAAAAAAATTTACTTGAAGTTTTGTCAAACTTATTAAAAAGAAAAAACTGAGAAATCTTATTAACATAAGTATTCACAGCCTTTGCTAAATACTTTGTAGATGCACCAATTACATCCTTAAGTCTTTTAAAATATGAGGCCACAAGCTTGGCACGCCTATTCTTGGCCAGTTTCGCCCATTCCTCAGTGCAGAACCTCTAAAGCCCCCCATACACCTTTAGATTCCTCCATACAATTTCCATCAGATCTACCAACAACTATGTAGTAAAGTGACCTCCCTGATAGAATACTTAGTGATTGGAAGGTGTAGAAAGGTCCTCACATTACATGGTTTTGGTAGAAGAAAAGTTGATTGTACAGAAATTGCATGGTAATTGTATGTGGTGTATGGGGGGCTTTAAGCTCTATCAGGTTGGATGGGAAGTGTCAGTGCACAGACATGTTAAGATCTCTGCAGGGATGTTCACTCAGATTCAAGTCTGGGCTCTGGGTGGGCCACTTAAGAACAGTCTGAGAGTCCTTCAGCTGCCTTTTGGCAAACTGCAGGCAGGCTCTAATGTGCCTTTTAGTAAGGAGTGGCTTCTGTCTGTCCACTCTTCCATTCAGGCCTGATTGTTGGATTGTGGTCCTTCTGGATTCTTCTCTCTTCACAGAGGACCTCTGGAGCCCTGACAGAGTGATCATCTTGACACACGTCTAAGGGCTTGTTCCCACTTACGCAATCAGCCGTGGGGCGGTCGAAATTTTAATTGCGCGTGACGATTGGGGCTTATGGCTTCCATCTAGTTGATTGGGCTTGTCCCCACTTCAACTAGACCGGCTCCCTGTGTTGTAATTGTGGCCTGCGGGCGGACATGATTTTTCGGCCCTGAACGTGGCCATAGACATGAATGAACGTGATCAAAAATTGCATGTGGACATGATCAAAATCATGTTGGTTCTTTGTCGGATCCAATTCTGAGCCCCCGAACAATTGGACGCGATCACTCGGACAAGGTGGTATGCAGCGATCGGATCCTCTTAAAGCTAGCCATACACGTGTCGGATTCCATGTCCGCTCGATCACCCATCCGATCG
>CM070033.1:85998317-86057273 GCA_036250615.1 Ptychadena robeensis | reverse complement strand
CCGAGGGCCGCAAATGGCCCGCGGGCCGCGAGTTTGAGACCCCTGATTTAAAGCAAAGGTCAACTCATCAGCAAAACCATAAAAATAAACATATACAGAACTCACCAACATCGAGTCTTAATTCAAGGACAGCAACCGCTAAAAACATAAAATACTCACCTTTGCTGCCTGCTCACTCCCGCGCCTCCATACCATGTCCGATCCTCCAGGCTGCAAGATGTAAGAGCAAGACCCTTCCAGTCTCGCTCCCTCCACCAATCCAGATCTGAATACATTGATGCTCTGCCCCTCCCTGGCACTTGATTCAGATGTGGCTGGCTGCAAGCGCATGGTTACATGGGAGGTATAAGTCAGAAGTAATGTCTAAACTCCCATGGTCCCTTGCACGTGCCACAGTGGTACGTCACTGGGGGGTGGAACGTACTTTAGACCTCCAATCTGCCCTATTAAATAGAATGCAGATGTGGAGGTGGTAGGTCCTCTTTAATATGTTATGAGGATCTGTCATGCACAAGATTGCCTGTATAGGGATGTGCTTGGGTGTGCTCCAGTGTTTGGTTTACCTGTCCTTTTGCAAGTGTTGCCAACAGCTGGCGTGATTTCTTACTTATTGTTTGAACTCTTCCTGCCCTGACCTTGGATTGTCCCTGACCAAGTTTCCTGTCTTATCCATCTGTACCTGACCTGACTGGACTGACCTTTTGTGTATGAACCTTGGGCTTGTTTTCTAGATTACCAAATAAAACCTGTAAACTGGACATCTGGTGTTGGTGGTGATTGTGTACCCAGGCTCATTTCAGCCAGTCAGTAGGTCCATAACCAGAGAGATCCAGTTTTGGAGGAAGACAGACTGCAGGAACTTAAAGGTGACCTTCACTCAAAAGAGGAGGCGTCTCCTAAATCAAAGCCTCTCTGGTTTCTGCGACGATAAAACAGCTTTATTTTTTCTCTATTCATTAGGCAGCATTCACCCATGTTCTTTCTAGGCTGCTGACAATTGGCAGCAGCCCGGAAAGTGGCTGATGGCCCATGTGTGTGCCCCTGCACACACCTTTCCCACATACATTGTCTAGTATTTTCTGCAGCTGCAATAGGCCAGTTTGTGAAGCCTTGCCTTGCTAGATATCCCACTGGCTCCTGTAAGTGGTTTTATTTTTTAAATGAAAGAGATTACAAACATCATAATCATAATAGTGTAGTGGCAGACCACGCCAAGTCACAGAGTGGGGGCACTGATTCTTTAGGCACAAACTTCCAAAGATGCACAATGCCAAACTTCCTCTGGCATCAATAATACCTCTGCTAGGAGCTACATGGGTTTTCATGGCCAGGCAGTTGCATGAAAACTTTACATCAAATTTAATGGTGAAGGTAAAACAACAATTGGGCTTGCCCCCTTAGTTCTGTCCAAGGGACATCCTAGAGACTGAACATGCCAAGGTTTTTTAACGTTGGTTTCAAAAAGACATCATGAAAGTGCTCCAGAGCTTACAGTAGCGCCTATAACTGCAAGAATTCATTGGCCTGCACAGAGCTTTCACCTCAACCAGATAGAACCCCTTAGGGGTGAATAGAGATTGCAAGCCAAGCCTTCACATCCAGCATCGGTATAACCTTGACCTTGTGGATGAATGTGCAAATATTCCCACATTCACAAACCTTTGAAATAGAAATCCCAGAAAAGTGGAAATTGTTATTGCAGAGATGGGAATGTTGGATTTTGTTTGATGTGTTCCACTTTAAAGATGTACGTTCTTAGTTTGTCCATTTGATCACTCTTGGACAAACTCCCCATACACGGGTCCGATTCCCAAGGGATTCCGGGACGATCGATTCCGGGCGCGTGCACGCTAATCGATCGTCCCGGAATCGCGTGAGGCCCACCTTGCCCGTTCGATCACGTCCGATCGATCGGGGGCCCAGAATCGGATCTGCCAGAGAACCAATATGTTGGTCTTTCTGATCCGATTCAGCACACATCAGGGGGAGTTGCCATGTGTGAAGTGATCGATCGGGCACGGAATCGTCCAGGAATCGGTGGCCCAAGGTGGTAGGGACAGGCTTAATTGGGCGATCGATCGGACATCCGATTCCCTCTGGCATCGCGGAATCGATCGGATGGGTGATCGATCGGCCATGGAATCGGAACATGTATGGCTAGCTTTAGCGGTTTGCAGAACAGTTGGGAAGTAAAAAACCATTCAACTGTCAAAGCTGTTTTATCAAAGACTGTACTTTTATCAAACTCCTATGCTATCAGTTACATCGTGTGCAAGAGCTCACATACAATGCAGGAGAAACAGTCCTGCATTGTATGCGAGTTCTTGCACACTTTATAACTGTGTAGAATAACATCAGCTGCAATCACTCAGTGGAAGCATGAAGGGGTGAGCAATAAACGTGATTTACGACACTATCATCCCACACATACAGCAGCTATAGTAAAGGCTGTAATGCCAGCTTGGAGGCTGTTAGGACAATAGCATGCGTTTTCATGTATAACTTTGCAGATATGGAGGCACAGGGCAGGATCTCTGCTGCTATGCCCTCCACTTATGAATCCAACAATTGTGAGAAAGTAAAAAAAAAAACGGAATGTTAACAAGGTGCCCACATGTGGATATATTCCAATACATTGCATACAGATCATATATATTTGCATTACAGGTGGAAAGCACATTGACAGCTACTTTGTAGATGACTCCATGTCTGTTGCCTGGCTTTGGTTGGTTAAGGGATGAATCCCAGATACCTTTACTGCACTGTAGCTTTATCATGAATACACACCAAGTATGACCTGAGAAGGAGGCTGTATGAAGCATAAACATAAGCTGAGGGACAGAAGACACACAGCAAGATCACACACAACAACAAGCACTGTACAGAGGCCCCTCCATAAGCTTTGTTCCACTGAGCTATATGTAGGGTGTGTCGCAAAGGACGATGGGATACGTAGTTACCTACACCGCAATCACGCTCATCACTCCCTCGTTGAGGGACCACAACTCCCATAGTGCACAGCAGCGGAAGATCATGCGCGCTGTGTTCTGACTTTATTGAAAGCACGGAGAGAGGAAAAATAATGAAGCTAATAATTTAGACTGTGTATAGACGGGCAGTGCCGCCATACGGGTTACACATGAGGTCAGCTTCACAGTGGCTTGCGGTAAAGGGCTCTGCTGGCATACGAAGATTCAAGCGGTGCCTGAGGCAGCGTCATCTCTTTGGGTAAGGCAGAGCCCGCACTATGTGCATAAACCGGAGCCGATGCTTCTATTTATTAAACGTGTAGTCGGTGTTACCCAGTCATGGCGGGAAGTCTCTGGGTTCACTCCCGATTGGCTCTTACCCTTGCGCGGGGGCGGGGGAATCACATGAGACTGCATGAGCGCTTCTTCCTGGTTATTCACTCTATGCAAACCACGGACTACCTGCAGTGTTTGTATTCACATAGGTGGTCAGTGCAATTTGTGGAAGGGTTCAGGGTATAGAAGGAAAAACGTGCCAACAATCCACAGTACTACAGAACTAGTGGTTCTGAACCTTTTAAATCCCCCTGGAAGTGATGTCGTAAAGTGTCACTTCCTGTATTTGGAACGCAGAATGACCGGTGAATAACAAACACTGGAAGTGACGCTCTATGACATAATTTCTGACGTGATCAGGTAAGTGTAATATCCCCTTCCTTATATTTTATGGGTGGGATATTAGAAGGAAGAGTAATGCTCCCCTCTTAACTTCCCACCCCGCCTGGTGGGCATCAGCTCTGGTGCTTTCAGTGTAATTGATGACCCCTCTTAAGGCCCCCATACACGGGTCGGATTCCGGCCGGATTCCGGGCCGATCGATTCCGGGCGCGTGCACGCGAAACGATCGTGCCGGAATCGTGTGCAGCCCACCTTGTCCGATCGATCACGTCCGATTGTTCAGGGGCCCAGAATCGGATCCGACAGAGAACCAACATGTTGGTCTTTTTGATCCGATTCTGCACACATCAGGGGGAGTTGCCATTTGTGAGGTGGACAATCGGACACGGAATCGTCCCGGAATCCGTTGGACAAGGTGGTATGCCGCGATCGGATTCTCTTAATTGGCCGATCGATCGGATAGGTGATCGAGCGGCCATGGAATCCGACTGTGTATGGCTGGCTTTAAATGGTCGTTCGACCCCCACAGGTTGAGAATCACTGCATTAGAGGGATGAGATAGGCTTATGGGAACTTGTATGTATTGAAGGGTGGGCATGATGAGAGGTAGATGATGATAAAGGATTTAAGCAGCAGTCATACATAGTGTGCAGCACCGTACTAACCCCCACCTGCTCACTGTAACAACCAGGGGAAAGCCTCGTGTCATGTCTTCTCTGCTTTATTGCTGGAAAACGCAGATGCCGTGTGGATGCTGCCTTACTATAAGACACTTTATCATATGTTTTTATAAATAGACTGGGCCAGAATGTCTAATGGTGGGTTAATGAAGGACTGTGTAGTCAGGAGAAGTTTTTGGGTGTCTGGAGTCTAATCAACAAACCATAGTTCCTAATACATTTACATTATAATTAACTTAATAAAATGAAACTATATATTTTTTTACTAGGCTGGACAGGAACTCTCCCAACAGCGACAATAAATAATTGCCCTTTACTAGAATACACCTAAGATTTTTAACATTATTATTGTTAGGCTGAATCTGGGGAAACAGGCGGTGTGGTAGGCATGTATAATGCAGTGGAAACATTGCCTAACTGTTCATGGTTTTCATTCATTACGTATTTGGTAGAACCACTGTACGCAGGACTAAAAACAAAGCTAAACCTTTTTTAACCTCCTATACTAGTGGTTCTCAATCTTTTTAGCTCTACAACCCCCGGAAGTGACGTCACAAAGTGCTTGTGCGCACAATTTTCAGCGATCACCCACAAATTTAATTGCATTGTGGCGATCACGCCCATGCATTTGAATGGCTCTTTCCCAAAGCCGCGATTCTGCCCACAATCTAAAACGCGGCTCACCACGTTTTTGATTGCTGGCCGTCACGTCTCATCACGCCCATAGACTTGAATGAATTAAGACGTGATTTTTGAACATGTCTCCATTTATTCTTTATGGGCACGATCAGGGGGGATCATAATCATGTGTGAAAACGCCAGATTGCTTGCCATAGAAATCGCTAAACTGGGGTCATAGCCGAATTGTCACTTCCTCTATTTAGAATGCAAAAGTGCTGGTGCTGAGTGTCACTGCCGTGTTCCAAATTCCAGAAGTGACACTCTACCACAGCACTTCTGGCCCGATTAGGTAAATAATCAGTCAAAGATGCTGTCAAAGAATGTAGCGACCCTGTCAAATGGTCGGGCGACCCACAGGTTGAGAACCTCTGTCCTAGCCCATACTCCCAAATTCCAGCTCAGGGTGAATAAAACATACTGAAAACGCTAAATCCGAGCTGGAGAAAGTTAGATGGCAGCGCCATCTTGTGGACTTCTTAGTCGTTTTTTTTCTAGAGATGGTGAAATTTCATTTTGAAACCTGTATGTACCTTTTTTGGTAGAGAAATCGTAAATTGGCCACCAGGGTGGTTTTTCGTAGTGCTTTTGGCACAGAAACCCAGACTGAATTGGTCAGCCAGGGAGGTTAAAGGATAGAAAAAAGGACAATTCTAATCCTTTTCTTCTATATCGAAAACAAGAAAAATTATAAATATACAATTTTATGCAACATCTCCCAGATTATATTCTGAGTTATAGCTAGGATACTTCTGTGTGAACAGAAGTTTTAAACAGAAAAAGAGTTACTCACAAATTAGAGATAATATTGTAAATACTGGTTGTTGATTCAGTTTTTTTTTTCCTCACAGAAATGTCTGTTTTAACATCACCGGTCCTGCCAAAGGGCAGTGAATTCCCTGCAGAGAGAGACATTGTAAAAGATTTATTGTCTGCCCTTGAGAGAATGGTAATAATAGACATTTTCTAAAGTATTTGTATTCATGTATATGTAACTCTCTATTATAAAAATTGATATACAGTGTACCCGGTAAGTATTCACTACGTCTCGCTTTTTCTACATTTTGTTATGTTACAGCATTATTCCAAAATGGATTGTTTTTCTGTAAGGGCTTGTCCCTGCTTTAGCGATCTCCTGCGATTATAATCATGGCGCAGAGATCTTCATCACCTGGAAAGCAGGCAGGAAGTTTGGCTTAACCCAGACTGATCGCACCCACAGAGAATGAATGGGCGTGGTTAAAAATCAATGAATTGAGACCATTCATGTCTATGGCCGCGATCAGGTGTGACCACCTGCGGTCAAAAGTGCTGTGAACCTCAGCAGTGAGGATGAGCCCCATCAAATACATGGCCGCGATCTTAGCGCCGCGAATATAATCGGGGGAGATCGCTGAAATGGGGACAAGCTCCAACCTTCCCAAGATTTGTGTCTCAAGACACTCAAGACAATCTTGTCTTGCAGGTCCACAGACAATTCCTCTGACTTCATGCTCGGTTTGTGATATGACATAAACTGTCAACTATGTGTGCCTTTCCAAATCATGTCCAATCAACTGAATTTACCACAGATGGACTCCAATTAAGCTGCAGAAACACCTCAAGTATGATCAAGGAAACAGGATGCACCTGAGCTCAATTTTAAGCTTCCTGGCAAAGGCTGTAAATACTTAAGTACATGGGCTTTCTGAAAAAAAAATATTTGTAGAGCCCCACATACATGTTGTGAATTCCTGTTTATCTCCTGGCAGATAGACGTGCGCGTGATAAGTAAACTTTTTGAGAGCTTTTGTACAATTGTGTGAAACAAAATTAATTTAATCCATTTTGCTACAAGGCTGTAACATTACAAAATGTGGAAAAATTATGGGCAGGGATGCACTGCATATGAATTGTTTTCTACTTCCAGCCAGTAACCACATACCTGCTCTAAGGTCACTTATCACTCTATTCTGTGTTATTTGTGTTGATACAGACCTTAAGGCACCACCAATCTGATATGTGCAGTGCAAGGACCATTACTAAAATACACAATCTAATGGTAAACAAACAGACTAGCCTTACCTGCACTGGCTCATCTGGTAAAAAAACAAGGAGTATCAAACCTGTTTGGACAGTTGCTGATTTATTTAAATATCCCCAAACATAAATACACTACCCCAAGAGGGTGTGTGTTTCCATGGTAAAAACCTGGTTTTAGTGCAAAAGCATCTTCTTGGGTGTTTGGAATGCTTAATGTCCCTATAGGTTCAATTGTTTCAATGTATTGGTTTACAGTTGGTTAAAATTAAATAGAGTGCTTTACCAACAACAAAGTATAGTATAGTTATATTTATTATAGTTATAGTGACTGCTAATGGGCACTTTCTTCCTGGCATTGGTTCTACACTAGCATGTGTTTCCAGTACCCTTCTACAGAAATGGCATTGGTGAGAAGTATTAAGTACTCTTGCTAGCAGTCCTCAACCCATTCTGGGTTTGGCATTAGATTTTTTCCCCAGAAAAGTAAATGGTAAAGTGAACTCTTCATATTTGAATTCATGTTTTGAGTCACAGAAAACATCCCTGGTCCTTTAGCATTTTCATCAGTTGCATTCTGTCCCCCATACAACTTACAATCTTTCCATACAATTTTTTGTGAACCAACTTTTGTTCTTCCAAAACCATGTAATATGAGGACCTCTCTAATCCTTCCAATCACTATGTATTCTATCAGGGAGGCCACTATACTACACAGTTGTTGGTAGATCTAATAGAGATTGTATGGATCGATCTTATTAAGGTGTATGGAGGGCTTAAATATGTTTCCGATAATATGTCAATCCCCAAAGAAGTCTGTAGCTGATGAAATCTGAATATTACCATATAAAACTAGCATCATGTAATAACTGTGCTGTAAGCAACTTCCACAGCAAAGCTATGGGAGGGACCATGCAGGCTTTTAAAAGCCAAACAAGCATTTTAAAAATGAGACATTGGAATGGCAGCTTTTTACCCTAGGACTTACCCAATAAGAATTGGATAACTATTTATATTATTTGTTCTTGTTTGAATTCAAAGTTTACACTCTTCCACACACAGTTCCACCAACATCTTTTGTCTTTTTCCATTTGTAGTGTGCTGAGTTTGCCAGAGTGAAAGCAGAGGTAGCATGCATTGCCGTATATGACTCAGAAGCTCTCATAGTTGGTAGCAAAAAAGGAAAAAGCTTCTTGGAGGTTAGAAATGACTTCCAGACAGATTTCATACAGTACTGTAAGTATTTTAACAGTGGTGCCCAATTATTCCTATTATATTTTTTTCTTATTTGAGGTATGCTTGTTAGAATTCATACTTGGTACAGTATACAGTATTTTGCATGGGCTGGTAAATCTATTGACTCTATTAATTACATTTTGATCTGAAACCTACATTTTAAGCAATGGTTTAATTATAAATACTCTGTATTCGACAAAACAAAAGCATGCAGGTTGTGGTTGTCTCCATGATCAACAGGTACTGTAAAACAATACATGGCATGTGTGAAGCTGAGTTTTTGTATTTGGCTCTTGGGCACTTATTTTGGCAGTTTTCACAATTCTACATACCATATTTTCGGACCATAAGACGCATCTGACCATAAGACGCACCCAGTTTTCAGTACAGGAAAACAATAACATCTATCTCACACATCGGGGAAGAGAGGGGCCAAGGGGGAAGCTGCATGCATCTGTCTCCTCTACGGCTGTGTGTGTGAAAGCTGCAGCGTGAGTGCAGCTTTCACACACAGGCAAAGATAGATGTGAGTGATAGCTGGCACCTCTTTCATCTATGTCTCTCTGCTGTTCATTGGTTATATCAACAGGGCTCCGCTGATATAAACAATACAGTACAGATAGGAGATGCAGTCGTGGGTGTATCTTCCATCTGACAGCTCCTCCACCTCCCCGGCTAATCTTTTTGGGGGTAAAAGCAAATTGCTTGAACAGTGCCTTACAAGTTACAAGATACGAGTGTAACTGTAACCAGGTTTCTTATTGTTTGACCCATTTAAATGCTCTTTAATGAAATATTGCAAATTCAAAAACGTTATCCATTCCTTCTTTCTGAATTAACATCTCCCAAACCACCATGCCTCTCGTCAAAGGCATACTTGCCAAGATCCTGGTTTCTCAGTAACTGAATTTGTTTACATTGCATTGTTGCAAATGCATAGTTGTAGTTTATCTATTACTGTCGTCTGTGCTGCCAACATGTCAATAGATTGTTGTTGTAAAGCTGGTTATACAGGGTTTTTTTGGTTTGATTGACTTAAAAAAATCAATTTCCAATATGTGATTATGAGATGTGATTTGTTGGAAAATTCCAGCACATCTCACAAGTATTGGATATGGTTTTACAGGTTTAAAATGATTTGTAAGCAATTTGGATTTTGGGGCATGCACACACAGACCTTTTATCTTCATAACTGGAAAGGAATTGAATTTAATTAATCTGCTTTGCATCAATAACATTGTATGAGATAGTTGTGCCATTCATAAATTTTTGACTGTCAAATCCAATTTTATTGGCGGGCAATTAAATTGAAAATCGTTTCAGCAAAAAATGATGCATGTATGGCCAACAACAACAGTCTTCCTTTGTTTAATTGCAGGCAGTTCGGATAAAAAATGTGTTTCAGACAAAACCAAGAGGACTAAATTAAAATCTAAGCACCCAAATATTGAATCTCTCTGGAAAGAAGTGGAGGACTTGTTCTGTGTATGCTATGGTAATGTATGTTGCTCTTTCCACCACATTAAAATAAAAAAGACTTCTACTTCTACACAAAATACTGTTTCAAATGTATCATTCTTAAAAAAAAAGGAAACCGAAAATGTCAAAATACTTATTGCATATCAGTGATACATGACACGTCATTTAGCCATGTTTAATATTTTAATATTATTCAAAGTACAGTAACATAGCTGTCAGTTTGCTGGACTGAGTGCTAAATGTGCAGGTACAGAAACTTTTATTTGTATAGGACAGTGATGGTCAACCTTTCAGAGACCGAGTGCCCAAACTGAAAACCAAACCCCACTTATTTATCTCAAAGTGCTGGCATGGCAATTTTACCTGAATTACACAACTCATATACACACAAAACATGTTAACACGCACTGTACTTTCTTATAAGATCGTATAGGAGAGAGTATGGTGAGCTGTGTGCAATGAGAAGAGAGGGGAAGAGAACTAACAGCATTGAGAACCAATAGGCTGCAGTTCTTTCCTCTGTGCTGGCTGATGTGCCCACAGAGAGGGCTACGAGTGCCACCGGTTCTCCATCACTGGTATAGGAGGTACCTTTACTGTAGAAGCCTATTTAAGTATGATATATGTGACAATAAAGAGAAAGAATAAGTCCCTCACTCAGTCCAAGGGGAGACCGGCATCCCAATAAACATAGATATGAAAGAACGTGGAGAAGTATCTGTAGGAGACTTCCCACGTTGTAGATTCCCCTTACGAGCAAGAGGCTGGGGGACTTTAAAGGTCTCCACAAATTGGACAAATAGCGGTGTGCATACAAATAATTAATTATTAACATTATTGCTCATCTGCTGCCACTCTGTGTTTGTTTGTAAATGATCTGTAGTATATAATTATATTTTCAAAGGTTGACGTTTGTAAATGTATACATTTCTTTCCTACTAGGTAAAGCTTTAGGAACATCCACTCCAGTGCCTATTCCTTATGACCTGTTGACTAGAGACCCCACTGCTGTCACAGTCTGTGGTCTCCCAGAAGAAATATCTGTCAACGAGCCATCCATGTATGATAATCAGACAATTCATCAAATCTTGAAAAACAAATCCAGCATTTTTTTCAATATTAGAAGGTGAGGGGTCTACACTACCATTCTATATGCAACAGAGACAATTTTGATCATATAGGCTTGTCCCCCATTAGGCAATCAGCCGCAACACGGACACGATTTTAATATTGCGCAACGATTGCGGGTGATCGTTTCAATATAATTGAATGGGCTTGATCACCGGTCGCAGCCATAGAGGTGAATGGGTGCGATCATTCTCATTGGCGCAATCAAGGGGCGATCTATATTTTAATGGGGGCTATTTTTTTTAAAAATCGCATGGTCAATTGCGGCTGATCATGTTAATTAAAATCGCGTTTGCGCCGCGGCTGATCGTGTACGTGGGAACAAGCCGACCACATTTTTCATATGGTAGAAGAACTTTAGAACTAAAGTTTGAACATTGCAGAGCATGATCTGTTTATGTCTGCTGTATAAACCTGGCATGTGTGATACATTCCATGATATTTGTATTTAAAATGCCAAAAAAGTGACAACATTATCATTTTAGACATATAAACACATTTCTGTCATAATTAAGTCATCAATATAGGGAAAAGCACAGCTACAATAATAATGTGATGGTTTAGTTTGGGAAATTAGATGGCAAATTAAAATACCGTATTTTTCAGACTATAAGATGCACCGGACCATAAGATGCACCCAGTTTTTAGGGCAGGAAAACCAGAAAAAAAGATTTAATAAGATTAATAAAGATTAGAATTTTCACATCAATTGGGTTAATGCAATGATTTCATTGAATGCAATATTCAATTCAGCCAGTAGATGTCACTAGCAGCAGTACATTCTCAGCACAACGTCATTCTCCACGCTAATCAGGAGGAGGGGAGCAGGGCTGCACAGTCTACTACCCTCCTCTGCTGGGCTCTCCGGCTGGCTGTTTCTGTGTCCGGGGGATCTGCAGAGTGATTGCAGTTTCCACGAAGGGAGAGAGGGAAAGATGGCAGTTCATCTATATCTCTCTCTTCATTGCCTATGCTAGCAGGCAATTATATAGTACAGATGGGAGAGCCAGACACCGGCTGGCATCTCCTCCTGCTCCACGGCTAATCACCATGCCGGGAGAGCTGGCGGGAAGCCAAGGCGCGACCACCCACAGCCCCTAAGTGTGCCTTATGGTCCGAAAAATACGGCTCATTCTTTTTTTGTTATGTGAAGCTTTGACTTTTTGGTTTTTGTCATCTCTCTTTTTTGTGTTAGACCTTTTCCATATGGGAATACGACAAAAGGTAAGTACCAGTTCCGATTAATATGAACTTTACATTTATAGCTTTTTAACTTACAACCTAGCATCTAGCAAATACATTTTTAGCAAAATGTTGTTAAAAAAAATGAAACAAGGGAACAGAAGACTGGGAAAATAAATAAATAAAAGAAATAAGAAAAAAAATAATGGGGGGCCATCTTTGTGACTAATTTAGTTAGTTGGCGACAGGTTTGTAATATCACTGCATGTAACAAAAAGAGAATTGCAAAGAGACGGTAACAAGTGAAGCTGGGCATGGACGGGGCGATTCCTTCCCAATTCAACAGCCCGACTGCCGATCGGATGCAGAAACACGCATGGCATCCGATCAGCAGTCGGATCGATAGGGAATCGGGCGCAGCAACTGGTCATATTAACCAGAAATATGCCGTCAACTATTTGATCTGACATGACAGATAATTTAGATCGGATCCCATTAGTTCAGATGGGGATGGCAGTCCCCAACTGATGTAATGGCCAGCAAACAAAGATTCTCGGCTCTAGGGGGCGTGCGTGATGACGTCATCACTCCCGCTAGGTCGGCTCAGCAGTCGACAGGAAATTGCCCCATCTATGCCCAGCTTAAGTATGGTGAGTTCTACACTAGTTTGTGATAAACTCTGCACTCACATGCAACAATTTAAGAATAATGATCCTCTTTATTTAATAAAAAATTATGAAGAACTTAGGGATTTAATCTTCAGCAAATAGTATAATGAAAAGTGCTAAGAAAAATGCCTGAAAACCAATGGTTAGATATCTGTGACTTTTTTAATGCCACTGCATTATATACAAACATGATTCTGTTTTTATTTGTGCTGTTTACTTTAAATGTATATAATTTACATAATTTGTAAAAATGCAAAAATGATCTAGTTTGTTTGTAGCATTACCACTGTAGTGTTTTGTGTTCCCTCTGTATCACTACGGATATCCTGCCAGACGTTATCCCCCAAACTCAAATAGATTGAGCACAAAATAATGGAGTTAAGACAAAGTAATTACCAGTGTAGTGGTCAGGTTAAAATATGCATTAAAAAAACCTTTTATCTGACTAAAGGTGCTTAGCAGGAGTTAGGCGTGATATAAGGTCCATTGAAATCTAGAGGTTGATTTAACATTACCATATTAATTATTAACATAATTGTAGCCACCCTAAAGCAAATGTGTATGTCTGTAACACCAGGTAGAAATACCACGTCTAAGCTGCAATATATTTTATATTTGTTCTTAGAAACCCTTATGAGATATTTTACCATGTTGGCGTGTTTTGGTGTTTATTTATATAAAGGTGTAGTCTTGTCTTTTTGTTATAGTGGAAGAGCTTGCAGGGGAAACACCAGCATCTATCCCAGAAAGGTATTTACTTGCACACAGTAGGGTTTCTTTCTATTTCAATAAGCACATGATGTACATAGGGCTGTTTACTCAATCAAGTTCCTCCCCTCTTGTTCATTCCCTTATACCTTGGAACAATCATGAATGCATGAATGATCATTATCATTCTCTCATATCTGACTTCTGCATAAGGCTTAAGGCATAAAGGCTTTTTTCAAATACTTTCTTGGTCGTACACACTGCTTCTCATCCCGCAGCTCCCTGAATACAGTTATAAGCAATTCTTGCTTTACTCCAAAGCTGGTGTCCTATCAAATACAGCCTCCCATCAAAATCAGCCTCCCCTGGCCACCAAGATCTACTTTTTTCTATTGTAATGTCTACTGCTGTTATGCCTTTGGCTTCCACCAGGGGGAGATCACCCACCTGACGAGGTGGCACAGCTTGATAGGCGATGTCTTTAGACTACTCTAGCAATACCATGTGAGAAGCCTTTCACAAGGAAGTCCTTCTGCTCATGGTGGTCTCATTTCTTTTGAGGCTTAATTCTTCCCTTACTATGTTCAGCCTTAGTTTATCTGAAGATTTCCTTCCATTGTCAAGTTTTAAGAGTCGGCCTCTCTCTTTCACTGCTTCTCTCGTCATAATTAAGGAGCCCCCACATAAATATGAACTAGCCTATCCTTCTGCCATATAAAGGTAGTCCAGACAGCCACTTATTTAACCTTGTGTAAAATGAAAACTGGCATTTATTTTTTTGGGTAACTAATTAGTTGTATCTATTATATCTATAAACTGCTTGTACGTTTGCCACAGTTTTGGCCACTTTGCTTCCTGTGCCATTGAAAAAGTAAGACAATTACAGTATTGTTATTTTGAGCAAAGGGCACCTCCGTTTCCCCTAAACCTCTGTTATACATTTTGTTGACTTGGCTTTTCAGTAAACACAAATAATGAATAAAGTTTTATAAGTCTCTACTGAAGAGCTTTTCCACTTCACAACTGCAGAATACATTTTTTGGTATACATTCAGTACAATTATAGAAGGAAAGACAATGTACTAGTTTTTTTAACATTCTATAGACAGTTAGGCATCTATTAAGCATCCGTCAGGGCATACGTAACTTTTTTTTTTGTGTGAAAACAATCCGTTACTGACGAATACCCATCTGTAGATAACGGATTCAATGGATTGTCTATTAGTGTGTGAGCGGACCCCCCCTTGCGTTGGTAACAGATGGGTCAAGATCAACATAGTGCTCTACATTGATTTTTGCGCAATGGGGCACAACGTAGTAGACCAACTCATGTGGAGACAGCCTTATTCATATTATAATGGGCTACGTCAACATCCTTCCATTTGACGTACATCAAATGCAGGGATTTTAACGCAGTGGAAACCTAGCCTTATACCATACACTAGTATTGGCTTGGTTACTGATATTTATGTATATAGAATGGTTTTCTGATCTAATTTGTTTCTTTTTCTGTTACTACAGCTCTTACCCTGTCCAGGTGAAAACTGAGCCGAGCGATGATTCTGGTATTCTATTTTCCGATTTACTCTAGTAGACTTTAAATCAGAAAGCGTTCCTAAAGTTTTTAGATTAAGGGCCCTTTCACACTATGCGTTTTTTTAAAGGCATGCTTTTTTAAAAATCTTTATGTGGTTTTTCACATTACATCTGCGTTTTGCATTTTTAACAAATCAATGAAAAAAGTATAAAAAAAGAATAAAAAATGCATACAGCAGGGAGTTTTAAAAAACGCATGTGGAAGCGCTGCATTTTTAAAAACGCACTGCATGCAGTGTGAATGGTAACATTGGTAGTCTATGTAAAAATGTGTGCATTTTTAAAACACAATGCAACGCATATAGTGTGAAATGGCCCTAAGGGCTAGTTAGTTGCATTAAATAAAATTTCTCCTAGCTAAAGCCTCCCATACACCTTTAAATCACTCCATATAATTTCGTTAAGATCTACCATCAACTATGTAGTGCTGGGTCCTCCCTGATAGAATACATAGTGATTGTAAGTATTAGAAAGCCCCTTATATTACATGGTTTTGGTGGAACAAAAGTTGATTGTACAGACATTGTATGGTGAGATTGTAAAGTGTATGGGGGGACTTTAGAATTTCCTCTACCTCTGTGGCATAGCACTAATAGCAATAATAAATGCTTCATTGTCATATGTTAAAACAATGCCCCTGCGTCAGTAGGTGGTGAAAGGGTTCCAACATTGCTGTTTAGTGGTCTTTCTACATGCAGTCTCCGTGTCCTGCCTACCCCTTTCTCCACTTCAGCATTTATGGCCTCCTGATTGCAAGACAATTACTGTGAAGTAGCACTTTTTGAGAAGCTGGATATGTAAGGACAGTTTTGCCAATTCAAATGATATGTTTTCTGCTGAAAAAGAACTATAAAATGACATATCTTTTATATTTATGATATTTCCCTCTTTGTAAACATTTTACATAGTTGTACTGATTCTATCTATCTCTGTTTATCATTACAAAAAATATGTAAAGATTTTTATATATGTCATTGTAGATAATGCATTTGAACTAACCACGGTCATAATAAAGGAGGAATCTGATGACCCAGACTATTATCCGTTCTGTTATCAAGGTAACAAATGTATGTTTGTATGTACAGAATAGACTAGAAATGTAGGTACAGAAGTACAGGGCAATGCCAGCAATATAACAAAATATAGTACATACAGCAAGATGACTTCTTGTAGATGTTCATTTACTTTATTCCTTTTTTGAAAAACCATTGTTTACCTGTTTTGTATCACCTTGATTAACATTTGTTGATTTGTATTCATCTATTGTTTACAATATTGTACAAAAAGCATTCCTGTGCAAATCCCTGCATGTGTTTTATAAATTATTGTTTTCATTAAAGTTCTGCTCATTTATTTTAATACACCACTAGATTCATGGATTTTACTGTAAAGGATGAACGTTAAACATGTGTTTTTCTTGGAAATGAGTCCATGTTATTATGAGTACTTCAGTACTAACAAGCTTTGTAATTATTTATGGTATTAGGACACTAATATATACCCTTTTAGCTCATTAAACAATCGACTATAAAATAAACACATAACAAATAAGCAGCTGGCATTTAAATGGAGATGGCACTTTAATTGGTGTAATATCTAAAATGTCCTACATCATTACAGTACAATTATGTGATCAACCAGGACCTGGACAACAAAACAGGCAAAATGGTCTATTTAAGTATGTTCCAAACAGATTTCTAGTAGCTCGTTGGGTCCATGCTGCTTGTATGACAAGTAGGTATTGAATCGCGACCCTCAAGTGCCATCTCACAAATAGTTGTTTTAAAGGATATTTTGCAGCTCAAAAACTATTGATGATGTCCATACATAGAAAGAAGAGGCAGTTGTGGTCTAAAAAGCACAGGACTTGGATTGTTTTGTTGTATAGTTTGCAAAGGCACAATTCAGATAATCTTGTAAACACATGGTCACATGCTTCCTGCTCACATTTATTTAAGCATAGAAAAGGTTCCATTATGGTCAAAGGTTGCTTTAAATGTGGTTCTACACATGATGTGTTTCAAGTGCTTCCACAACATCCTAATACACAATGCCATCCCCTCTATAATTTTCCGTATTTAGCTTATCGGGCGCTTGTCATGTGGAGATCACCTGGACAAAATTGTTCGCATCATTGATTTAACAAGGCAAAATCTTCTTTGGGAGATGTTAAAGAGCATTAGAATGCAACTGGATTTGAAATGTAAAGGTTGTAACAGAATGTCCTGCATTTGTGATGCCATTTATTTTTCTAGATAGAGCAAAATATTATCCCAAAGCTTCTTTTGTCCTTTTCTAAAAAATCATCAATTTGGCTTTTATTGAAATTAATTAATTTGAAGAAGCTTTGAAGTACTTTGAATAATCTGTAATAACACTTTTCTATCTCATAATTTGTTCTTTCTATAGCTTTGATGTCTTCAGTAATTAACAGTTCTAAATAACAATTAGTAAATGAAAAGCATTAAATTATAAGGTGTTTCCAAACAAAGCTGTAGGTGTGTAGTGTAAACATTTGCAAATTCTCTATACCTGTATGTTAGCTGTTATGTTGCTTTTCAACCCCTATTTTTTTCTCCTGCATTATATGCTGGTGCTTTATGAATAAAAGTTCTGCAGGCAAATGTTAAATGTTCCATAATAAATTATTATTGTTATGAAATATTTATTCTTGATAAATTAATTTTGTTGTGTTGTAAGGTCGTAGTTATGATGAAGATTCCAATGAAGGAGCAGATATGGAACATAATGAAGGTATTTAAATCCTACACATTTGTTTTGTTGCATGTATAGTTATAATAATTCAACTAGATGTGTTCATTTATTTTAAAGGTTTTTACATTGTGTGGTAATTTCTTGCTTTTAGGAGATGAATATGCTCCACCTCATAAGAAGCAGAGGGGTTCTGGAACACAACCAGCAAATAGCCAGTGCAAGAGAAAAGCCAAAGAGTTTAACTTTGGTAAGATTTTGTGAACCTCTTCAAATAAAAAGCTGTAATGTGAATGTTTTTATTTTTATAGTATTGCTTTTGTGAAATCCCTATGAACATATGAGTACACACTTTTTTGGTTTTACATATTAAGTCACAGCCTCAGGCAAGCAACACCTCATGAGTTTTTACACATGGTAAATGTTTAGCACTGATTTAATAACTATATGGGACTAAAAATAGACATGTTGGGATCGGAGGTTAGAGTTAAGTAATTTTGAAACCTGCTAAGCACTTAAAATACATATAAAAATATATATACATATATAAAAAAAAATATATATATATATATTCCGATATGTTAAACCTCAGAAATAAAAGTAAGTTCAGGCTTACTTAAACAGGCAGTTTTTAACCATCCAGTAAATGCCTGTTCATCCTGGCGAATGGGACATAAGACGTCAGCTGGGCGGTTTTTGGGCTTTTTTTCCCAAAAGACCTGTCACAGGGATGTTATCTAAATGCTAACAGGATCGCCAATGTAAATGTGTTTTTTTTTTCTTAAACCAACCTGCCTTTTCTGGTTTCCCTTTTATTAATCTATTGTTTCTTTAGAGAAATGGAATGCCAGAATAAATGAACTGAGAAAACAGGTGGAAGAATTGTTTGAAAAGAAATATGGTATGCTGTAATTTTCTATAGTCATTATTTAGATTTTAGTTTTGTAATAACTAACTTTAAGTTAAAAAAAAATTGTAAATGTGCATTTGTAAACGTTGTTTAAAATAAGTTGATCATCCTCTTTGTAAGCTTGAATCCTCTAATTTATGTCTCTCTAATTTAGAAGTTAGTTTTTGTAGTGATGGATTGTGCCGATTGTATTGTTTTCTTTTTATTGTGTCCTGCAATTTTGGGCTTTTTAATAATTAATGCATCAAGAGCTTTATTGTTTCTTATTCTGGTCCTATTTATTCATTAACAGTAATTCAAGATACATTTTTTTACTTTTTTTGCATTTTTTGTTAAAAGCTGAAGCCATAAATGCAAGTGGTCCGATTGCCATTCCATATCACCTTTTCCAGTCTTATTCAGAAGACCTGTATGTGGAAGGACTGCCAGAAGGCATCCCATTCAGAAGGCCATCAACGTATGGAATTCCACGCCTCGAAAGGATACTGCTGGCACGAGAAAGAATCCGTTATATCATCAAAAAGTATGTTTTCATTCTTTTTTAAAGTGGTCATTACATAAATGTAAAGTATTGATGTTTTCAAAAAACATTTGTTTTTATGTATAGTTTGTAGTGTTTGAGTTACAGTGTACTAATGTACATATACATTTGAAAGTTACAAGTGCAGGCTTTTCTTCTTGTTGTGCCTTTTTACTTCTTTTACGGTGCAAATCTATGAGTTGACCCACTGATTGAAAATGTGATACACTCCCTAATTTTCTGTTAATTAGGTTTAAAGATGTTAAAGGAAAGATGAATCATTACGAATAGTAAATTCACAGTTAATATTACTAAATAAGTTTTTAAATATGTATGGTATATACTAGGAGAAATGAATAATACATAGACCCCTTGACTTACATCCTCAATTTGTTCACAAGAGCTGGTTGTAAGTTAGGTTGGTTGTTAAACAATAAAAATACCCGTAATGTGTTCTGAATCACACTTTAGCTTTTACCATTACCACCGTTTGTAAGTCAAGACTTTTATAAGTAAGTTATTGTAAGTTAACACTAAAATTTTGGTTGTAGCTGAAGCGACTTAAGTCAAGCCAGTTAAAAATCGAGGGTACATTGTACTGTAGTAGGCTTACTTCCATAGATGCGTATTTATCAGCATTGGTCACCCTAAGATGTTTCCACGCATAGATAGCTGTTTACATTCCAGAACACATGTTAACTTTTGGTGCAACTCTTTAGATTTTTCAGTTGATAATCTGTACAAAAAGAAAGACATTTGGGGCAGTCAGTCTCTGACTCTAAAAATCTCAAAGACTAGCAAGAAGAGCAGTTTCACCATTATAGTTTTAATGTTCCCCGAGTTAGATTTTAGTTTTATACTCCACTCCAGATAGGTAAAAAAAACATTAAATTTGTCATAAAAACAATACATTTTACCTTTTTGTACAAACTGCGGTATGACCTATTCTAGAATCCACATTAAATGTTTCTTCAACTTTTGCAGACCTGAACTTCTAAACACTACAAAAGAAGCCATGTCAGTTGACAAATCAAACACCGGAGGTAAGCAGATTCATCTTTGAGAGGCTGCTGCTTCCAGTCCTTATGCTAATTCATAAAGTAACTCAAAGCAATAAATAAGCTACATAATAAAGAAGCTACATTTAAAATGTCAATATATGGATTGAGGCCATTTGAATACTTCTATAGATAAAACATGATGATGTTTGATTCGGCCTTTGATTACATTAGTCAATTGTATCCTATCTTGTCTCCACTCTTTATGGACCTCACCTTATATATATATATATATATATATATATATATATATATATATATATATACATACATATTGGTAATTGTAACGCTCTTTTTTTGTTTTTTTGCACAACAGTGAAAGAAGAATGGTATACAAGAATAACTAAATTGAGGAAAATAGTTGACCAGCTGTTTAGTAAGAAGTTTGGTAAGAGCTGCTATTCTAACTCCCAATTATATTGTGTTGTATACAGTTCATTGTGTGTAGCTGATGTCTAGCTAATCTTTTTGTTTGTTGCTCTGGTTCTACACGCATTTCAATGTAGATTTTTCACATTTACATATATACCTATTAAAACCAAATGTCTAAATAAATGAAATATTTCCTAATACATTTTCTGATCTAATGTGATGTAGAGTTATGATAAAGATTTCTTTTAAATGTGGGAAATTCAAATGGTAGCAGAAAGAAGCAGTAATTGGGGATATTTTAAGATAAAAATAGAGACAAAGTAAAGGTATGTAGTTACTGTGCTTCAGATGGTAACATGTAAATAAAGACAAAGAGTTCAGTAAACATTTTGACTATATCCTTCAAGCTTTTGTTCTATTTATGCCAATTTAATTACATTAGAATGTACCGTATGTTCTATTCTGTTTCTAGCGGAAGCTATAGGAAAAACTGAGCTGTTTCCTGTACCCTACCAAAAGTTTGAGGCTAATCCAACAGATATGTATGTCGAGGGATTGCCAGAAAACATACCTTTCAGAAGTCCCTCCTGGTATGGGATTCCAAGACTGGAGAAGATCATCCAAGCTTCTAATAGGATAAAATTTATTATTAAAAAGTATGTGTATATGGTTTAAATATATTTTTTTGTGGTCACACTGGCATCAGTATAAGTAACACTTTGTAGTGAAAAATACAGCTGCTTCATTCAAATTTAGATTCTACATAAGTTTCACTAAATGTCATCCTCTGTAGAAAACTGTAGGACACTAGATGTATAAACCATGGTTCAAGATACTACATTTCTTAACGAATTGATTTAAATATAATGTAAGGTGGCAAAACAAGGCTTCAAATACCATACAGTATTGAGTAATAATAGGACGTATTACCAGTATGGATTATAGTTTGATTTACATTTCTGTTTACTTTAGGAATATTAACATATTGCAAAGGCTGTAGAAAAGTCCTGTAGTGATAAGGTGTTTTGTAGAAATTTTAGGGCTTGGTTACCAAAAATAATTAAAAGACACAGCAAGCCTGTTGGTTAAAATGCTTCCTTCTCCGGTTTGCAAATACGGTGTTTCTTTCCAACTGGTGTGTTTCCAACTTACTGTATATACTTGGACTGAAAAAGCTCTCCTCGGCTTATACTTGAGTCAGGGGGTCCAGTCCACACTGTCATCTGGTGACTGGTTACTGTTACTGGTGGCCCGATGTAAATGGAGAAAGAATTTAATAGCAATTCAAATAGAACACTACACAACCTATGATTCAAAAATAAAAATAAGTTCCACTCCATTTATTGGTCCCAATAATAATAATAAAAAAGACTATTTAAATGAAAACTTATTTTCATGTTTGAACTGAAGAATTGCCTTGAAACCCCATCCTGTAATAACAATAAACCTGTGTTCTCTTAACTTGATTGATGGTGTGGCACTAAAATAATCCTGTTTGCTTCATTCCTAGGGGCAATGGTGCTGTCTCTATATTTTTCTCATTTAGAAAACTTCCATATGTGACTTTGCATGTCCCACCCTCAGCTTATACTCAAGTCAATACATTTTTCCAGTTTTTGTAGATAAAATTAGGTACCTCTGCTTTTACTCGGGTCGGCTTATACTCTAGTATATCCGGCATATTAATATTTAAGTTCCTTTTCCAGTCTTCTCTCTTCTTTTGAATGTACTTCTGCATTTTTGCTAACTTTTGGTCACATGGCTTCTCCAAGCATCTATTTTTCCCTAGGAAAGATGTTACTTCCAGTGTAGTATATTGTTCAGACAACTATGTAGTATGGGGTCCTCTGTCGTTGAACACAGGTAGACTTGATGGTTAAGAAAGTCCCTCATGATACATGGTTTTGGTGAAACAAAAGGAGATCTAAAGGAAATCTGACAGAGAAATCTAAAGGTGTATGGGGACCCTACGATTGCTAAGAAGGGCAGATATAGAAAATCATCCTTCTGCAGCATTTACCAGTAAACAAATGGGGCAGCACATCCATATTGATTATGGCACTGGTACAGATTATTTGGTCAGTTTAATTCGCATTTCTTCAAAAGTCTCTGAAAGAACATCTCTAGTGCAAAAATTTTTTTTTGGGGTTAAGCCATGAGTTAATCGCCTATTATACTAATAGGAGTGTTCTCCTATTTGTTACTTGAGTAAGCAGATGGACACATGAAATGTTAATTCTCCTGGATATAGTATTGTCTTGCCTTTTTTATGCCAACGTATTCAAGTTTGATCCTCTTAGCAATCATCCCATTATGTATTTTCACTCTGGCAGGCATCTTCTTATGTACATCTTTTTTACTATCAGCTTTTCTGGCATTACTACTAGAACTATCAGTTAATAGCCTTTTTAGATGAAACTCCTGGCCTGTATATTGTTCCTGCTTCAGATATGCTTCAGGTATGTTGTTAATGTTAAGGGAAAGCTGTATCTTCTTGCCAGGTTTTATCACTTGCAATCTCATTTGGTTGCAGGTTGGCAACATGTAACCCCAAACACACTGCTCTGTGTAATTGGTGTAAATACTGTGGGGACAGGCAGCTGTCATTTGCCCCTGATCACCCGCATTCTATCTTTATGGGCAATTGTAGCTTAGACACAACATGTCAAGTTTTTATAACAGTTGCTTTTGCCAGTGTATTTTTGGAAAGTAAAATGTGTTGTTCCCATTTTCTGTGAGTCATTAATGATTTGCAGTATAATTTAATTTTTGCAGATAATTTGTCCATTTCCATTTGTCCATTGATTGCTTAGTACAATGAAGTGATGATGCTTTATTTTTTAGATTTGCATATTCTTAGAGTTTGTTTGGCTTATGCGCAACCACATTATGTAAATAAAACTGAAATAAACAGGAAACAAAGAAATTCTGTATGTTTAGGATATATTAAGGATTACATGACCATTTAAAAGTAATCCACTCCACACTTTATTCACATACTAAGATTGGTGTAACAATTAAATATTTTATTCAGAATACCATATAACCGAACCATTTGTTGTATTTTCCTTGTGGTGATTTTCACTGTTTTGGTTTTCTCTTTCTAGACCAGAGCTGCTGACACAGTCAAACATGGAACCCAACAGGGGAAATGCAGGAGGTATATGTGATATGGCTTGATATTGTAATAGTATGTATCTGTGTAGTAAGAGATCAGAGAGCTCCTTTCCCAACTTGTTTGCTAGCTTATACAATTTAGATCTAATGTAGAATTAAATAAAAAAAATCTTACAGCAAGTTTGGAGTTCAAGTGATACAGTTTATTGGCACACTCTACTATTAATAAAAAAAATCATGTATTACTCTTCTTGTCATTCTCCCCTAGCTAAAGAAGACTGGAATATCAGAATTACAAAACTAAGGAAACAAGTTGAGGAGATATTTAACACAAAGTTTGGTAAGACGTTTATTATAGTAATGTTTTAGTGTCATAATTAACTAAACTAAAAATGTGAACAGATGTTACTGTCTCTGTACTATATTCATTATTGAAATCTATATTTGATATGTGATTCCGTTGTTCTTTTACATAATGCCTTTTTTTTTCAAAAAAAAATATTCAGTTTCTGTTTTTTAGTGCAGGGTTTGCACTTTATTCATATGTCTTATTTTCTTTGACATGGATGCTTGGGGTACCAACACAAATATGTTCCTAAAATGGTTTACCTGTCCCATGTGTAATGTTTAGTGCTTAAACCATCTGTCATCTTAGATGCAGGAAAAAAAACAATGCTAGCTAAAATGTCCTGAAATATATATACTAGTTTCTACTCTTTGCTTGCCTTGTACCCCTTATCTTCACAGTTTAAGTTTTATCTCAAAAATAAAATAAATACATCCATACAGTGAGTACACCCCTTGCATTGTGGTTTATAGTCTATAATATCGTTTCATGGGCAAACACTGATAAGACACTTTTTCATACAAGGTAAAGTGTTACAGCTTTTTACAGATCTTTGATTCGATTTAAGATCTTTTCATTGGACACCGATCGTAATAGAATTAAAAGTAGTACCACATGGAGGGTTCCATCGTTATATGATCTTAAAAAGACCGAAATCGACAATTTAAGTTTCGATCCAAAAACACAGGAAAGAGTCATATATAAATTTGCTCATCGAATACAATCGCCCCTACCAACAAACAAAATGCTATGATTTTAGTTCGATCATTGTACAATCAACAAATATTTTCCAACATGTCCGATAAGTCATATAGTCTTAATTTCTCCTAAAACCACTGGCAACAAAAGTTAAGTACACAACACAGTGACTGAAAAAGAAAAAAAATCAAAGTGTTGGCTAGTCCAAAGCCAGACCTGAACCTGATTCAAATTTGTGATGGGAACATAAAAGGGTCCCAAACTCACATAAACAACTTGTGTGTCATAGGGTAAAGTTTATTTTCTAAGCTTTATTTTAAAGTTATTTTATTATATATATTACACTTATTCCCTTATCAAACCTTACCTTATCTAACAAAGTCAATTCAATGTGACCTGAAAGGTATGAGTTACTGCAATGTGCATATTAATTTGTCTATGGATGTTGTCTTTCATATGACATTTCTGTTTTCTAAATGAGCTTAAGCCCTTTTTTTTTTTTTTGCTTGGGCTACTTTTTATTTTGAAGTCACTTTTGTCTTTCAGCACAGGCATTGGGACTTTCAGAACCTGTAAAAGTCCCTTATCCAGTGTTTGAGTCCAATCCAGAGTTCCTCTTTGTTGAAGGATTACCAGAGGGAATTCCATTCCGGAGTCCCACGTGGTTTGGGATTCCTCGGCTGGAGAGGATAGTAAGAGGAAGTTCCAAAATCAAATTTATTGTAAAAAAGTATGTACAATGATCAAATCTTCCTTTTATATTAAATTGTGTAAGTTACAGTAACAAGTAGCAGATGTTTGGGTTTTTTGTATTATTTTCCACATATTCAAGTAACAGCCTTCATATTCTAGGCCAGCTCTGTCCTTTAAGCTGAGAGTAATGTTTAAAACCTTTGTCTGTTTTTTTTGTTTTTGCCTGCATCCCCATTGAAGAGATTTGTTCTAATATCATATACAGTGGATATAATAAGTCTACAAATGTCAGGTCCCTGTGCTGTACAAAAATGAGACAAAGATAAACCATTTCAGAACTTTTTTCCACATTTAATGTGACCTATAAACTGTACCACTCAATTGAAAATCAAATTGAAATCTTTTAGGTGGTGGGAAGAAATCAAAACAAAAAACTAAAATAATGTGGTTGCATAAGTGTGCACACCCACTTCTTACTGGAGATGTAGCTGTATTAAGAATTAAGGCAAAATTTACACTGTTGTTACCAGAGCTGATTTCAGCCCACAGCAGCTCGGGAGACGACGTCGTCTAGATTAGGGTCCCATGGAGGTCCTATCAGGGTAAAGCCTGATAATGTTGCGTCCGCCGGTCGGTTACGTTTATGGGTCGTTTACCTGGTTGTTTAAAACCGTCAGTGTAAATGAGCCCTAAGCAATCACATTCAAAATCATGTTAAATAGGAGTCGGCATACACCTGCCAAAGTGCCTCTGATTAACCCCACACAAGTTCAGCTGCTCTAGTTGGTAGCTTTCCTGAATTTGTTTAGTCGCATTCAGAGGGATCTCATTGTTAAAAGATATCAGTCAGGAGAAGGGTACAAAAGAATTTCCAAGGTATTAGATACACCATGGAACACAGTGAAGACCGTAATCATGATGTGGAGGAATATGGCACAACAGTGACATTACCAAGAACTGGACATCCCTCCAAAATTGATGAAAAGACGAGAAGAAAACTGGTCAGGGAGACTACCAAGAGGCCTACAGCAACATTAAAGGAGCTGCAGGAATATCTGGCATGTACTGGCTGTGTGGTACATGTGACAACAATCTCCCATATTCTTGATATAGCTGGGATATTGGGTAGAGTGGCAAGACAAAAGCCTTTTTATTATGAAGAAAAACATCCAGGCTACATTTTGCAAAAACACATCTGAAGTCTCCCAAAAGCATGTAGGAAAAGGTCTAATGAAACCAATTGTAGCCCTGTTATGGGGGGGGGTCATGTGAGACAACCCCATCTCCTCACAGACTACGGCGCTCAACCTGTAGGTTCCCAGGCAGACTGAGCCTTCGCTAAATGGAAGTCTGGGATTCACAACACACAAATGGCAGTGCCTCCACTCAACACACAAATGGCAGTGCCCCCCTGGGAGCAGAGGTGTACCCCTTCCTGAGAAACAGTCATCACACAAATACTTCTGTTGCTTTAGTAAAGGAGATATAGTCTTTGATCCAGTAATATAACAGATAATGGGATTAGGGTAAAGGAAAAATGTCAGGATATCCTCTCAGGTATATCAATGCAATGACTGGATCCTTCTATATAACTATGCTGCTGGTATCTTACTCACAGACTTGGCTCCTTGATGACTGAGGTTCTAGTGTGTTCTCAGTCCATATGACTTTAAGGCAGGACAGGTTCCCGTGTGTTCTCTCCTGTAACATCCACTCACCAGGTGAGGGCCATGTAGATTGCTTCCTCTAGGCCAGAACAGGATCACTTTCAGCCAGCATGCTTCCTCCCAGGAAGGAGTAATCCTTGCCACAAATCCATCCTAGACCACAACCTGAGGCCTAGTATCAGCATCTGGCGCAGGCCTGCAGGGGGGGGGGGGGAGGCCCCCCTTACAGGAGACACATACTCCTGTCTCCTTACATTCTCCCCACTCTTCTCTCCTTTTTTTTCCAGCTGGAACTGGGGCATTAGTTAAGATAGAGGGGATTATAAAAAGTTTCAAATACCAGTCAATACTGGCACAAAACCTTCAGGCTTCTGCTAGAAAGCTAAACAGAAGAGGAACGGCATCTTTCAGCATGACAATGACCCAAAGCATACATACAAATCATCAAAGCAATGGCTTCACCAGAAGAAGATTAAAGTTTTGGAATGGCCCAGACCTGAATCCGATTGAAAATCTGTGGGGTGATTTGAAGAGGGCTGTGCACAGGGGATGCCCTTGCAATCTGACAGTTTTGGAATGTTTCTGCAATAATGAATGGGCAAATGTTGCCAAGTCAAAATGTGCCATGCTGACCGATTACCTTTTATACAATAAGCCATAAAATATATTTTATTTACAATTTCTTTATTATTTTGAGAACAAAGATTTACACACAAATACTACATATATATTACACTTACATTCACACTATACATTGCCGTATCTCCATTCTTCCCTTGCTTAATAATCCTCAGTCTTTACTTCCCTATCTCCTCATCCACCAATATAGGCATCCCATTGGTCCCAAACCTCACAGAAGTTCTTCATTTTTGTCATAGATACACGCTGAGCCAATTATAATATAAGCCAAGTTACCTAATTAAAAAAAGAAAAACTAAGTGATTGGAGTATAAGCCTAGGGTGGAAAATGCTGTAGCAAAAACAGAGAAAATGTACAGAAAATGTGCCATTGTTTTGTTGTTGATATTTTAACTAGCTGAGTTAATTGCAAAGCCCCTGGTGGAGTGGAGAGTGGCAGAGGCAGCCTCTGACAGCTACCCCACCTCCTTTAATCTCTGCTCTGTCTACAGCCTTGTCTGCTGATGTAAGCTCTATGCTCTGATCATCAGACATGCCTGCAGGTATTTTTCAGATAAGGCAATGTATGCTGGGTGCATCTTATACAGTGGAGCGTCCTATAGTCAGTAAAATATAGTATATCATTTTTTTATTTGAATGTTCCTAAAACCCTTAAAGCGGACCTACCACATTGTAGGTCACTTTGCACTATCAGCATCAGGCTGCCAATAGATAGGGCAATCACTGTCCAAAAAGAAAAAAATAAATAAATCTTACAGCAGGAAAGACCGTTTTTCCGAGGTAGCACAACCCATGCTGTGACGTTGAGCCGCGGCGCCGAGGTCCCTTATTAGAGCTGACAGCTAAGCCTGCCGGGAGTCAGCTGTGAGTGGGGCCCCAGAATGCATCGCTCTGCCTGTGTGACGTCACTATCAGCGTTGTGATCTGTGTGCATCGCCCCCCCCTCCCCTTCCTCTGTCTCGGGAGTGTCATCGTGAGGTGAGGTGTGGGTAAGTGTAGAGGAGACATTGCTGGGACTGCAGCATCCGGCGGCAATAAGATATTATCTTATATTACACCCAGTACCATTCATGTCTGCTCATCCTCCCTATACCATGATCTGCATGAATGAGAACTTCCCTACATGAAAGTGTCATCTGTGAGGTGATTTGTGGAGGAAGTATAGAGAACATTGCTGGAGCTGTATCAGGAGGAGTAATAAGATATTTTATATTACACCCAGTAACACCCCCCGTCCATGTCTGTCCTCATCCTCCATAGACCATGATCTGGGATGAATGATAACCTTCCCAGCTGAAGTGTCATCTTGAGGTGATCTTGGGGAATTGTAGAGGAGACATGCTGGTACTGGCAGCGAAGAGGGTACAATAAGATATTGTATAACCTCAGCCTACCAATCCATGTCACCCCCCCCATATCACCTGCACACTGAACCCTTCACCACCACTTCAGTCTCACTCTCCTCTGTCTCCTACATGTGTCCCCTGTCTCCTATGCAAACTGCCAACAACATAGATGCTGGAAGCACCAGAACTGTCCTCCCATACCAAACCCTTTGGGATTGGAAATATGTCTGCAGGGGAGGGCACACTTAGTAATGTCCAACAGAATGGGCGGAAGTAATTCAGGCCGCCAGTACTTATGATGGTGCCTTAGGGAATGAGGAAGTGAAATGTAAGTACCCCTATTTTTTTTCTCTGTGTGCAGTTCTCACAGATGTCATACCTACTGCTGGACAGGTGTGGTATATTTCCGGTAATGTATGTGGGGGAGTTTTTTTTTTGAGTTTACTTCCGCTTTAACTACATATCCAGCAATTGTGGTGACAATTTCATGTTCAGGGGCTTTGCAATAAGCTCTCAAATTCTGCCTGCAAAATCACACCTCTTGGCATAAGTATAAGCCTATGTTCATTTGTTTGGCACATTTAGAGAGCTCTAAAATTCCGCTTATATTTAAGTGTGTACAGTATTGTGCATATATTAGGACCTTTCGAACTGTCTGGGAAGGTATTGCCCCTGTTATGCAACAAAATGTTAATATTAATATATCAATCTTCACTTTACAGACCTCAGCTTGTAGCACCCCATATACCCGCTGACGTCGCTAGTAAAATTAATATTGAAGGTAAGAAATCAATTTCAATTTCAGACTTAATATAATATCTGGTATTATTGATCCAGGTTTGCTGAATATTTTATTGCAAATTCACTTTTTTCCATTACATATATATATTATATTTATATTATTTAGCATCGGGGGGGGGGCCTAAAATAGATACTTGGCATTCCCTAGAATGGGGGATTGTGTGGCTTAATTTGAGAATGCTGGTCAAATCTAAATATTTTGAGAACTTTGCTCAGGAATCAACAACTGTGTCACTCTTTTTGTACTGTTTTGAGCTAAGAATTTACCAACCTAACTTAAAGACCTAAAGTCTTTTTCATACATATTCTGAAATGGTTTGTATTTCTTCATTAGATGTTTTACCCTTAGTAATATTTGTTCAATATTTATTAGTTATAGAGAAAAGTTAGCCTTCTGAAAGACAAGTACATATTGCCTATAGGATCCATTCTTATTTGCCTTATTATTTGCCTATAGGATCCATTCTTATTTGTGCTGTGAGTGCTAGAGACATGCCGATTTCTATCATTATAAATCAGACCCAGATATTTTCCTTTATTTATTATAGAATCAGTGTGATTTTTTTATTGCCTGAACATTGGGAATGCAGGATTCTGTTTACTATTCATTGTAGTGTTATAATATGGTATGCATAAAAATGTGTCTCTAGATTTGTAACTTCATAATTACTGTTCTGTAGCTGTTCAGAAGTTGGCCACGGAACAGAATCAAGGGGATAGTAAAAATGAAGGTAAGATAAAAAAAAGTGTGTGTGGGTGTTTTAGGCCCAATCCATCTTGTATTGTTCCTCGCCTATAACTTCAAAAACTTTAGAAGATGACCCTACCTCTATCATACACAATACATTAGGGATAAACTTATTAACAGCTTATTAACTAAAAGCATGAAATAGATTGCATACAACCGCCATAAAGTACAATTATTAATTAAAAAATTAGGGAAGAATATATACAATAACCGACTTTCAACAGTGCACATTCTCAAACTTATACTTTGTTCAACCCTCGTTTGATTTATTTGAGGCATTTCATCCTCTTGGTTAAAACACTCCAAATTTGTCAGATTGCAAGGGTATATTGTTTGGTCTTTTCCGGTTACTGTATGTTTTCTTGGCTTTGGCTGGGCAATCCTGAAACTTGAAATGTTTTCTTTTTGATTCTGTTTGTTGTATTGGATGTAAGATTGGTCCCATTGCTATGTTGAAAGATAAAATGGCCAAACATGCTGGTATCAGGAACTGTTTATAATTCCCTCCACCTTGACATAAGCCCCAGTCTAGTCTTCCTCATCAGTTTTGTCTAGTCTTTCCCCCCTATTTTGTAGTGCCATATTTTTTCTACTTTTTACTGACTGAACTTTTTTGCCTTGTAGTAAGTGAGCCATTATTTAAACTTTGCCTCTGGTTGTATAGATGGCATCAACTGCTTATTGTACCTAATTTGAGGGGAATTTTATGTCACAGATAACATTTTAACTGGATATTATTAGTAGTTTCAATTAAATTAAATAAAACACAAAAAATAGACAAAATAAAATATACAAAACTAAGATTAGTGGTAAAAAAACGTTAACACTTATTAATATGTCACAATACTCCATAATATTATCCAGTAATTTAAAACTAGATTAAATGGAACTGGTTCATAATGGTTATCAAGATTGGAACTTTCCCACTTGTTTTTTTACTCTTCATAAATTGTTGTAGGCAGTAATAATTTTTCTGTTTTATTTCTTATTTTGTTGTTTCCATATATTTTTTATTTTCCTTACATTTTGGTCAAATTTTATTGTCATATTTAGAAAAAAGGAAATCTGCTGAATCGTTAAATTAAAATTTTGCAGAGTATCTGTGATTAGGTTTATGTATAGGAATTATTATATTTAAGGTTTATTTATTACTGTTTGTATGTGTGATTTGTACTAATGTGACAACATTGTCTGGTATTTTATTCTGTTAGGGTATGTTTCCACTGGGTGCTTCAATGCTTTCAAACCAGTGGTTTGTGGGCAGACTGCCCCTTTTTAGGGTGCGTTACCCTAGGAAGAGGAAAGACGGGTAAAGATGCTCAATGGACACAGAAGTGAACACTGTCCCATTCACTTGAATGGTAGACGTTGTGTCTGCATCCCTTTCCCCGCAAAGACTCAGTGGAAATAATACCCTATTTGCCAGGTTTATTTGGGTTTTTTTCACATTCACAATTTTTATTTGACTTTTTTCAGATAAATCAAAACCAATTTCAATTACTCCACCTCAAACAAATGGTTCAACAACTGTAACCTGCAAACAACGTGGAAAAGAATTCTCATTTGGTAAACAAGAAATGTGCAAAAATACAAACTGAAAAGTTTTTTGTATGTTATTTATTACTATATTTTTGCCCCATAACAAGCACTCCGCCCCCCTTCCCCCCATAAAAATCAGAGAAGATGTCTGTGAGTCTTATATAGCAAATGTGTAAAAACAAATAAATATATACCGTATGTTGCTTGTTTTTCTACAGAGGCCTGGAATGCTAAAATAACAGACCTTAAACAAAAAGTTGAAGTGCTCTTTGATAAGAAATGTGGTGAGTATGTGTAACTTAATTTTTGTAACTGATATGTCAACCAGGTGAATATATATTTAAGCTAGCCATACACATGCCGATAAGCGGCCGATTTTTAACCTGACCGACGGGCGTGCGCGCTCGAGCCGTCGGTCAGGTTAGAAATCGGCCGCTAATCGGCATGTGCCCACATGGGGCGACAGATCCCTGTCGCCCCACTGCTCGGCCGGCCAGAGAACGTACCTGTCCGTATTCTCTGGCCGATGCAAGCCGATGCCGTAAGCTTCAACGAAGACCGGCATCTTCATTGAAGCTTATGGCCGGCACACAAAGGGTGCCAGCCGACTGAAGGGGCCCCATAATGCACTGGGGTGCAAACGTGATGACGTCATCACGCTTGCACTCCGGTGCATATCGGAGTAGGTCTGTCTGACCTTCTCGGGCTGTGTATGGCAGCCTTTATTGTTTATGATGAATCTGAATGCAGTTATTCAGGATAGTCTCTTGCAATCAGTGTACAGCAGAGGTCAGACTGGAGTTGTACAGATGAGTTTAATCAGTGTGTGCAACAGAATCCGATCAGATAAAAGTGGATTGAAAATTAGATACTTGTACAGTGAACTGAAACTTATTAACCTGACAGGTCTTTTAAGTTTTGAACAATCTAAACAATCCATTTTACTGCTTGAATGAACAAAATAAGCAGATGTATACTCAAAATCTAAAAATATATATATGTAAAATTTAAGTTTGACTTACCTCTGAGCTGGTATGATGGTGGCATAGCGCTCTACAATCCTAAAAAATATACTTACCTGCTGTTCTTTGGAATCATATGAGAGATTCTATCTTTATTTGCCAGGCTTCTGGGATTAACTCAGGTTGCAATATCACTTATAATGATTTTCTATGGGGAAATTTATTTGAGTACATTTCAATGCAGAGCCGAGATTAGGGACTTTTCCGGCTATCACTGCTTTCTGACATGTCAGGCTCTTCCAGAGTGTCATCAGAGCCAGGGAGAGAGGAGGGGCTGCGAGGGACCTTATCAAATTACGCATTACAAGTTCTTTTTTGATGCATTCTTCCCCATTATCGACACTAGTGCCATTCATGAAACCCGAATCTCTGGTGGTAGGTCTGCTTTAAGTGATTTTATAATTTAGGCAGAATAATGTGCATAGTAAGGCCACAGGTTCACTTAAACAATAATAAGCTAATATGCTAAGTTTGTTGTTTAGTTATAATTTTAAAGCATTTAGGTAGCTACTCTTCAATATCATTCTACAAATCTACTAAATAGTACAGTGACTCATAAATTAAAAGCGGGACACGGCTTCAAGCAGTCGACACTTCATGTCTATTCAACGTGTCAGAGTAAACTGTGGTATCCTGCAAGTATTTCTAGTATTGCTTGTTTGCCTTTATCTTTTACTGAATATTTTAACTAGAAGTATCTAGATCCCAAATTGTGAGTATGTTCTATCTTTTAGGAGAAGCATTGGGCATGAAAGATCCATTCAAAGTCCCATTTGCCTTGTTTGAGTCCTATCCAGATGACTTTTATGTGGAAGGCCTTCCTGAGGGAGTCCCATTTCGCAGACCGTCCACTTTTGGCATTCCTAGACTGGAGAAGATTCTCAGGAATCAATCCAAGATAAAATTTATCATCAAGAAGTAAGAGAAATATATACAGTGCATTCGGAAAGTAGTCCCTTTGTCCACATTTTTTTATGTTACAGTCTTATTCCAAAATGGATTGAATACATTTTTTAGAATTCTACACACAACAACCAATAATGACAATGTGAAAAAAGTTGACTTGAGGTTTTGGCAAATGTATTAAAAAAAGCACACGTACATGCAGGGCTGTGGAGTCGGTCGATAAATTCCCCGACTCTGACTCCTCAGTTTCTGATTCTTCGGACTCCTTGACTCCGACTTCTCTGTATTTAATATGCTAATGTATTTTATCCATCCATTGAAGGAAATGAAGGCATCATACATTACCCACAGAACTACTGGGCAGGAAACCAACACTGGACTGTAATGGCCAATTAAAGCAGAGAAAGGGAGTTAGGCAGAAGATGCTGCTGCTTTTTCCTAAAGCTAGGCACCACGCTGTGATTAATCGGGGATCAATTGAACAGAAATCAATGTGCACCACATGGGCACATCAATTTCCGTTCAATGGGGACCCGTTCTCCCCAGCTTGCAGTGTGCGATTTACAACACGCCACAAGCTGGGGAGAAGCAGCCTGTCTCATACAGCTGCCTCACTCACACAGCTTCCGAGTGAGGAGTGCTGGCTCTGCCCCCTTCAGTCGATGGCTGAGCGGAAGGCAGCAGCCACAGCTGCTCCAATACTTTCCATGAAGACTCATGTCTCCATGCAAAGTATTGGAGATTGAACAGGGTTTTTCCAACATGTTAAAGCCCTGTTCAGTCGAGTTCCTTCGAGCGGGCTCTATTGACCCGCTCGAAGGAAGGCACACACGGGTAGGTTTGTTAGCAAATTAGAGTACAATCAAGCACCGTGAGTGCGCAAGTTGATTGATTGTACTCAAATCTTTTTACAGATCTACCAGTGTGTGCCAAGCTTTAGTCTTCTAATCTTCTGCTGAAGATAGGGCAGTGGAAGGCTCCAAGAAAAGGCAGAACGAAGGGGCACTTCAAACATGATTCCAGATTCCCCTTGAATCCCAAAGTCATGATTAAAGTTGAAGCTAACAATCTCTAAGTATTTGTCGCCTCAGCTGAATTACAGCGGTTTTCCAAATGTTTTACAGCTTCAGTCTTGAACTATTGGCGATCCATTCCCTTCCCTTATACAAGCGTCTCTAGTCCGGCAACACACATTTACTTCATTGTCAGCGAGAGTTAAGACTGCCATACACGCACCGAGCGGCGGACGATTTTGCCGCCGACCGATGGGCGTGTGCGCCGATCGGGGTGCCCACATGGGGCGACAGATCGCTGTCGCCCCACAGCTCCATATTGAGAAAGGACATGTCACACACAAAGGGTGCCCGCCGATGCTGTCAGCTCTGGAAAGCAGCGTGATGACGTTATCACGCTGCACTCTAGAGCTCATCTAAGCTGGTCTGTCGTCCCCACTCGGTAAATATGTGGGGGCCTTTAGGCTAGGTTCACAGTGGGTGCTGTAGTGTTACATGTTGCATGCATGTATTCTTCTTGCAGAGAAGTGGTTCATTATGACTGTTTGTTAATTGGGACATTTGAACTTTATTAATTTTTTTTATTCCTATTTAAATTTAGTAGGAGTCAGTTAATTTTTTGCCGACTCCCACTCCAGGTACCCAAAAATGTCTTCAACTCCTCGACTCAGACTCCACAGCCCTGCGTACATGAGTATTTACAGCCTTTGCAATGAAGCATACATTTGAGCTTTGAGCTAGGTGCCTCATCCTTGAGCTGTTTCTGCAGCCTAATTGTCCACCTGTGGTAAATTCAGACATAATTTCGACATTGGACATAATTTGGAAAGGCATATATATAAGGTCCCACAGTTGACTGTTTGTCAGAGCACAAACCAAGCATGAAGCCAGATTGTCTGTAGACCTCTGAGATAGGATTATTTCAGGGCACAAATCTGGGGAAAAATTAGCAAAGTTGCTCTATCAACTGTAAGTGGAAGAAATTGAAAACCACCAGGACTCTTCATAGAGCTGGCCACCCATCTAAACTGAGTGATCTGGGGAGAAGGACCTTAGTCAGGGAGGTGACCAAGTAACCGATAGTCACTATGTCAGATTTGCAGAAGTTCTCTGTGGAGAGAGAAGAACCTTCCAGAAGGATCACTGCGGCAATCATGCCTCTATGGCAGAGTGGCCAGACGAAAGCCACTCCTTAGTAAAAGGTACCTGGAGTAAAAGCCCACCTGGAGTAAAAGTCTTGAAGGACTCTCAGACCAAGTCTGCTCTAAAATGTATTTCATATTGCTTATGCGCTGTATTGCTTATGCGTTGCTTTGTTTTACTTTTGTTTTTGCTAGACCAGAATTGTTTGAGTCTGCAGCCAAAGATTCCTCATTACAATATCCACAAAGTAAGTCACTTTTTATTTGTATTAATGAGCACCTTTTAAGAATAGTAAAAGTATCCATGAGAACATCACTATGGCTTGGGGTAATTTTTTTAATGGCTTGGCTTGGTGTAATTTACACCGGGACATTGGTAATCTGTTTAAATGTATTGTTCTCTTTTGGCACCCAATTCTGGAAGGCATTGAACCAGGGATATTATAAATTTATCTTATAATCACAGAGGGTGCTTTTAGGTTCAGTTCAGAGGTACTGGTAAGGATTTTAAAAAGCATAATAAAATTAGAATTGCCCTGATATAATGTCAAATTTTATTTGTGTTTACTAAGAGGTAGTTTTATTTAAATATTTGTATGTTTTAATTCATTTTAAGAGAGAATACAAGTTCAAAACACTCCCACAACAGGGTCTGGACATCTTAATCATCATCTGGATCACCTTAATATTATCCAGGTATCTTTACCAGGTATGTAGCACAGATTTGCTAGAAATCTATTTGTATAAAATATTTCTATTTTCAGTCAAAGTGATTAAAGTGACCATGTCAGGGTTAAAGAATATACTCAGGGGTGCATGTGACTGGTATGCACTTACGCATGCAAGGAGAAAAACTAGCAATGCTTAGTGATACTTGTATTGCTACACACCTTTGAATCTTTGAGTCCATCTCTGCCCAATTTAAATGAATCCTGGATATTTCCCGGATTTTGAAACAAGGGTAACTTAGGGCTTGTTTCCATTTACATCGGGACCCCTTTGCTAAGCGTATTGCTTGGCGAGAGGTCCCGACGTAGCACATAGACATTGCCTGCCAGCGGACCCTCTGTTTACACATCCGCCGATGCAGAGGCTGAACGTACTCGACTACGTTCAGCCTTACATCCGCGGAGTGGGTCAGCGCAGTGAAGAAGGAGCATCCACCGAGCAGGTAAGTCTGTGCTAGGTCGGGACCTCCCGTCATGCAATAGGCTTAGAATGGAAACATAGCCTTAGTTCCCATGCGCTTGTGCAGATGATGTGCAGGGTGGGAAGTAAGGAGGGAGAGTAATACACCGACTGTCACTTCTGGTATTTGGAACGCGGAAGTGGCAGTCCGCCTCTGTACTTCTGCGTGCAGAGATGGACTGCCACTTATCAATAGTATCAATACTGAAATTGATACTCACTACTTCACTTTCTGTAAGCTTCTCTTTATTATACAGGTATGGCAAAAAGCCTGCATATAGATATGCCTTTCTATTCCAGACAAAATGTGGGAGACAGTGAGGAAGGCAGCACTTAGTGAGTACCAAATACAATCTCTTGGTACTCACCTGAGGATCTCTCTAAAAAAGTTATGTGCACCCCTGTGACCTGTTATCTATCTAAGAAGCATAATTTGTATAAAATTCTATGCTTTCTTTACATTTCTAGTTGACCTTCCTAATCATAGCTCGTTTTTTTACTTGAAGTAGGTGCAGGGATAGGTCAGTAGTTGCAGATTGGCAAATTGAAATGCGAAAACAGGATTTTTATATCCATCATGTGCCCTAGAAAATTGTCAGATTTATGTCAATAAAATAATTTCAAGCTATTCTTTCATAATCCCTAAAAGGTTTATGTTACAGATGGAGATAACGAGAAAACTGGAAAAGTAGACAAGGCTCGCCAGTTGCGGGAACAAGTCAATGAACTGTTTAGTCGGAAATTTGGCAAGTACCTTAATTGGTAGTTAAATTATCTAAAATTATTATTATGACTTTTTTAAATCGCATTTTCTTTTAAATCATGTGAATAACCAGGTGCATGTACATCCATCTAATAGAAAAACACATCTGAACTAAACAAGATTTAAATCTTAACTTCAGTCCAACACAATCCACATATAACAGTAGGGTTAGCTGTGATGTACATGCTATTTTTTCCCCTAGCAGCATGTAAATAGTATTTGCAGTCACCTCCACTGGGAGATTTATCTGACATTTCTCAACATTCCCTTCTAGTACTTTAGGCTTTGGTTGAAGCCTCTGATGTAATTCAACGGCCGTGCATATTGATGGTAGAGGAAATCAAATTTGCTGTTTATAGACTATTAGACCCTTGCATGACTAATCACACTTTAAAGTATAAAATGTGCTGATCCTAGTTCAGCCTCAATGCTTGTGCTCCTAACATTTAAGCACCAGATAAGTAACACTAGCATGTTTAGATTATTTCTCAATATGCTCACTTATCAGTACGGTATGACCCACTGGGTGTTTCCTCTAGCAGCATGCCACTTTAACTTGATCTGTTCATGTAATATCCTTTATTACTCACCCAGAATTTCTCCCAACAATTACTACATTTACTTAGAATGATATTACGCAAATTCCGTTGGAAACAGTGAACATAAGTAGATAGGTATTACACAACATTTCCTGCAGTGTCCAGTATCCTGGTGGGCTGCTTTGTTTGAGTATCTTACATCATTCTTTCTTGCAGCTTGGGGGAGGTGACTTTCATGCTGCCCTGTTATTGTATCTATTTATTCATTTATGCAACAAATCCATCACAGATTTTCTTTTGTACAGCTCTACCCGTAGAATGATAATCAACTCTACGGAAAAAAAAAAAAATGTTTTTGAAAGTCCTGTTGTACTTAGTATGTTAACATTTCACGTTGCTGCATGTATAGGTGAAGCCATTGGAATGAACTATCCAGTGAAAGTTCCCTACCGAAAAATTACTGCCAACCCAGGATGTGTAGTAGTAGATGGAATGCCATCAGGGGTAACATTCAAAGCTCCCAGTTACCTAGAAATAAGTTCTATGAGAAGAATCTTGGACACTGCAGAATTTATCAAATTTACAGTTATAAGGTTAGTGAATTAATGCATGCTTGATGCTGTCAGCTTAATTTCTCTTTAGTTCCTAAACTGACTTTTATCTATACCTATGAATAATTAAAATGCTATTTTTTCTCATATAAACGAACAAGGGGAATATATCTTAGCAGACACAAAGTCCTGCAACTGAACCATCCCAGCTACACCAGCAACTCTAAAACTATATGGCTGAAAATGATAAAAATTCACATCAAAAGGTCCCCACAGATGTGAAGATTTCCTAGTTAGATCGACTTAAAAAGATCAATAAAAATCGTACATATTGCATGTTAAAAAATGATTGATGGAATTTAATGATTATCGGACATTATGTAATAGTTATTAGACCTGTCTGTAAATTGTTATCGATTTTCACATTAATCGACAGTAGAATTTTTAAAAAAGATTTATTTCTTCGATCGAGTAACGTTAAGCCATCACTTCGTATCGAATTAATAAAATCTTTCGATGTTCTTGAAAAATCAATTGTATTATAATCGAACCTGAAAAAATAATCGATTATTTTCAAACAAATCGATACTTGATTAAAAAAATCTAACTTTAGCATTGGATTTGGCAGATCAACTGTGTTTGATAACATAATGAACATTGGCCGTTAAAATTAGCATTGGCCATGCACACTTTGTGTTCCGGCATTTACTGTGGATGAGGACGCTGGTCCCCAGCCAAAGCAACAAGATCGATCTAAACATTGCGGACATGTCAGCTTATGTCTATGGCCACCTTAAGGCTTTGCAATTGCTGTATGAATAACCATATAAACTCGAATATGCTAAATGTTTATGTATGACTAGAGATGGTTGACTAGCTGACTTTGTGAGTTGATTGAAGAGCCCCTGAATATGGTATCATCACCAAAAGTGCTGGAGATGTACAAAAGGGCTGTGGGAACATTTGGAAAACAAAAATGGAACAGGTCAAATGTTTTTAAACCTATTTGGCCATCTCTATTTATAAAATTCCAAAACAAAAGCACTATTTCTGTATGTTTCTGTGCCTTGGCTGCTGCATTTCACACCCTAGGCTTATACTTGAATAATTTGTTTTGTTTTAAAATTTGTAAAATGAGGTACTTCTGTTATACGGGTTGACTTATACCTGAGTATATAAAGCACATATTTGTTTCATATATATATGATATATGTTAAAGATATTTGCATTTTATTTAAGAAAGGACTCACATTTTGCAAAGCCTTACAGTGGTTTCACTCTTGCAGGGCCATTATAAGTTAATGGCTCTCCCAGAACCACAGTTTTTCCTCCATTCATTTCAAGATGCAGATGGAATCACAGGACACTAGAATGCTTAATGTGAAAGAGCACTTGAAAATCTTTAAAGCTGCACAACAACCTTCTGGGTTGATCAGAAATAGAAACAACACATCTATTTAAAAGATCACAATGTAAACAAACCAAATGTTTTTGTGTTAAAAAGGGAAGTCATCTGCCATGAAACTTCCTGAATAGTGTGACAACCCCCACAACCAAAATAAACAAGAGGCAATAAATGATGACTAACATACGCTTCTTGTGGCTTATAAGATTATGTAAAAACATTTAATATTCTCTTGTTGATTTCTTTTAGGCCTTTTCCTGGATTGGTAGTTAATACTCGTAAGTATATTTATGGCATGGAAAATATCTTTAAATATTTCTGAAATAAAGGAGCCAAAGAGAAATTGTGTAAAGAAATTTCCAGCAGAACTGATATTGTTTATTGTTTAATTACCTTTAGAGGTTGAATAAAGTTCCGTGCTTATGCGGAAAATGTCTTAAAAACTTTTTTTTCCCATTGCCAGTATGTCTTTATTACCGTATTTTTCAGACTATAAGACACACCAGACCATAAGACGCACCCAGTTTTTAGGGCAGGAAAACCAGAAAAAAAAAGGTTTCACATCAGTTGTGTTAATGCAATGAATTCAATGAATGCAATATTCAATTCAGCCAGTAGATGTCACTGGTAGCAGTACATTCTCAGCACAACGTCATTCTCCACATTGATCAGAAGGAGGGGGGCCGGGCTGCAGAGCCTCTCCGCCTGGCTGTTACTGTGTCCGTGGCAGCTGCAGAGTGATTGCAGTTTCCACGGAGGGAGAGCGGAATAGATGGCAGTTCATCTATGCCTCTGTTTATTGCCTGTGCCAGCAGGGCTCTGAGCTCTGCTGGCATAGGCAATTATACAGTACAGATGGGAGAGCCAGACATCGGCTGGCATCTTTCAACTGACAGCTTCTCCAGCTCCCCGCGCTAATCTCAGAGGGTCGCTCATTCGGACCATAAGAATTGGGCTCTTTTCCCCCCAATTTTGGGGGTGAAAAAAGTGCATGTTATGGTCCGAAAAATATGGTATTTTAGTTTTGCTTCGAGGGTGTACATCTTTTGTCTGCTACAAAACGATTTTTCTTCTGTTATTTTCCATTTCTCTAGTCAAGGCTTCGCACCTTGCTGCCCTTTCTGATGCAGCTACCTGGTAAAAATATGGGAGGTTAGAAACACCTGTTTGCCACTCCCAACTGGGTGGGAAGTTGGTGCTAATAGGCATAACAGGGGACCAGTTGTCGGACGATTGACAGCCACAGGCATAATGTGGGAAACCACTGCACACAGCAGCGTAGCGTGATTTCGGACTGCCCGGACACCAACCGTGTGAGTGATGTAGCGTTAGATTGCCTTTTGGCAACACATGGTGCAGTTGTGTCCCCTGCCTCCCTGGCCAAAAATTCTTGTTGATTTTGGTTTTGCTAGCCATACTGCCTAAAATTTTTACTGTGGACTCATAGCTTTGACTGTCATGGACTCATGGTCATCTCTGGTACAGTAGGTTGGGTCTGTAGCATTACAAAAAAAAAAGTCATACTTTGTAGTTCCTTTGGCCCTTTCACATTATATGTGCTGTGGTGCATGTTTGCTTTAATGTATGCTACACAAGTTTACGTAGGTACCGTTTTACCTACATGACGAGCTTCTATGACCGCATTATATATTCACAATAAGAAGCATTATATATTTACGGTAAGATTTCCATGTACAAGCACCCTCCTCAAATCAACTCCAGGCCTTTTCTGCTTAATTCATAAAATAGCATTTTAGTCAATTGTCCAATTACTTACTTATTCATTGTGGTAATGTACAGGAACACTATTTTTTAAAAGTTGTGTATGTCCAAATAATTATAATTATAATAACCCAACTATATAGATATAAACTTCCTGGCAACTTTATTAGGCACACCTTGCTAGTACCCGGTTGGAACCCCTTCTGCCTTCAGAACTGCCTTCATCCTTCGTGGCATAGATTCAACAGGGTAGTGGAAACATTTCTCAGAGACATTGGTCCATATTGACATGACAGCATCACGCAGTTGCTGCAGATTTGTCCGCTACACATCCATGATGCGAATCTCCTGTTCCACCACATCCCAAAGGTGCTCTATTGGATTGAGATCTGGTGACTGTGGAGGCCATTTGAGTACAGTGAACTCATTGTCATGTTAAACAAACCAGTCTGAGATGATTCAAGCTTTATGACATGGTGCATTATCCTGCTGGAAGTAGCCATCAGAAGATACACTCGTACACTGTGGTCATAAAGGGATGGACATGGTCAGCAACAATACTCAGGTAGGCTGTGGCATTGCAACGATGATGAATTACTAGTAAGGGGCCCAAAGTGTGCCAAGAAAATGGCCCCCACACCATTACACCACCCCCATCTGCCTAAACCATTGATACAAGGCAGGATGGGTCCATGCTTTCATGTTGTTGATGCCAAATTCTGACCCTACCATCTGAATGTCGCAGCAGAAATCGAGAGTCATCAGACCAGCAAGCATTTTTCCAATCCTCTATTGTAGCAAATTGTAACCTCAGTTTCCTGTTCTTAGCTGACAGGAATGGCACTCGGTGTGGTCTTCTGCTGCTACAGGCAATCTGCCTCAAGGTTTGACATGTTGTGCATTCAGAGATGCTCTTCTGCATACCGTAGTTGTAATGAGTGGTTAATTGAGTTACTGTTGCCTTTCTATCAGCTTGAACCACTCTGGCCATTCTCCTCTGACATAAACAAGGCATTTGCACCCACAGAACTGCCGCTCACAGGTTGTTTTCCTTTTTTGGACCATTCTCTGTAAACCCTAGAGATGGTTGTGCGTGACAATCCCAGAAGATCAGAGAAGTTTCTGAATTACTCAGACCAGCCCATCTGGCACCAACAACCATGCCATGGTTAAAGTTACTTAAATTACCTTTCTTCCCCATTCTAAAGCTCGGTTTGAACAGCAGCGGTTCATCTTGACCATGTCAACATGCCTGAATGCATTGAGTTGCCACCATTGGCTGATCAGTAATTTGCGCCAACGAGCAGTTGGACAGGTGTGCCTAATAAAGTGGCCGGTGAGTGTATATATACATACTATAAATATATATACTACCTACAAATATAAAATAGTTGTTATAAAAAAATAGTTGTAATTGAAGCCAGAAGTTTGTAATAAGGTAACCTATTCTATGAGATTGGTTGAAAAATCCTGCATTCTGTAATCCTCTATACACATTTGTTTTGTCTTTCAGAAGCATTGGAAGAGAGTGAATCGGGGTCTTCTGCAGACTCTAGTAATCATATATTTTTAAAATTCTTCTGTTGATAACCAATATAATATGTTTGAAGCATGCTTACTCTTAAATGTTGAAAAACAGACAGAAACAGAATAGAGCTTTTGCTCTTATTAGCAATTAGATTCTGGGTTTTTGTAACAAGCACGGCAAGGCACCTTGGGTAAATGTTATTGCACACCTGTATTCAACATTCACTTCAGGTATAAAAAAAATGAAACATATCAATGCTGATCATACTGTTGCTGAAGTGAGCAACTGTTTACCAATTGATTTCCCAAGGTTAAGAACTGCAAAAGCAGTGATGCAGAGCATCTTAGAATGTTCACCTTGATGGTCCCTGCTAAATTAAAAAATAACAAACTTGTGGAAAGAGCAGATTTTTTTTTTATTGGGTTTATCATGTTATACTATATAGGTGTGCTAAATAGCTTGCACTGCCACTGTCAAAGTCATTATGATGTAATTGGATTGAAATATAGTGTGTTTTCTGGTGCCTGTGGGTGATGGATTGCTAAATGATCCTACAGTTCTGTTAAGAATCACCTCCCCCCACCTCACTAGATGTGAGGATTTTAGTAGTTATAGTACTAGAGTACTAGAAAACAAACAGACCCAAAAGTCATAACATGGATGCTACTGGTCTGTGTATTTAAAATATAAATTTGAAGGAACTTGTTCAGAATAATAGCAGTGTGAAAAAACAGGTGTTTAATGCAGCAAATGTTGTACGTGCATTTCCCCCTGAAAATCTAAATTAAATGGCTTGTTCCAGACACTAGTCACAAGGAAAGTGTAATCAGGGCCATTTCTTGCGCTAAACAGAGTGTGCAGGTGCCTAGGGCCCCTTCAACCAATAGGGGGCTCCAAGCTCTGACTTCTGTAGAATGGCCACAGATTTGGATCCCATGGTTGTAGCTGAAGACTAGAACTACAATCCTTCCAAATTGGGGGTCTCTACCCCCTTGGTTCAGGAGAACCGCGACCTCAAAGTGGGTCACTTTTTCCCATAGAGATGAATGGGGGAGTTAAAATGGCACTTTAAAGCCACAAATTTGAGCCTTTTTGGTTAACAAACCCAATGGGCTAGAGACCCCAAGTTTGGCATGATTGTAGCCAAATACTATAAATACAATCCTTCTAAATGGGGGGTTTCTAGCACCCTTGGTTCCTGATGGGTACCGTGACTTCAAAGTTGGTAACTTTTTCCCATAGAGATGAATGGCGGAGGGGGGGCAAAAATGTAGAGTTTGCAGTTACCCAACTTTGAGTTTAAAGATGAAAATGTTCCGTGCTCATCCCCTTCCCTCCAATACCACCTTGGAACCGGGTCAGGTCACATTTTGCTCCAGGACCCGTTAATCAAAAATACTTTTTAGTGTATGTAGTAAAGAAGTTGAAGTTTTTTATCATGCAAAAAGTTAGTCCCAAGCCCCTTTGCATAAGAAGCCACACCAGTTCCAGGCCCCTGGTTCTCCAGCCCCTCAGGGGCTAGGGTCCCGAAACTCAGTGGGCATGTAGCCCAAAACCTGGCCTACATCCAGCACAAAAAGTCTGCATTTTGGGAACTTGACCTTGGGCCCCGATAACTCCCGATCCTGTGGGGGGGGGGGGGGCTAGGACCACCAAACTTGGTTGGGTATCTAGTACAATATGAGGGATTAGTGCATGCAAAATTTAGCATAACTCTTCCATCTTCGGCTAATCCCGGAGAGCTGGCGAAGAGCCAAGGTGGTTGCGCGTCAGACCATAAGACGTAGGCAATTTTAACTCAGAAAAATATAGTATATTGTTTTATGCTGAAGAGTAAATTAGCTTGAAATAGGTGTTTCAACAAGACCACAACCTAAACACATCAGTAAATGCGCAACACATTGGTTCCATACCAACAAGATTGAAGTTGGGTGGCCAAATGGCTGGAGCTTCATTCATTTGAAACCCTTTGGGGGACATAAAATATGTGATTGCTGAAACATGAAACACAAAATGAATAACAATTATGGAATTTATTCTAATACCCAATACCTGTGCATGGGGGCTAGAAATTGGTCAACTCCATGAAATGCGGTGCTTTACAGATGCTTGATGAATTTGCTGTAATATGACTAGCATTAGTTAAGCAAACTTAGTAAATTAAAAAAGAGACACCACAATTGTTTTGGAACAACAGTGTATAAATTTTCATTCTAAATGCAGGAACAACATAAATGTCATCAATAGTTCTCAATGCATTATTTTTTTGGACTATAACACACACCCAGTTTTTAGAACAAGAAAGCAAGAAAAAAAATATTTCATGTGTTTAAATAAATTAGGGAAAAAATCCCCTGCAGTACCCAATTTAAGCCACAAAAATAGTGTCACTAAAGAGAACACTTCATGGCATCATCCTCATACATGATACACCGGTTTTGGGGGGGGGGGTGTCTTATAGTCCGAAAAATATGATTATTATTTGTACAATAATTGTATTTCTGTTTATAACTGTAATTCTGTTTTTATGCTTCCTAAAGGAAATTGTAACAAGAACTCATCAGAAGAACCTCTAGAAGAAGGTATTTATTACCTGTAACCATTAAAAATTCTACTCCAAGAACTTCTTACATAACAGTGCAGTTTAGTAGTACTTTTTCAGTCATTGTTTAGAACATGTATACCACAGTTCATTTGTAAAACCACAAGGACCATAGAGGAATTATTATATTAACTGGAAGCCCTATCCAAAGCCCTATCCAAATGTAACTTAAGTCATAAAACAAAGCAGACATCTGATGTTCTTTATTGTGCTCTTATGCAATCGGATACTTGCATGTACCGTATTTTTCAGACTATAAGACGCACCCAGTTTTTAGGGCAGGAAAACCAGAAAAAAAAGATAGGTTTTTAAATCAATTGGGTTAATGCAACAAATTCAATGAATGCAATATTCAATTCAGCCAGTAGGTGTCACTAGCAGCAGTAGACTCAGCACAACACGTCATTCTCCACACTGATCGAGAGGAGGAGGGGGGCCAGGCTGCACAGTCTTCTCTGCTCTGCCTCTGCCGATTTTGCTGATACTGTGTCCGTGGGAGCTGCAGAGTGATTGCAGTTTGCACGGAGGGAGAAGAGGGATAGATGGCAGTTCATCTATGCCTCACTTCATTGCTTATGCCAGCAGGGCTCAGAGCCCTGCTGGCATAGGCAATTATATAGTACAGATGGGAGAGCCGAACACCGGCTGGTAACTCTCATTTGACAGCTCCTCCAGCACCCTGGCTAATCTCCGTGCCGGGAGAGCTGGCAGGAAGCCAAGGCGCGACCACTCGGCCGCGGGGGTCATGCATTCAGTCCATAAAATGCAGGCACCTTTTCCCCCCAATTTTGGGGGTGAAAAAGTGTGTCTTATGGTCCGAAAAATACGATACTTATGAATCCCCCTTTTTTAAGTACCCTATTTTCCGTTCTTTAAAAAATCAGGGGAAACGTCTGTGCTTCGAATAGAGCAAATGTCAGGACAATTCTTTGTCTTGCAGTAATCACTCCATGCTTTCCTCATGTTGATAGACAGCGCTAACATATTTCTTCAGTTATTCACTCAATGTTTTCATAGAATCGCCCTTTAGTGATGCAGAGGACCGCACTTGTGGCTCTCCATATCAAGTTGCCCACCACTGATGTATGGCCTGGTTTATTGTAAACAATAAATAACCTGGGGAATTGTAAACAAACAATATGTAGGGTATTATTGTATGTATTGTTGTATGTATGTATTTCACACCAGCTGCCAGTAACGAATGTGCCAGCGGTGACTCTTGTTTGTGTCTCCAAAAGATCCAGGCGCCAGGGTGTTTGAGGTAGTGTGAAATGGCTCTTATTTGTTAACCTTCTGGGTGTTTAGCCCGAGTTAACTCAGGCTGAAGAAAGTTGCTTAACCTTCTGAGCGTTCTCCCCGAATTAACTTGGGCTGAGTTTCATGCTCATAAAACTCAGCCCGAGTTAGCCGGAGGAACGCCCGAGGTCTCGCCGTCTTCTGACGGCGGTCGGGAGCATCGGCATGTATGCCGATGCTTCCGGGTCCGCCCCCGATCGCGTCACTGGTGACGCGAAGGGGGCGGGGGTAGGCGGCGCCATAGACCTCCGTCAAACTGGAGGGGCGTCGCTTTCTGTCAGCAGAAGTCCGGCGTCTCCAGCGACGCCGGACTTTTGTTTACATCCCTCAGCTGAGGGATGTAAAGATTGCCCGTGGCACAGTTATAAAAAAACCGTGCCACGTGGCAAACGCTCAGAGGGTTAAAAGGATCACCAGCTGTTACCTGCACCCAGATGGCTTGCAGGCAGCCCAGAGACTTCCTGCTCTTCTCCTCCGTGTCCCCAGCTGTCTGATCTCCAGATGGCGATGATCGTGCCGGCGGGTGCGCGATGACGTCATCGGGAGGGGGAGGGGCGGGAAGTTCAAAATGTGAATTTTTTTTTTGGATTCATTGATTGGAGTGATTTTTTTCGCTCCAATTCAATGTAAAATGAAAAAAATTTTTTTTTAAAAAAACATATATTTGCTTATGATGAGTTTTCTTTCATGTTGGATTTTTGATTGGATGATTTTCTGTCATGCAATCAAGTTCAACATAAAGGAAAACGCATAAGAAGTAAATACTTTGTAAGGGTTTGCGTCCACTGCGTCAGTTTCGCCCGTCGTGGTGGACGTACGTCCGCAGCAGGGAAAGATGCAGAGAGGACACTTCCCATTAATGAATGGCCAGTGTCCACTCTGCGCTATTTGAGTGGTGCATCCGCGGTGATGATATGAAGCTGCGGGATTGCCGCGTCATCATGGCAGCACCGCACATTGCTGCCAGAGACACCTCAATATTCACAAGGAGAATCAATGAGGTGTCCCAAGACGCGGAAAACAGCACCCATACTGCATGCATGAATGCAGTATGGACGCAGTTTTTCTGAATTTTGTCTCAGCTAAATCAATAGGAGCACTCTCCCCAATGCGGCAGGAGCGAGCCCTAAGCCACGGGCCAGCAAATGTGCCAGGGCGACTTTGTTCCCTGCGCGTGTATCAGACCCGCCTGTCAGTCTTGGTTGATTTAAAAAATGAATTCTAGTTTGAGCAGATTTTTGTGTTTTTATATTTTATTTGATTATTTGATTTTTAAAAAATATTTAAGCGTTTAAAACTTTATATATTCAGGATGTCTACTACCTGTGTTTTTGGTCAGTTACAGACCTACAACATTTTTTTTTCAATGATAAACAGCGTAACGCTTTTGGTACAGAAATCTGGACCTCGGCGAAACGCTCAGGAGGTTAATGAAATTGGAGATATTATGATGTATTTTAAATATAACCGGGAATATGCTCTGCATGCTAAACCAATAGTCAGTCAACAGACAAGGGATGTGTGTGGCATTGAAGAGAATATTCTAATAAAGTATCGTTTTAAAAAAAACTTTTACCCGGTAGACACACAACCTGAGAGTTCCAATTTATTAAAATAAATATATTTGTATGTGAAACATGTATTCATTTATTTTGCTTTTAGAACCACAGGAGGACATAACCATAAAGCAGGAACCAGGCCTATAAATCAGGATCATTACTATTTTTAAGGTAATTTTTCAGTGCTACTATATCAAACACCAGATGCTTGGAATTAATGTTTCCATGTGTTTGGGTCCCATCTATTACTAGGCAATTAAATTTTTTCCACGGTGCATTCGGGGATCCGTCGCATGTTTATGCAGATCACAGCGATGCAACGGAACCCAATGCAAGAGTAGGGAATGCGTTGGGCACTTAAAATTCGCAAGGGTGTGCATTTGTGACCATCGCTCCTTTCAGTCAAAAAATTCCCCTGACACTGCATCCCTAACGTCCTGGAAACATAGCCTTAAGTATTGTATTTTTCATCCCTTTATACAACATGCATCTCCTCTCCCCCCTCCCTACTTCGAAGTGTCCATAGACGAGAAGGTTTTCAAAAAATTTGCAACTCCAGTTATTCTGATTCCGGGAAGATCCCCACTTATGGAGAGAGAGAGAGCAAATGAGGACATTAGAAGTTCACTGGATGTTTTAAAAGAAAAAAATGGTGAAATGTGTATGTGTGGAAGAGTTGTACTGAATATGAATTGTTAGTACCCTTACCCTGTAATCTTGTAAGGAAAAGCAGTTCAGTGTACTTAACTTCTTTTTTTTTGTTACAGCTGTCACTGTTTTAAGGAACCACAAGAATATAGCATAGAAGTACATCATATATGGAACATTTTTTATAAAACATCTAGAGACATCTACTTTTTTCTCAGGCATTCTCTGGATTGGGCAATTTGTCTGTGACTGGTGAATGGTTGAATCATGAATATAATGATTAGAGAGTTGGAAGAGCTCCTACCACCCTGTAAATGTAAATAATCAATGAACTGAACTCCTGGTGCACAATGAAGGCTGTCTTATTAAACAGAAGAGGAAACATTTTGACTGAGGTGAACAAGTTGCCAAAAACCGGTTACTTTGAATTTCGCAGCATGTACTCTGGTTTGGTTGTGTTCTAAAGAGCCTTTAAGCCATGTCTTGGTCTTAACTCAAGTTAGTCATCCAACTACACTACAAATAAATTCGGTTTTTTTTCAACATTGGTGGTACTGGCACTTATTTTGAGCTTTACATTTGATCTTAATAAATGCATTGTAGATATATTGTATGTAGTATAGTAATGTTTTTTGCCTGCATATCATTGTTTTAGGTGTTTCTACTTAAATTAGGTCATACATGGGCCGATTCCCACCCGATAACGTCATCACGCTGTTGTCCGTCCCTCATCTATTGAGAGAGATTCGCTATGTGTATGGGGACCTTTAGTGTCCTAAATCATTTACGTAGTACCCTTACCACCTGCCCCGCCCTCATTACCACTGGGAATTTCATCACCTTAGAAAATGCTGGTTCTGATAGTAAGACAATGTATCTGATTGATATCCAGTTTAAATACCACACATTGTGCTGCTATATGCTCTGAGGATATAGATGGATTTCTTTTCACTCACACTTTTTCTTGTATATTGCAATCAAATCTTGAAAATAATGCTAATCTCTGTATCCAGTAATAGTAAGTAACAGTATACTCAGGGGTGCACATAACTTTTTTAGTGAGCTACTCAGATGAGTACCAGGAGATGGTGTGTGGTACTCACCCCATAGTCACTTTGAAAACAACTTGCTGTGTGAATAACAATTCTTTGAGCACTCTCAAGGTCTCCTGTACTCAAAGCACCACATGTATAGACCCATCAGCAGTCTGCCAGTGAACATCTGAATGATCCAGAGGAGTACTGGGTGAAAATGTGGTGAGATGCGGCCAAAATCAAGCTCTTTGGCATTAATCAACTTAACTTTAGAGGAAGAGGAATGCTACCTAAGACCTCAAGAAAACCATCCCCACCGTCAAACATGGAGGTGGACACATTATGCTTAAGGAGCTGTTTTTCTGATAAGGGCACAGGACACTTTAACCAGAGAAAATATGATGAACATGATCATGTACTATCAAGCCCAAAAGTGGCTCAAGAAGAAGCACACAAAGGCCCTGCAATGGCCTAGCCAACATCCAGACCTTACTCCCATTGTTAATCTGGGGAGGGAGCTTAAGGCTGAGTCATAACATCAGCCTTTAGAACCTTACTGACTTGAAAAGGACATGCAAAGGGAAGTGATACAAAATCCTTCCTGAGAAAAACCTGCAACCTACAAGAAACATCTGACCTCTATGATTACCAATAGGGTTTAGCCAATAGTCATCTTTTGCAAAGGGGTTTCCCTCATTGCAATGAACATCAAGGGCAAACGGATCAGCAATGGATCAACATATTTCCCTCACTGTTTGTTTGAAATGAGTGTTGTGTGCATATGTATGGGTATGAATATATATATATATATGCACACATTAGTAGCAAGATATGTAACAGCTGACCATCAAACATATTCAACTTGTTGGACAGCACATTCCAAAACAGTAGTAATATGGAGCTGACCCACAATTCTTAAAAATCCCCACTTTTCCACACTCCTGGAAAGGCTTTCCATAAATCCTTGAACTGTTCCTGTGGGAAATTTTGCCCACTGAGCTAAAAGAAAGTTTTTGTGGTCATGTTGCAATAGGGGTACCAATACATCCTAAAGTAGTTTATCATGCTTGGGGTCGGGACTCTGTTTAGGCCATTTCAGTTCTTTTACACCAGACTCATCATACAATGTCTTTATGGAATATGAATTGTGTGTAAGGGGCACAGACATACTAAAACAGAAAAGGAATTTTCTCAAACAGTTCTCACAAGGTTGGAAGTTTACAATTGTCAAAAAATGTTTTGTATGCTGTGGCAATAACAATATCCTTTAATAGACATACAATAACGTCATACTTTGCTTTTATGACATTCACAAACCTGCAGTGGTTATATAGTGTAAGAAAAAATATATATTTTCTGACAATGTCTTTATGTCTTTGGCCACAATTTTCCTGTGTCACTCATGAGTCAATTGGCTAAGGGGGGAAAAGACCCTTTATTCTTTAAAGCTAAACTCAAGGCCAAATATATATCCAAAAACTTGAGAATGATTAACTCTCCTCTTCAATCTTGTTCTGTTGCTGCATTACTTTTTCCAGCACTAGCTGTCCATAGTGCGTGAGGTTGAATCAATATCCTGCATGAGAGTGAAGGAAAAGCACCACTGCTATAAGCTCATCTGTAAAAAGACTGATACCAAGTCGGTCATTTGATAGTGTAAGGTTCAGGAATCAACCAACGACAGGAGCCAACTGTTAATCAAACAAACTTTATTTCCAGCGACCCAACAGGGGAGCGCCAGTAAAACTTGCAGACAGTGAACAAATAAAATGTCCAACAATCAGGGATGACCTCAATAGTCCAAGGGTACCCAAACACGTTTTCAGTCTGCTGCACCCACGTGGGGCCAGGGAAAGTAATGCCTCCACGTGGCAGGGGCTTCCAGCCACCCCACCGGAACCTTGGGAAGGGTAGAGATGGACTTGGCAAGAAACACAGGTAACTGGGGCTTTCAGGAACAGTGCATGCTATTTTGCTCCTCGTCTGCCTGCATGCCAGACCAGACTGAGGCAGGCATACAGTCTTGGGTTGGATAGCGTGCCCAGTTACCACCACTTCGTCAGACTCCTTCCTGCTTAGCTCCTGCAGATGGGTGGGCTGTCCCCTAAGTACCCCGGGAACCCAGGAGGATCATGGTCTGGAAAATTAAAGGGGACATTACCCTGCATTGTTCGTGGCACTACACTACAATAGTTCAGGTATACATGCAATATATTTAATGATGTATGAATATGGAGATACAGTAATTACATTTAGCTTTGACTCTTGTATTTTAAACAGAATGTTTGCATGCATCTTATTTGCAAGTATCTGGTTAGCACAAGACAAATTCACAACACTCTTCTAACATCTAACTGCCTAGTGCCTACGTGCTTTATTTCCACAAACCATCATAGATATTGCAGTCTTTTTTGGGTCAGTTGATTGAGCAAACTGGATGATGAAAGTCTAATGAGGTCTAATGGACTCTGCATAAACACACTTCTCTTTTCTTATTAGTAAAGAGGAAATGTTCTCTACATGGCTACAAAGAAACAGTAATCGTGCACTTTTAAGCCCCTGAATATTGTGGCTGTATGGACCCACACCTGTCCTGACCTATGAACCCGACCTATCCGCAAACACTTTACCCACAGCCTGCTTCCATTTATGCTATAATCTAAATGAGGCATGTCACAAGGAATGATTAAGGCAGACATAGGCAAAATACAACCCTTTAAGCTTTTTAATCTAGCCTGAGTCCCATCCACTCATTAAAAAAATCACAAAAAATATTGTTGAAGTACAAGCACGTGTCAAGAATCATTAATATATTCTTTGTTCACAGAAATAATTATTGGTATCCATTCTTGACATGTTTTGCCCTATATGGGGCTCATCTGGAGAATTTATGGTCGCAAAGTCCAAGTGCTTCATATTAAAGTCAACAACCCTGTATTGGGAAATGAATTGATCATTCATCTAGTAATAATCTTCAGTGAATGGAATACATTCAGGTTACTATGTCCACATCTTCCAATTCTACTCAATAGACAAAAAATTTCTCTAGAGAACAGTAGTAGGGAATCACAACCTACATTCTGCGTAATGTAACTATAACAATCCAATTACATAAATATTGTGCACAATGTTAATGATTAGGTTTAATGAACACACTAATAATGAACCATGGCTCAGTGTGTTCCATGTGTGAAGGGTCATTTCCTAGATACAAGATTATGTCCCAGGTAAGTTCCTTTAGGTCTATGAATGGTGTTGATAATGAGGGGTCTAGCATTAAAAACCTATGGTATCTAGATCCTATACTCTAATTATAGACAGAGAGGCCTCTCTCAAAATGATCTACCTTCATGGTCAAAGGGGGATAATATATGCAGGTCATTGCCTGTTGTATAACAGTGACACAAAGGAATGATTCTATGTGCTGACATACACAAAGTTTATGACTAAAGTCATACCTGTTTGGAATGGTTGGATCCCTTTAAAGGTATACGTCTGTTACAAAACAGGACTTGTTTTAATAAGACCTCAAAAGGGTCATAGTACAGTGGGATACATATAAATTGCTATCAGCAAAAAAGTTAGGGAAAGTAATACCTACTAACAGTGATTCAGGGCCCCAGCCTTATCAGACTCCATGGCGAGCAGCTTATATCAAGTGCTGCTGCCCACCAAGGGTCTGTATGCCTGGCCCTGCGCTGATTAGGGGGCCAAGAGTCACACATCTGCCCCCACAGCGTCATACTCGTTTGGCAGGGTTAACCAGACACAACCATTACTACCTCACAGCTTACCCAGCTGCTGCAGAACCTTGGTCGAAACCCACCGGTTTGACGGGGGCTGTGTGGGGGGGGGGGGTCTGGCCGCCGCTGGGCACATGTATAAGCAGTCCAAACTTGTCCACAAAACAATGCATAACAACATATTTGAGGTCCAAGCATTGGATTGGCTACCAGTCTGTAAATCTGTAACTACACACCACTGATATAACTGGTAAGGATAACTGGGTCAGATATAAATCTCCCTATCTATAATAACACTACAATTTCAAGTTCTTGCATTAATTACTTTTTTTTAAAAACTGAATATTTGATCAGGCTATGAATCTTTCCTATTTAAAGCAAACAACAAACAGTTAATCACTTAATACTGCTTTTAGCAAAGAATCAATGTTTGATTCACTAATAGCCATTGAACAGTCTAGGTGGAGGATATATATTGTTTCTCATAATACTTCCTTAAACGTAGCTATGTTGTAATGGTAATTTCACGTCCAATCAGACAAACATATGTACTGATCCCACCCACATCTGTAACAACCTTCTTCTGTTTGCCACTCTGGTGGCCAGAGCTTCAGTGTCAGCTGTGATAACAGGAACTTGTAACGCTTGGGATTGCTTTATTGAACGTCTATTAAATCATTGTGGTTTGCAATGGCGGAACCTTATATCAGGCACGTTCAGCTCCTTGGCTTTGAGAAAAGATTCTTTCCCAGCCAGCACTATGTAAGTAAAAAGAAGTAATTTTTAATGAATGTTGATTTCACTGCTTTATAAATGTTTTGTTTTTGTGTCTTGTAATATAAAATGCACAACTGCATATCTCACACACATTGGCTGTGCTGTGATATGTGCACCTCAGTTAGACCCTCTAAGAGAATTATCACTGCTCTGCCTTTTATCTAAGATCATGTGTAAAGACATTTTATATTTAACCCAACATTTTATTTTCTTGTTAACATATTTATATTTTATAATTTTTTATCTCTTAATGTCAATGAAAACCTAGCAGTTTTTATTTTCATTCAAACTCCTTTGCATTTGTGTAACCATAATGCAACCACCATATTTTTTGGTCTTCATGGTGATAAGTCCAGGGCCTACAGACAGGCTTATTGTGGGTCAGTTTGACCTTTTCATCATAGATAATAAAAGTTGTGTACAACCTATTTGCTTGCACTATGAGTGTTGCGTATATAAAATCGAATGGCTGTACCCACTGAGATATACTGAGCAAGTAAGGTGTATGGCTGGAAAGTATCACTATCACGTGACTACTCTTGGTGCCAGAGTCAAGTTAAAATCTTAATCAACTAAAGAATATACAGTAGAGCCCATAATTATTCATTCATACTCCAGGCAAATTTTTACTTAAAGTTACTTTTATTCAACCAGCAAGTTATTTTTTGACGGGAAATGACATAGGTGTCTCCCAAAAGATAATAAGACGGTGAACAAGAGGCATTTTTGCGATTCTTTTTCACCTCTCTTACTATCCTCCTGGCCAGCACAGGTGTCCCTTTTAGCTTCCGACCATGTCCTCTGAGATTTTCCACAGTGCGGAACATCTTGTATTTTTTAATAGCTTCCGACCATGTCCTCTGAGATTTTCCACAGTGCGGAACATCTTGTATTTTTTAATAGCACTTTGCACTGTAGCCACTGGAACTAGAAAACATTTAGATATGGCCTTAGGTAGTCCTTTCCTGACTTGTGAGTAGACACAATGCGCAGCCGCAGGTCCTCACTGAGCTCCTTTGTCTTAGCCATGACTATCTACAAACCAACTGCAGAGAGCTGCTGTTTTTCACCTGTTGAATTGATTAAAACAGCTTTTCCCAATTAATCAGGGTATCTAGGATGCTTTAGAACAGCTTGGAGTATTTGTAATGGTACAGAACGCTGGATTTCCCCAGAGACTGTGACAGTTTGTGAAGGGTATGAATAATTTTGGACATGACACTTTTTGCTCAAATGTAAATAAAAACAGAGAATTTTTTTCCACAAAAATGCGTCTTATTATCTTTTGGGAGACTCCTATGTCATTTCCCGTAAAAAAATAACTTCATAGTTGAATAAAAGTAATTTTAAGTAAACATTTGCCAGGGGTGTGAATAATTATGGGCTCAACCGTACACCTCATACTATGCTGATTGTTCAGCTCCTGTGCAGATTTTTTTTTTTTTGAGGGGGGGGGGGGGTATTGGTTTTTACCCCTATATATATGTACGGAATTGCAAAATCTGCTTATAAGTGTGGGAAAAAAGGAGGTCCGATACACCTGTCAGCAATATGTAAATAGAAAAATCCAAAACTTACACCACTGGCACAGCCCAAAGTCCCAGTCTCTCAGTATCTTGACAGTAAAGTGGACAAATATTTAAGGCTATGTTTCCTCTGCAACAAGCACATTCCCTGAGTGGGATGTCGACGTAGCCCATCCATATTACCTGCCTTCCGCACCGGCTGTTTCCACGGTGTTGAGCTGGTACGCCGGTCAGAAGGTTAATATAGTGCAATACGGCAACCTCCAGCCACGGCGTCAAGGACCCTTAGGATTATAATAACAGTCTGCAAAAAATGTTAAACTAATAATAAAGTGTTAGTGTGCAGTGGTATCTAATGCTTTTCTCACTTTTATGGTTTTCTCTTCTGTATTAGGTATACATGTTTATGGTAAAATGGCAAGATCTCTCAGAAAAAGTTGTGTACAGAAAATATACAGACATGTACGAGTTTCATGTAAGTATATTCATCTTCTGGTTACCTTATATTCTAGGTGATAACAAAGGTGTACTTTGTTTAGATATTTATTAACCTACTGATGAATCCAGTTTGTGCAGAGAGAAATTATTGTTAGGAAGAAGTAGACAGATATGTAATCCATCATAGCTACAACATAATCCATCCTGCCAGTTGCTGAACAACTGACCCTGACAGGCGGTAGATATTTCCCTGCAATGATAACTATAGATAGTTTCAGGCAATTTTCAACATGTACACAGTTGTAGACAGCAGTAAAAACTAGGAGTCCTTTTCCTTGTCTATTTTACCCCCCCCCCCCCCCCCCCCCCCCCCAAAAAAATACCCCAAAATTTAAGACTGGGTTTAAATAAATTTTAAATGTATAATAACTTATAACTTATTATTATGTGATTAAATGTCATCAGGAAACATCATTTAATATGGTAATTCAAGGAGCAGAAAGTCATAACACAGAGACAGGAATAATACCTTAAGGGCTAATCACCACCCCTAATACATCTTAAATGCTTGATTACAGCGACTGACAGCAACCGCTAAAAAGTGACTGTGTAAATTATTATTATTATCATTTATTATTATCATGTATTTCTATAGCGCCAACATATTACGCAGCGCTGTACAATACATTAGAGTGGAGATGTAAACACACAATAACACACAGGTACAGGTATGACATAGGAGGAGTAGAGGACCCTGCCCGAACGGGCTTACAATCTAATAGGTTGGGGAACAAGGTATACAATAGGTGGGGGGGACTGGCATGGTGGTGATGTTAGGGGTGAGAAGATGGATAGGCGAGACTGAAGAGGTGGGTTTTTAGGGCTTTTTTAAAAGTGCCAAAGGTAGGAGCAAGTCTAATGGGACGAGGGAGAGAGTTCCAGAGAGTAGGAGCGGTCCTAGAGAAGTCCCGAAGCCTTGAGTGCGATGAGGTTATTAGCGGGGATGTCATTAGTAGGTCACTGGAGGAGCGGAGAGGCGGTTAGGGGTGTATTTGTGTACCACGTTGGAGATGTAAGGAAGACAGGAGGTGTGGAGTGACTTAAAAGCAAGGCACAGAACTTTGCATTTGATTCTCTGGACAATTGGAAGCCAGTGTAGAGATTTGCAGAGAGGAGCAGCAGATGAGGACCGGTTAGAGGAGTAGATGAGTCTAGCAGCAGCATTCATGATGGACTGAAGAGGCGAAAGTCTAGTGCAGGGGTCTGCAACCTTTAAGACATAAAGAGCCACTTCCGAAAAGAAAAAGAAAAACTGGGAGCCGCAAAACCATTATAAAACAAATCTAACACTGCATATAATAGCCAGA
>CM070033.1:85986601-85998217 GCA_036250615.1 Ptychadena robeensis | reverse complement strand
GGTGAATATCGGAGTAGGTCTGTCTGACCTACTCGGCATGTGTATGCCTAGCATAAGTCTTTTAATTTGGCCCTTTGTCACCTTGGTGTCAAGATGCTCCGACTACCCTCATTCCTTGCAATAAGTGAAGATAACATCTAGAGAATAATTATTTGGGTTGTTTCCTAGAGGCCATAGTTTGCCTGCAATCGAATGTTTAAGCTTCCATTTATAAATTTTTTAACATATTTTTTTTTTTTAAATATCCTGTCCTAGCTATGAGGACTTAGGACCACTATGCCAGGCGGCCCTTGCAGGTTCTCGGTCCGGCCCCTATGTCACATTTAAAAATCCATTGTGGCCTACAAGTAAAAAAGTTTGCACACCCCTGGTCTATATTGATGGTATGCATGGACAATTCCTGAGAATACAATTTATATGTGGTATATGGTCACTGGTAGTTAACATTCAGTACAAGTTGCTAATGCTTTACTGAAGACAGCAACACCTACACATTAAGTCTATGAGGAAGTTGTCTTGTTATCTTCAAACATTAAAATTCCCATGTGTATGCTGTAGAAAAAAGCTTCTGAAACACAAATAGCCCGTGGTTCTGTTTTTACATGTTTTGTTCTGAATGTCAGACAGGTGCGCAAACCTCCTGCAATGCTTGTTTAGTTTTTTATTTTCTGCGATTCTGAATTCTTTGCATTTCCTGACACAATCATTTATGGGGAACATATACATAGGTACAGTTTATTGTGTCTTGTAAATTCTATCACAAATTACCTGAAACTACAAAGTGCAGTTTTTCAGTGCAGCTATGATCAAGGATTGGTAAAAAGAATGTATTGTCTCCTCCCTATGTATTCCTCACACATTACTAGATTATTGCCTTTACTTCCGGTTCTGCCTGAAACACATCAGATAGGAAGTGTGTAATATCCTCAAGGGAGATACTAGAAACAGGTTATGCATTACACAGTAGGACTAGTTACGTAATCTATCCAAAGCTGACAAAAAGTACGGTAATCATTTTGACCAAAACCAATTGTATATTCTGAGAACAATTGTTCTTGTGGTGTTATAATTGTATTGACTTTATATACTTTATCTCTAGAAAGCACTTAAAGAAATGTTTCCGATTGAGTCTGGGGAAATAAGCAAAGAAAGCAGAACAATACCTCATTTGCCAGGTAACCATTGTATAAATATGAAATACATTGTTCTATAATTATATTGGTCTAACCATTTATGATATGAGAATCTATCATAAAGTAAACTGAATTTACATTGATGACAGAGAACTTTTTGTCTATATTGATAAAAGACTGAAGGTCTTACAAATATTATCTGAAGTTCACATATAGCCTACAAGAGTTGTGGAATCTTTTTCATTATCCAACAAATGCATGACAATTGTATGCTGAAACTGTAGAACAGCAGCTCTACTTGACTGGCTCAGTTCTAGTCTTCATACCATTTGCATCATAATGTCAAATTTAAGCATCTCTTGACCATCTCTATAGCACACCTGTGCTATAATCTCAAACCAAAATATTCAGTGTTAAAAGCAAGAAATTATACATAAGGTTTTCAATTGTATGGTTCATAAATATTAATTGACAGTACTGACAATGTAAAGTCTGATATGGAACAAAAAGCGTATTTCAAGTCAAAACTTCCCTTTTTTCGTGTATTTATTGTCCTCTGATGTGGACCAACTAATTCCCCTTCACTTTCTGTTCTTGAAATTCAAATACAACCTAAAATAAATCTTTCCAAAGTGAAAATCTTTGACAACAATCACTTCAAAAGGTATCCTTATTGAAGAGTGTTCTCTATCATTTAAACAACAACTGAAAATGTATAAAGTATCTGACTACTTCCAAAACAAAAAAGTTTGTCTTTACAAATAGCTTTTACTATATTGACACTTACATACTTGCCCTTTTAATAACATATTTTGTCATTAGAAAGTGACTGAAACATTTCCATGTAGAATATGTGTACACACTCTCTCACTTTCCCTGAAAAAACTTGATCTTACACACAGACACTTAACATTTAGATCCCATTTATTGTACATCACATTATATGCAATGTGCAATGCATGTGCATATTTTCACATCAGGATAAAAGTTCTAAAATGCATGTACACAACACAATTCAAAATGAACATTAAGAAACCCAACAAAACTTAACGAATACATGTGAACCTAGCTTTCTGTAACCTTGTACACTTTCACACACATACAAAGATACTATCTCTGTCACACACAAATACATACTCATTCAAACTGTGAGGTTTCAGCATGAAAGAGGGCCCTTTATGATGACAAACCACACATATCTCTTCTGGGCTTTTGCCCATATTTATTGTCCAACAACAAGGTTACCCTTGCAGATGTTAATAGCAATAACAACAAAGTCCACAGAAACCTCTTGGTTTCCAATCAACAAAAATGGTTTCCCTTTACCTAAGGAAAATATGTAAGGCCTGACTCTTAGTGACTGTGGGCCTGGGCCCCACACTTCTTGTGTGCCCCTTGATATCCACTTCTGCAGCTGCACATTGTCTCCTAGCCTGTCAGGAACCCTAACACAGTAGCCTAAGCTTTTGTGGAAACACACACACCTTGTTGACCACCAGCAAGTGTAAATCCCTGGTATGTAGCTTGGTGGAATGTAAAGGCCCACCCAGTTCTTTCCCTCCAATTTCAGAGACCCTGTAACCAGACATTAACCTCCTGGGCGTTACGCCCGAAGCCAGTAAGGGCACAGTTTGATCATGAATCAAACAGGCCTGTGCCGGGATTGGGTGCAACTGGCGGCTCTCCGTGAGCCTGCAGCATTCCTGGATAGCTGCAGGCTCACTGAGCTTTTCCGGCTCCGTGTCCTCCATGCAATCCATAGACCTCCATGTTAATGGAGGGGGTGTCGCTTTTCTCCCCACACAACGCCGGCGTCTAATTGATAGCAACGGTGTGTAAAGGGCCAGGGGGAGAGCCGGCAATCACAGAGGAGTACTGTGTACTCCGCCGTGATTGCCCGGGCAGTGGCTTTTTGGGCCATAAAACATGGCACGAAAAGCCTGTAAAGCCCAGATGGTTAAAACTTTCAGCAACCTGCAATTGCTGTCCAATAACCTGGGCTTTTATATTGTAACAGATGAGTGGCCTGTCACAACACAAAAACCCACACTCTCTCACACACTCTTTTTTCAATTTTTTCAGGGCTCTATAATTGTTCTGCTTTACATATGAATTTTTTTTAAAGAGAACTGAAACACATATGTCAAACCAGCTGTATTTTAATTGAGGACATTTTAGTTTTATGAGTTAAAAGTGCGCTTACTTCAGCTGACCCCAGCTAAAAAATTTTTCCTTTTCTAGACAGTGGAGATGATACAAGAATGTTTTTTTATATACAGTTTTGTAACCTATATTAATCTATAAAAGAGTAAAAATGGTTTGGATGGAATAATAGTTAATATTATAGTTTCACTTGAGCAGAGGAGAGCAATCTATAAACCAACTACTGTATATATTATTGTGAAAAAACAATTGTTTTCCAGCACCAAAGTGGTTTGATGGGCTGAGGTCTACAGAAAACAGACAGATCACTCTGTCTGACTACTGCCTGTCTCTACTCAACCTTCCTCCAAAGATCTCCCGTTGTTTTCATGTTCTCAGCTTCTTTAGAGTTAGACCCGATGATATAAATCCCACATCCAGCAATAGGTATGTATTATGATTATTTCTTTGTAACATAATTTTCCTATAGTTTAAAACAAACTGGTGTTACTGGTGTGTTGCATTATGTATTTGCTTTTGAAACATATATGAGCTTTCTTCTATTGGGCATGTTCACAGCAATACTTACAGCATTGGCAAACATACTATGTCTACATCCTTTTTGCGTAACATTAAGTAATTTTAGTGGTTGTTTTTTGTATTATTTAATTTAGTGTTATTTTTAACACATTTTTATTTTGTTCAGTGGGCGAAAGCCTGAAACATTTTTACTAAAGCAAGATACTTCAAAGAAAAATGTGTCAGGTAAGCAAATTTTTTTGGGGGGGGGTGGAGGTGGTGTTAAATATGTGTCTTCACGATAATCAAAACCTCACTTGCCAAATGTTAAACTGCATAACTATACGTTCCTGAAAGTATATTCTCAGGGTTCGCTTCCCTTTATAAGGGCATTTACTGGTACTTTGTGTTTTTAATAGAAGCCATACATGAGCTAGTTAGATCATCAGAACTACTCTCTTGTCTAGACCTCCTCAGTTTTCCATATACAGCAAGACAGATAAGGATATTTACTGATAAATATATCATTTTAAATGTGTTCTCTTTATAATTAAATTAATGTGTAAATGTAATATCATATTTTAACAAATTTTCATTATACACTTTTAGACATAACAGGTCCCATTATTCTCCAGTCCTATCGAGTAATTGCAGACTATGAAAAGAGTTCAAAGAGCGAGCTGTCTGTAAAAGATGGTGATGTGGTTGATGTAGTAGAGAAGACTGAGAATGGTAATGAGCTCAATATGGAAAAATGTTTACTGATCTTACTCACATATACAGATATGGGATGGCATTACGCTTAAAGTCAATGCGATCATTCATATAAAGTAAATTATAGGGAAAAGATATATACCGTAGTAATACAATGCCCTTTTTGCTACAATAGTAATTACTGAATAAACAATAGTCTACATTTCCTGTCCTGCCCAGAGTCAGGAGAGTATTTCAGCACTACTACCTTTCTCTAGAAGCAGAATTGTATTCAACTGATCAAATATAGAATATTATAATCAAATTTACCTTTACAAAAAAGCAAAACTGCAGATACAGTGGGGATTAGTGTTTATTTGGGGTATAATCACTACCACATTACTGTATAGTTAATCTTGTCTTGTTTATGAAAAGGCCATTCTATAGTATATTCTGTATTTGCAGGTTGGTGGTTTTGTCAGATGAAGAACAAACGAGGATGGGTCCCAGCTGCTTACCTAGAGCCCCTTGACAGTCCAGATGAATCTGAAGAGCAAGATCCTAACTATGCAGGTGACATGGATAATAATAACACTCTTTATCTTTTAGTACCAATGCAAACCAGTGCAAACATAAGGAAATGTATAAAGGTACCTTTAGTTGATGTGAACAGTTTCTAACTGGTACACAACACTGATTTTTTTAAATCAGCATTTGAACTAAATATCTAAGCATTTCCTAATGTTTAAACTTTAGTTTGCAGAAGTAGGAACCCCATTTTTAAAAAGCAAATTGTACAGCATGAATCACAGGTCACATTCAAAAGTAGGTACCTAGCATGTGAGTGTCAATTCTAAAAACATCTCTACTTCAGTGTTAACATGGTTTTACATATAGTTAGCATTAAAGATGACTTAAAATGATTATGTAAGTGTTAGTAAACCCAGATTCTTCTGGTATGTTAAATATGCGTGTGCATAGGGCCCACGGCAACCTCCCTCCTGTCCCAATCCGAGCAGCGAGAGGATTGTGGAGGTGTGTGTGAAGGGAAGGGGGAAGGAGAGGAAGAAGAGGAGGGAGAGCCTCATTTTCCCATCTCTTCTTCTCCAGTAGGACCACACCTCCCCCATCAACAAATTTTTACTAGAACCCCTCACCGCTGGACAGGGGGCCCTAGACAAGAAATTGTATAGGGACACCCTACAGCCTAGAAACGGACCAAAATGTATTTTGTCATTGCAAACTTTCAAGTAACAAATTCCATTACTTGCAGTTCTTTTAAAAAAACTTACGTTTTGATGCCCAGTATATTAATTTAGAGATTCTTTAATGTTCAACCTGTATGGCAAGATGCATACAGAAGGTTTTAGTGATTTTTGTGCTGGACTTTAGGGGTAGTTTGGTGACTGTAGGACCAGTAATTTTCCATATTTTATGTCCTACTATTCTAAGACCAGCCCAGATATTTACTTCTACCCTTGCTCCTGTGATCAATGTTCCTGTCTTCTCAGAGCCATACGCCTTTGTTCTGGTTACTCTCCAGTCTTCATTTCTATTGAGGTGTTAATGAAAACTACCACAATCTTTCTGCACAGGATAGACTGCACCTGACAATGAGACTTTTAACAGAAAGACTTTGCAACATTGATAGCTAAAATGGAGGCCAAGATACCCAAGAAACAATTGAGAAAAGTAATTATAATTGAAACAGCGAGGCCAAGCATTGAAGGACAACTTGTACCAAAGATACATTTGTCTTCCAATACATTCTGAGTTCCGCATCATATAAATAATTGTTCTTGTGTTATTAGCATTACATAGAAATTATTGGCTATTACATTATGCTGACTTCCAATAAAAGTTCTGATTTACACTAACCACAGAAATTAGTTCTTTCCAAAACTAACATTTTGTTGTTACGTAGGTGAGTTGCATATTGCTATAAAGGAATACTTAGGAGAATTGGAGGATGAGTTGAATGTAAAGGAAGGTGAAACAGTTGAAGTTATCCACAAACTCCTTGATGGTTGGTGGGTTTGCAGGTATGAACTGAAAGTAAAAGATGCACAATATGTGTCTTCTGTTTAAGCAATGCTTCTATATGTAAATGTATATATATTTGTTTTTTTCAGGAGGGGCAGTATGACTGGCTATTTTCCAGCAATGTATCTGCAGAGGTCAGGGGATGCTGCTGCTGCTGGTAATGAAGATCAAACAAGGAAAAAGGGCTTGCCACCCCGAAGGTAGGGGGATCGCACATTGTGTAAAGTTTTATATGAACAATCATTGAGCTCATTTGTTAAACTATTGCTATTCTGGTAACATCTTGGTATATTTTTTAAAATATAAATACATATTGTTTTAATGTATACATATGTGTATACATTTGGTTTAAATATTTGTGTAAATAATATTGACATTATTTTTAAAGTTAAATACTTATCCACAAATGTTAACTAATTAAATAATGTAAAATAATACCTAGTTTACCCTTTGTAGCTAGATAAACTTAATATTTTTACTTAATACTTTATATAAAGACATAATAACACTTGTTGTAAAATGACTAAATTCGGACTTCAGAGTCCTAAATGTTAGATTCACACCTGTTCATTTTTCCTCCTGTAGAGATATACAGTACCTGGATATATTTTAAAAAACTGTTTGTTCCTAATTACAGAGGCACAATTTCCAATGCTAACAGTATCCACAAGCAAAAACGTAAAGAGATAAGCCAGGAATCATACAGGAGAAATAGCAGAAAATATCTGAAAACAACTCAAGCTACAACTGAGGCTATGAAGACTATAACTATTGGTAGGTGCTGAAAATCCAAAGAATAAAACTGGTCCAATTGTCTTTATGAATGAGGAATGCTATCACAGAGCTACTGTTATTAGATAGGCACCTCTCCCAACTCAACATGTTGAATTTCTTCAGTTTGTCTATTCAAAATAAAGGCCACAAATTGAAGACTGTACATATTAAAGCGGACCTACTACCTGGGAGGTCACTCAGCATTATCGACTGCAGCTCAGCCGATATTGCAGACATTCTTAATTCTAAAAAAAGGGGAGCTTGTTACTGCCTTACGTAGCGCCTAGGCAGCCGAAAGTGGTGTCTGGGACATCTCTCCCAGGCAGGAACTCGTCAGCAGCTGATTCCCCCCAGGAGTCTCTAAAGCTCCGACAGAGAAGAGGGGGAGTGGAGGGGGGAGGAGAGGAGAGGAGGCAGTGAGGGCAGAAGTAGCTGCAGGTCTTCAGGATCTAAGATGCCAGAATGAGAACTGCAAGCAAGTGAAGTGAATATAGTGTGGGGTTTTTTGTGTAGCAGTTTTCCAGCATTTGAACTTCTGACAGGTGAGTATTGTGTCTGTTTAATGTGTGTGTGTTTTTTTCATTTGAATTTAAAACCGCTTTAAGTTCCTGCAGTCTCTCCTAAAGTTCTTTATCTCCCAATCACTATTCTTAACAATAAATTTTTTGTTGTTGTTTTGTTAAATAAGGTATGGACAGAGTAATGTAAATGAAATCTGAAAAACATTTAAAGAGGGAATCAGGGTTACCCCCCTAGTGTTGGATCCTGAATTTCTATTAGCTTTCCCCATTGCCAGGTCAAACTGAATCCTATTTGCTTTATTTATTGCTGGGTCCTAGGTTTGCTCATTTTATAGTCATGCGAGATGAGCAATTACAAACTTCAAATAATAATAAAACTAGACACTAAGGGTCCCCACATGTACCGAGCCATGGCCGATTTTGCCTCCCACCATCAGTCGCGGTTTGTGGGTGCCCACATGGGGCGACAGATCCCTGTTGCCCCAAAGCTTGGTCGGCCAGAGAACAGACATGTTCATAAATCTCTGGCCGATACCATTAGTTTGAATAGGGACCGTCGTCCCCGTTCAAACGAACGGCCGGGACACAAAGGGTGCCCGTCGATACTGTGAGCGATGGAGAGCAGTGCGATGACATCATTGCGTTACTCTCCACAGCTTATCTGTCGGTCCCTACTCGTTATGGGTGTGGGGGCCTTAAGATTAGTTGGTAGTATGACAGGCAAAACGTGTTATATTAATCAACTTTGAACAATGCAATCCCTTCTTTTGTTCACTTGCTGTCGCTCAACTCCCCTTAACAAGAATAGTTTTTGTTTTTCGTCCCTGACTGATTCGTTTGGCTCATTTTGGTCTTTTCCTTCAAAAACTAGGTTTTTACCCTCTAATCGTTTAATTTCCTTTATCTTTGCAGGTTTGGTTTCTACATTTTTAGTCATATTTTCCTTAACAGCCTGGGTTGGGCCCATTATACACCTTTAGATCACTCCATACAATTTCCTTTAGATCTATCAACAACGATGTAGTGCCGGGTCCTCCCTGATAGAATACATAGTGATTGGAAGGTTTAGACAGGTCCTCATATTACATGGTTTTGGTAGAACAAAAGCTAAATGTACAGAAATTGTATGGCAAAATTGTAAGGTGTATGGGGGCCTTTAGTGTTGCTACATGTAGCAAACAATGTAAATCTTATACTTTTTCTTTGCAGATGAAGAAAAAGAGGAGTTGAAATCCAAAGCCCAACCTGCTATTCCTGCACGGCCAAGCAAGGAACTCATTTTGGATCGTTGTTCAGAGGAAACAAAGATAAAAATTCAAACAAAAGCCTAAGTGGACTGCTTCACACTTTATTCATTTAGACATAGTTTAAACCTAATTTAGGGACATTCAGGGATCATGTTGTTGCATAGTTTATTGTCAGTGTTACTCTTCTGGCACTAATAGATATCACCTCGTCTTTTATTAAAAGCTTCTCCTTTGCAGTATTAGATCATTATTATAGGAACGCGGTAAAATGTTGGTCTCTCTATTCTCTTAATTTCTGTTGTAGTATATTAGAATATAGAGACATTAGTTTTACCTATTCCACAATCACAGACAAAATTGCCATCGATTCTACATTCCAAGGTAGTTCATTACTTACACAAATAGGAAAGTGTCACCCATGTGCTTGTACATATCCAGTCTCCCTTAATTCTTCCTTGCAGTCTGTTATGAGTCACAGGAGATGTAAAAACTTTAATATATGGTAGAACTTTGTAAGCAAATAAGGCACCTGTTTGTGTTTGTTGCTGTTGTTTTTAAGTTAAATATAAGAATTACTGTATATTTTCACTATAAAAGACATTATTTGAGTTTCCATTTTTCTTACTTTTGGAATTGACTGTTAGTGGAGGAGAAGCAAAATTTTCTTAGGTAGCCATATGCGGTAATTTTTTGGCCGATTGACTGCTGTGCGTGTTCCTGACAATCACCTGCCAGTTGCTCGGCCGCAAATCGGGTTCTCCTGCATGTCGGATCTCCAACATGTCGTTGAATTAGCGGCCCAATTTCTTTGGATGGGGACGGCAGATGGTGATGCTGTTTGTTTACATTTCATTAGCCCAAATAGCTGTGTCCCCTATGCAGCTTTGGCCGGTTTTCTGTGTTAGATGACGTAGGATACAAATCCCTACTTTATAGGGAACAGGCACCTCCCATGAGAGAGACCAGGGGGAGCACGGAGCTGCCCAAGTTGGGAAGCATTGAGTTAGAGGAGGCTTTTCTAAAGCTGCCCATATACTGCTTGGTTGGTGCATCACCTAGGAAAACAATGGCTTCTCTGCCTTTAAGCTTAGATTAAGTATCTGTTCTTATCAGTTCCTCATGGGGCTTTCTTGTATAATCCTTTTCTACGGGATTCGGTTCCAGATTTTCTCATTTGGTGACGGGAATGTATGGGGATAACTCCTGCATTTCCGGATCTAGCTTGGTCGGGAAAGGAGCATGGTCGAGTGTCTCCCATGTATCTGGACCCTTTCATGAGGGGTAATTTTTAGGTGGTGTTGGGAAGCTATGTCTCCCCGATCTTGGGATTTGGGTCATTGCAGTCCTTTCCTGGGTTGAGGATGTGTGTCAGTACTGGCCACCATGCCTCCTGGTAGGGGCAGCTCTGCTGCATCTTGTGATTGGTCAGGGGGCCATAAACCACTGACCACATTTATGGCACACTTTCCACTTTCGACTGTAGGCACGACTTTTAGAGCACCTATTGCCGGGGGCAGCCTTTTGGCCCGACCGGAGGAATTTTTATAGCACATATTTATTTATTTATTTTTTATGTAGTATGTCCTCTCCACTACCCCTGCATGTTTGTTGATTGGTCACTATTAAGGGTGTTGGTCCTTCGGGACTTAACACCAAAAAGTGGTGGGGAGAGCATTCTTACAGCTCTGGCCTGGCAGTCTCTGTCAGTTCGGAGGGTCACCCACCTCGGTCCCTAGTACTTGGGAGACCTGGTTCTAGTCAAGGTCACCTATGGAACGGGACACTCGAGGATCAGGCTGTCTGACCCACTAGTCACCCCTTTTTTGGGGAACGAGTCTTTAGCCTCTTTTAAGGAGGGACAATCGAGACACCCGTGCAGTTTGGTGTGGTTTTACACTACTGTATGTACTTAACTCTTTTACACTGGGTGCAAGCAAATGCCGAGGCTCAAAAAAAACAAATCACCTAGGAAAATGATCAATATTGTTTACTTGATCATATAGTGTGTCCATTGACTAGCACTAAATTGTGGGAACCAGGCTTACCAACTGTTAGAACTGTATATATTGATCAAACATTGATTGAGAACGACTCTTTTCTCATATGATTTTGTGTTAATATTGAAACAAATGAATTGAAAATATTTCACAGTCTATGGCCTAGGTGCCCAACCCATGGGCCCCGCGGCAGCATTCGGCCCATTTCCAGTTGGACTGTGGACCCCTGCGGTGCACCACTTGCGGCCTAACTGACCGACTTGTGACCTAACTTACATAGATACTCACTTGTTGTGGAGTAGATATTGAAGTTGGTGAGGTTTAGTGGGAGCCTGTTTCCTTGCCCATGATCTTCTTGCAGCAGGAAGAGGAGGAGAAGCTGAGCAACCCAGACGGCACCTGAGCATGACATGACAAAAGGGACATGGAGGAAAATTTCTATTTATTATGTGCCAGCTAAAAAGAAATTGCAGCTAAAATTGCTAGCTGACAGGGCCGGGACAAGGCAGAGGCAGAAGAGGCACGTGCCTCTGAGCGCTGCTGAATC
>CM070033.1:85962657-85976227 GCA_036250615.1 Ptychadena robeensis | reverse complement strand
GTCAACAGGACGCCACACCCTGGCGTCCTGTTGACTAGACTAATTCGGCTTTTAGGGGGCAGTCCTAGGGGTGGGTAGGAGCGTGGCCAGGGGAGGGGGGGTAAGTTCCACCACCTTTTTTCTGAGGAAAATAAGCCCTGTCACTGGGAGCGGAGGAGAGATGAAATCACGGAGGAAAAATCGGGATTGGGATGCCCAGATGCCTTTACGCTCCCTTGTAATCCTGGAGACCTGTGGCGTGAAACTTCACCCACTCAGTCTCTTCAATGGCTGCTCTGAATCTGGTGGCTTGACTAAAGCTTGCTTCTGCAAAAAAAAAAACAACTAATCAATCAACTAATCAATCTTACCATCAAAGAGTGTAATCAACGAAAAGCTGATTCCTTTCCAAAGGCCTGTGCACATGCTCCATAATCTGGTTGGAAACAACTCGATCTAAAATACCAAAAAAAAAAAAATACCAGCAGATACTTTAACAATCGACTTTGATTTTCTAACCTGACAAATCATGGTTTGGTTGGTGGGTTGAGTAAAAAAGGGAATCTATTTCCTAGTGATCGGCTTACACAATCAGTCCAAAAAATTGTCCCTGTATGACCAGCATACATTAAGTTGTATGTAAGACATGACAAGGAACCTACAGTTGGGTAAGTTCTACTACTGTTCTAATACAATTTAGGAGTTCTCGGCTTCACCTTGCAGACACATGTGGGCTGTAAGGGCGGAAGCAGCTGCAGGTCTCCAGGAGCCAAGATGCTAGCATGAGAACTGCAAGGAGAGTAGGTGAGTATGCTGTGGGTTTTTTTGTGTTGCAGTTTCCCAGCATCTAAACTGCTGACAGGTGAGTATTGTGTCTGTTTAATGTATGTCTGTTTTTTTCATATGAGTTTAAGTTTGTTGAACACTCAGTCTAACCACTTATATCGCGGAGCAAGTATGCATACCTACAACAACCTAGTTTAATATAGTTGGATTATGTTAATGTAAAAGGATATGTGTTAGATATGATATGTGTAACTTTGTTGTTACATTGAAATGAAAGCCTTTTGACCGTGTTCTATTTCAGTTTCCAGTTACTGAATATCGGTGGTCTTTGTTTCTGAGTAAATGTTAGTTTGATAAAGTCTTGAATTCACTGAGCTTAATGAAATAAAAGAGCCAAGGTTTAATATGAAATATTCTTGCAGTTTTCAGCTTTGGGAACAATTCATATGGCCAGTGCGCAAGAAACATTATTGAAGGAGAGATTTATAGGTAAGAAATATTCACCATGTGACCTTGTTATGACATGGATCTCTCACTCTCTAGAAGCTAGAAAGGGATGTATGTACGGTGGGCTGGCGTTTATTTCTCACGTTTTTATTGTAATAAATGTTTAAATTGAGGTACAAAAATAATACCAATAACAGGGCTATCAACATAGGTAGACAAATACAATTATGCAAAAACTTCCAGATCTAAAATATAATAAATAGTCAAGTATTTGTCAACCAGCAATAAAATGAACAGTAGTGCAATTGAGTATGTATGTCCACTGGTCATTTGAGCAGCCTGGTCCTAATAGGAGCGAAGATGCAGGTGGCGGGTTATGGGTGATGGGGTGCTTCAGATTAAGGCATTCCGGATATAAGAGCTCCGAGCTTGGAATATTTGTAACCTTTTTAAGGGGAATAAAATAAACTTCCCTCACTGGGTGTTAAAAGCCATTTGATATACAGGCCTGTGTACTAGGTGATATGCAACAAAATCCTTTCCATGTCCCAGTCCTTCTCCCTGAAGCAGAAGGCTTAATATTTTCAATTTGTCTGAAATATGGAAGGAGCAAAAATTCACATCCTCTGTGAATGACATGCCGCAGAGGTGGATACGCTTATTCCCAGTGGGCAGTCCTCTCTGCACTGCTCTGAGAGTCCTTTATCCTCTTGTGTAATGTAAGAGGAAAAATAGAAGCTTTTGGGTTGCTTTGTCTCTTTTCTGCTAGGTATATAGTCTTCCATAGATTCAATATCTTTTGTGTTCCCAAATTTGTTTTATTAAAGTTGACTAAAAGAAAAAAAAATACAATGAAGTTTATTTAACTTTGATTTACTATAGTCTTTTTGCTTCTCCACATGTTACATGTCACAATACAGTAAAGAGTTGGTGTGAGCCAGACAAGCCACGTACCACAAATTATGATGGTACTAAATTTGGTTATATTGTTTTGCCAAGAGGGCACAGGGTCAGAATTTTACTCAAAAGTGTAACGTCACTGAGATTTGTATTGTATGAAAGTAAGCAGAGTAAGTATTCCAATTTCTGAAAACTGTTTTTTTTTCTTCTAAGTGAAAGCCAGTTGGTGCACAAAGTAAGGCCCTTTGAGAGCAAAGTTGTTCAGGTAACTCGCTCTCCTGAGATTTGTTTTTATATATGTCCCCCCCTCTCCCCATCATGTGTATTTATTGCTGATAATCACTATAATCTTTGTGTTTGTAGGTAGCATGTGGTCAAGATCACAGTCTTTTCAGGACTGAACAGGGAGAGGTATATGCCTGTGGCTGGGGAGCTGATGGCCAAACAGGTCAGTATCTGATTACTTACTAAATGGTTAAGGCATTGTACAATTACAATTGATTCATTTAGCAAAACTGTAAATTGCACACGCTGCCCCTGCAATAATGACTTTCTTCCACCATTGCCTTCTATAACGTGTGAGGGTTCAGCTCAAATGGGTGCTCTCACAGCATCAATCCACGCAAATGGCATCATTTTTGGGGCTCCTGCCCACATTTATTTGAGCACACAGTCCAAAACATAACTTACCCTCACAGGGGTTCATGGCAATTTAAACAAAAAGTCACTCAAAAATGCTAAGCCTCCTGGCTTCAAACATCCAACATGAATGGCCCTGGGCTCAGCTTCCCAGCATAACAAGCTCCAGTAGCCACAAGTCTGGGCCCCACACTCAGAGCCCACGGTCTCCTACTTGGTCTGAAGCTGTGTCTCCAACTTCTATCAGGACCCCTGACACACTGGTCTCTTACCCTTTTGTGGGGACACACCTGGCTCCACTTACCTGCAAACAGGTGTTAACCGTTGGGGAGTTCCTGGGGGAATAGGACCCACCCTATCCCAGAGTCTGGGAGCCCTGTAAGAAAAACCCAAAACAAAAACACTCTGCAAACTAAGCTGGGAAATAATATCCCGGATTCCTTCCAGGAACCACCTTACAGTTTAATTCCACAGTGGCAGATGACCAGTTTGTCACAAAGGGTATGCCAAGAACATTGGGGAAGCAGGAAAAGTTTTGTTTGCATAATGTAGTAGCTGTTTCAACTACGGTGAAACATTTAAGACAAAAAAAATAAGTAAGTGCACATATATTTATACAGGAAGTGCGCGGTTCATATTATGAATCAACAATTTTAACGATTTCACAGACAAGTAATAGATTTGTGGATGTATCCTGTTTTATAGGTTTGGGTCATTACAACATCTGCAGTGTTCCTACAAAGCTCGGTGGGGATTTGGCTGGTGTCAATGTTGTCCAATTGGCCACTTATGGAGATTGCGTCCTGGCTGTATCAGCAGAAGGTCAGGTGTATGGCTGGGGAAATTCTGAATACTTACAGTTTGCATCCATCACTGACCTAACACAGGTAAAGTCTTTGCTTTGGCATCATTTTATACTTCTAAGGGCCAATGTTGTTATTGCCGGGAACATAGTGTTTACTAAAAGTAAGAGGCATAAGATGCTCTAAAGACAGTGTGTAAATAGCTGTTTATCATCTTACATAGATGTCTGAACACAACCTGATGGCGATACATTTGTTTTCTATAAAGAGTCAGAAAAAAACTAGCTCATCATGTAGATTTCATAAATTTTTCAGAGATAACAAACAAATCAGTATTGATATACTACACATTCCAGTAAAGGGATCTTTATTGCAGAAGTCAGAGCTGTAGCTGCACAACCTTTTCTTTGCTTTGTGGATGACAGGGACAATGTTTTTATTGGCCATCAGCGGGAATACTCAGAGAGTAGAAGAGCTTTAGATTTAAAATTAAAAAGACACATGGAAAATAGAATTCTTTAGGTAAAAAGGAAGGCGCCTTACCAGAAAATCCCTGAACATTTTTTGTTTTCTGCACTCATCCCTTATTTAGGTCAATATTCCTCGGTGCCTGCCATTCCACAATGTTGGGAAGGTGAAGCAGGTGGCATGTGGTGGGACAAGCTGTGCGCTGCTAAATGGTGAGTGGACCTTTAGTACGCCTTTTTCATTTCATTGTGTTTTCAAACACAAATTCTCTGTACCAATTTACTGGTATATAAAAAAAACTGTCCATGCTGTATATGGGAGAGTTTGCTCTTTAGAAAGAAATATACACAGACAGAAAAAAAAAACTGAATCTAAATTTGGCTATACAGTTACAGTTTTCCATTCAGCTTAACCTTCTGAGCGTTCTCCCCGAGTTAACTCGGGCTGAGTTTCATGATGCATGAAAGTCAGCCCCAGCTAACGAGAGGCACGCTCGAGGTCTCGCTGTCTTCTGACGGTGGTTGGGAGCATCGGCATGTATGCCGATGCTTCCGGGTCCGCCCCCGATCGCGTCACCGGTGACGCGAAGGGGGCGGGGGTAGGCGGCGCCATAGACCTCCGTCAAACTGGAGGGGCGTCGCCTTTCTTCAGCATAAGTCAGTGTAGGTCCTCCAGCTGAGCAGGAAATCACGGCGGAGCACGGCGGTTTTGAAAAAACCGTGCCACGTGGCAAACGCTCAGGAGGTTAAGCAATCTTTTTTTTAAGTTTATCTTTTGTAAATCGATTCCTTTTACCTGAATCACTTGACCTAGAGTGATGGAAATTGAACATAAAATTGATCGAGCAGTAATCAGATATGTTGTTGTGGAGTGTGTGAACAGGGATTTGAATAGGATTGGTTTTTAATCGATCACACTGTGTGGCGATACCATCAATCGATGTTAGACTGTCAGTATTTCAATCACACAGGCCGATCAAAAATCGATCGAGCAAAAGATGATGTGTGTATGTCTATTCTAAAGCTAGGCACACACGGGAAGATTCCCATGCAATTGACCCCCGATCAATCGTCACCACGCTGTGATTTTACAGATTTACCTGTGTGTGCGCCTAGCTTTAGACTGCAGGGCTCAATAAACATGTTACAGTGGTAAGTGATAGTACAATTAAAAAAATACAGCTTGTTTGGAAGGGTTGTTCTAAAAAGAGAAAGCTGTATCTGAACAAGGTGTTAGATAAATTAGGTAAGCGAGACCGAGCTGGTTGTATGAAATGCACAGTGCCCGATTGGCAGAAAACAAACCTAGCATGCCAGCACAAACACCTCTAACCAACTGTTATACACAGTGATTGAAAGGTAATAACTTAGGCAGCTTTGCAGCCAGAAGACCTTTGAGTCAACCATGAACTCTTCTGTATGCCAAAGTGTTTTGGCCTTGTTTTTGTAAAGGTGTATATTAAAAAATTACACAACTGAAACTTTGATGTGTTGTATTTGAATAACATTAGAATCTGCAAAATGTAAAACCATAAATTAAAATAGGGTGTGCTTTCTTTTTCATGTGACTGTACTGTCTTTAATGGCAAATGGGACATCAGAAAACAAATGTGACTTGGTTGAAGAACAAAACTAGAGGCAGATATGATATGCAGGCACCAAGACTTGCCTGCATGTACTGACATGTAATGTGAGGGTCCCACCAAGAGCCAAATGACACTAAAAGGGTCAAATCGCTCTCATGGTCAAGTTTGGATCCACCTTGCACACCTCTCCACAGCTCACCATTGCTTAGCATGGTCTCTCATTGTCTGCTGGACATTAAGTAAACTCACATTTTATTTATAGTAAAAATCATAGTTTATCTTGTTTGCTTTGAATCCAACTGGTGACATTGGCTTTCTCTTAACATTTGCCAGATTTAAATGCTGCATACTGAGGAGTTGTTTTTTTTAAAGCATATTAATCCTGGAGCCATGGAAGAGCTTAAAATAACACTTTAAATCAAATAAGCTCTAATTCATAGTATATTTAAACATTTACACAAGGAGGAAATGCAGGGTTTCAGAATCCTAGCTTGTTAGGGGTAACTGGTGTTGAGTATGTTTAATATATATATTGTTTCTTCTTTTAGATGATGGCAAAGTTTTTGTTTGGGGTTATGGAATATTGGGAAAAGGGCCAAATTTCCTGGAGTCTGCTGTACCTGAGATGATTCCTCCAACGCTTTTTGGTCAGAATGATTTCAACAAAAACACCAAGGTCTCGAAAATCTTTTCTGGACTTAGCCATTTCGCTGCTTTAACAAGTAAGTTTTCCCAGCAAAGGCTTGTAAGGGTTGGGTTCTAGACAGCAAGTACAGCAAGCAATGTAAAGATGACACAGTGAGTGTATTGATTGTGGTCATCCATGTACCCATAATGAGGGATCCCAGTCAGGTAAAAACATCACTGCACCTCTTTCCTAGTTGTGTGGTGGTGGCTTCTCTGAGGACATCAAGGCCATAGCATAAGTAAAGAACTGATTCCTGGACACAAATACACACTACATACAATGGGGCAAAAAGCCAGCCACCAGTTATCCCATTTAAAAAGATGACACCTGTAATTTTCATCATAGGTACACCTCAACTATGAGAGACAGAATAGGGGTGGGGGTCCAGGAAATCACATTGTCTGATTTTTAAAGGATGTATTTGCAAATTATGGGGGAAAATAAATATTTGGTCAATATCAAAAGTTCATCTCAATACTTTGCTATGTCCCCTTTGTTGGCAATGACAGAGGTCAGAAGTTTTCTGTAAGTCCTCACAAGGTTTTCACACACGGTCGCTGTGCAGAAATCAACTGTTGGAGCAATCATTAGAAAATGGAAGACATACAAGACTACTGATAATCTCCCTCTATCTCGGGCGCCACACAAAAATTATCACAAGAACGGTGAGCAAAAATCCCAGAACCACACGGGGGGACCTAGTGAATATCCTGCAGAGAGCTGAGACCAAAGTAACAAACGCTACCATCAGTAACACACTAGGCTGCCAGGGGCTCTAACCCTGCAGTGCCAGATGTGTCCCCCTGCTTAAGCCAGTACATGTCTGGGCCCGTCTGAAGTTTGGTAGAGAGCATTTGGATGATCCAGAACAGGATTGGGAGAATGTTATATGGCCAGATGAAACCAAAATAGGAAACTCACCACGTCGTGTTTGGAGGAGAAAGAATGCTGAGTTGCATCCAAAGAACACCATACCTACTGTGAAGCAGGGGGGTGAAAACATCATGCTTTGGGTCTGGATGACTGATCCGTGTAAGGAAAGAAGGGGCATAAAAAAATAAAACGTGGCTGGGTCTTTCAGCATGACAATGATTCCAAACACACCAACCGGGCAACGAAGGAGTGGCTTTGTAAGATATATTTCAAGCCCATAGAAAACCTTTGGCGGGAGTTGAAAGTTTGTGTTGCCCAGCAACAGCCCCAAGCATCACTGCTCTAGATGTGATCTGCATGGAGGAATGGGCCAAAACACCAGCAACAGTGTGTGAAAACCTTGTGAAGACGTACAGAAAACGTTTGCCAACAAAGGGTATATAACAAAGTATTGAGATTTTCATATTGACCAAATACTTATTTTCCAATATAAATTGCAAATACATGAATGAAAATGAATAGAGTAATGAAAATGACACGCCTCTGTCATCTTTATAAGTGTAAGAACTTGCACAATTGCTGGCTGACTAAATACTTTTTTCCTCACTGTACATAATACCTGCCTTAAATACCACGGCCTCTCTCGTTACTTTACATTCTGAGGGACAGGTTTTATAGGACCTTCTCCAAATTAGAAATACAGAAAACAAATGTTTAATGATGATAACTAGTCTTCTGCCTCCTTAGTGTAAATAGACATTCTATAATTACACTTCCTTAAACACCTTTTGGGATTTTTGGACACATGTTCATGACAAGTATTTAGTGAACATATTCTCATGTTTGATTTTGATCTTTGCATTACATTGTATATATCTTTTATATTAAGATTCCATGTGTTGCCTTTATAATCAGTCTGTGTGTAAAGTTCCTAAAGTTCAATAAATGCATTTTACATGGGTGGGAAACCTGATGACATAAGATGAAGAAATGCTACTTGATCCCTTTTGTGATTTCAGTTATTCCAATGCCATTGATTTTTATTTTCAATTGATCTTCAGATATCGGAGAACTTTTTGTTTGGGGTAAGAACTTGCGAGGTTGCTTAGGTACAGGAAGATTGGAAGATCAGTATTTTCCATGGCGGGTAAGATTATAATATTGTTTTGATTCTGTGTCACAATATGTATTTTATTGTAAGGCAGAATGTTAATATAAATACACAACTCATGCCATCTAATTGTAAAATGTGTCTCTTCATATGTTAGTCAGTGTGTTCAGAGAATGGGTACTGCTAGTGCTAATGCAGATCTCTTCTTGGTGGCTTTTTGGCTTGGCTGGAGAGAATGGAACAAGTTTCAGACTCCTGGGATGCAGAGCTATTGCTCCCAGGATTATTGGGGAAAGAAAAAATATATTTTTACACAATCGAACGATAAGACACAGGGACATTTTCCCATTGATTTAACTTTTTGGTCCATAAAAAAGACAAAAGTTAATGATCTTTTGTTTCCCATAAATACTGCTCTACAGATTAGTGACTGGTGTAATGGCACTGCTGGAACTAGAAATCTATTACAATCCTACGGTACAATTTATAGAATCATTTATATATATTTCATATGCTAGAGCTGTGGTTCCCAAACTTTCCTTGCAGGGCCCCCTTTTCTATTAAGGAACATTATCGAGCCCCCCTCCCTATTCAGGGTCTGTTGAGCAAGATTGTTTGTTGATAAAATATATTTTTTTCATTGCTTTTTGTGCCGATTTAAAACTTTCTCAATGAGATCTACTACTTTGTCATTTGCAGTGCTACATCATGGTTGTGTTAGAGGTTTCCCTCTTGAAGAACATATGCTAAAGAAAGCCAAATGGCTTGTACAGACACTATACAAATGTTGTTCAAAATGGACAGTTCTCAGAGCTACTCTTTATTTTCCCAGTTATTGGGACGCTGTGGCCATTTAAGGGATTGGAACACATGAATGGGGTGTGTTCCAATACATATGGCAACATATTATATTTAAATATTCCTTTTTTTTTGTTAAAAAAACATAAGCAAAATCTACAATGAGTTATGGGTGCTACAAATGATCAACTGAGGCCTGTTTATAAAGGTAATGATCATATGTTGTTAGACAGTGAACACCCATGGGGCCAGTTTAATATCACCTGAGATATTGTTCACTTCTGTACAAACCTTTAATATATTCCAATGATGAATATTTATGTACACTTTTTTAAATGTAATCTCTTTTAGCATGGTGGTTGATACTGGTTTTAGAGCTTTGTTTGTGTCTCTATAGGTGACTGTTCCTGGAGAAGTGGTGGATGTTGCTTGTGGTGTGGACCATATGATTGCACTTGTGAAATCTATTGCTTGAAAAAAGCCTTTTTGCAGACAGACTGTTATGTTTTGTTACATATGAAGACCTGAGAACTCTACCCTTAAGCAGTGAACTTTCATATGACCAAGCTGTGTCTGTTCAGGGTGTAAGCTGCCAATTAGGACTTACTGATGCCACCAATTTACTGATCAGAAATTGATCACTTGAATGTATCCAGACCAACGTGATATTCTTTCCTCTGGCTATTCTCAGATAAAAGAATTAATGGAATTTCAAATCAATTTGCAGGATCATTGATACTCATGGAACTTGTTTTATTTGGCGAATGGACTAGAAAACCTGATGGGAACAAAATTGAAGTTATGGGTCTGTAAATGAACCTCTGTGTATTTGGCCTCGGTGTATCGTAAATTATAATATTTTTTTTATTAATAAAAACTTTTTGTTAAAAGTGTGTTTTAAGTAATTTCGAAATATTTATACTATGGTCCTTAAACTATTGGCCAGGGACCATCTATGGCCCTTAAGGCTGCTAATCTGGCCCACAGGGCTCCACCTGACGACAAACCCCTTCCGTATGTTTTAGAAAGCCTGTGATGTCATATAAACAATAATGGCACCTGTACACTGAGGATATCTTGTGGCAAAAGACGGTATTGCTGGGGGAATTTTTTTTCCAATTGAGATTAAAGCTTGAACACATCAAACAGCTGTATAAACAACTTGACTTTATCATGTATACACTACTGTTAACGTTAAACTTTTTACACTATCAGCATTGTTTCAGTATTTATTGTTAAATGTATACAACGTCTGTCAATTGAATAACCTCAGATAAGCATTAATATAACTATGAAAGGTTGCACTTAGTGGTGTGAAATTGGGCAGATAGGCATTGTCATTTGTAAATTGCTAATAAAAAATAAATGGTGATGGAGATCTGGAGATTCAAAGAGGACAAAAGCACTGTTTGACAGCTGGGGTTGAAATTTTAACTGCATGTAGTCTCAGGGGAAAGTTACTACCCTAGAAAATTCATGGTTACATTATATAACATCAGGGGGTTCAAGGCAGGTTGGTGACCACTACTTCATAATCCCTCATTGTAGGGTCATAAAGAAGAAATCTTATGTAAAGCATCTCTTGTTCTATTGGTACACGACCTTTATGTTTGTAATAGGTAGGTAGGTAGGTAATTGACTTGTATGGTCCTTACATACATGAATGGCAGCTTAAATAATTTTTTTTCTTGTCTATACTGTGAGAATAATGGACTAATCAGATTGAGGGATGATGAATCTAAACAGTTTAGTTTTTAATTATTTATTTATTTTCTTTTTGCTGCCTATTTTCTTGCTTTTAATTCACTCCACACCTCCTGTCCCACTTACATCTCCAACCTGGTACATGAATACACCCCTAACCGCTCCCTCCGCTCCTCCAGTAATTACTAATGACATCCCCACTCATAAGATCATTACATGTGCGGCTTTAAGACTTCTCTATGGTTGCTACTTCTTTCTGGAACCCTCGCCCCATTAGAGTTTGCTCCTACCTTTGGCACTTTTAAAAAAAACAAAACCTTGAAAACCCACCTCTTCAGTCTGGCTTTCCCTTCACATTCCTAACATCACAACCATGCCAGTCCTAAGCACCCCCCCCCCCCCCCCCCACCTATTGTATACTCTGTTCCCCAACCTATTAGATTGTAAGCCCGATCAGCCAGGGTCCTCTATTCCTCCTGTTTCATATCCTGTACCTGTGTGTTATCTTCTCTGGTATCTCAACTCTAATTTATTGTACAGCGCCACGTAATATGTTGGCGCTATTTATATAAAAGCTAATAATGAAGGTATGATTAGCGGTGAGAGAAAAGGGGTAGAGGCCTGAATGGTGTGGTGAATGAAGGAATACCAGCAGTCTTCCAAAATGAGCTGAGCAGTAAAAGACGAGTGTGTTGTTCTCCATTCACAGCAGAAACAAATGACCGTCCCTCTGTGAACCGGTGATTTGTGAGATTACATGCTCGTTTCTGTTGGAGGCATGTGTACTTATTACAGATAATAACCGCAAACAGTGGCTTCTGGGTTTCTAAGCAATTTAGTGTTTCTTCCCAGAAATGTTTTTAATACCTCATTTGTGAAGTACTCTAGTGCAGCTTGCTGACCTTGTATAGCTGGGATAATACGTACCATTTATAACTATGGTTTAGTCCTGATGTACAGATGCAGTAAGTGAATAATTATTATACACTTTTATTCTTAATGCACCATTATGCTGATGGCAAATATCTGTTAATACTACACAATTAGCTTCCTTGTTCAGCTGTCAGACTTGTTTAAGTCCAGATATATTTATAATAATAATTTTGTACAATTTCTCATAGTTGTGTGCCTCTTTGATTGTGGCTTTATTATAGTAATTATACCTTTTATGTTTAAGGGTTTATTGTACTGTACCTTTCTAAATTATATATTTCTAGAAAGACCTCAAAAGTACAGGGGATGGTCATAGTTAAAGTTTTTTAGTAATCAGACCTGCCCAGTCGGAAATTTCATGACTTTACATTGAATTATATATAGCAAAAGAAAAATCGAATACAGAAGTATTGTAGGCGCACAGACCTGAGAATTCAACCTCTGCCAGACAACCATAAGAGATGGCTAAACCAGCTGGGGAAAGACACACAAAAGGCTTCATATGCTAGCAGCATGTCCATTACCAATAGAAGTTGAGCATTAAATAAAACTATGTATCTCACTGGTTTACCTCCCTAGCGCACTGCTGAGGTCCAGATTTCTGTACCAGAAACGCACCATAGACTCTAATGGAATTTTTTTTGTGTTGTAGGCCTGTAACTTCCAAATATCTGTCCGTACGCGGGTCTAATAGACATCCTGACTATAATAATGTTTGAAACACACAATTATTATAAAAAAAAGTACATAAAAAAAATTATGAAATGTATCATTTGAATGCTTAAATCTCTTGAATACTTATTTGGTGAAAGATTTCAAAACAGTATTTATTGATTTCAAAACAGTATTTATGTTTGTTTATAATAACATTTTTATTTTGTTTTGAATTGTATTTGATACAGTTATCACTGTATCCAATACAATGGCATTCTCTGAAAGGGTTAACTTCAAAGATCACATCTGGAATGACAATGGGGGTGATATTCCAGGTGTGCTCTTTGAAGATATCCCAAATTGCATATGACTATCCCAATTTGCACATGAATGTCACCTCATTTGCACATGAATGTCCCGTGGCCCCGGGACATTCATGTGCAAATGAGGTGACATTCATGTGCAAAAGAGGTGACACCGGCTTGCTTCAGATCCCGGGCAATACAGAGCAGAGAGTATGTGCTGCTGTCGGGAGATCTGAGCTAAGCTGGACGGCTCCATCTCGTCAGCTGCAATACTGCATAAGCAAGTGCAGGACGAGATGGTGCTGTCAGAAGCGCTAGGGAGGTTAAAGCCTGTCAGACACCCCATCTCCTGTATAAAACAAAAAGTGGGATGGTTGTCAATTAATATGCATTGGCTTGATCTCCCTTATGTTCCTATTCATTTCTTCCCAGCCATTCTGTGAGGAGCTGGGAGCCCAGGGAGAAACCAGATAGTTTTTTGTTTCAAAAGTAAGGTATCTGCAAGTCGCAATTCTGTCACTGCAATACTTCAAGACATTTGTTGCAGGGCAACCCACCTTAAATACATGGCATATATAAAGATGTTATAATATAACAATCACTTAATGGATCCAACGCTGGACCAGACAGCTTTTTTGACATGGTGCGGGTGGGGGGGCTTACCTGGCTGCTCTATTTACTGATGCTTCCTTTTGGACAGCTTATTGACTTCCCCGGAAGCTCTTCAGAACGATAAGGACAGCCCAATGTAGGATGATAATAATTGTAGCTATCCACTATTTTCCACCTGCTCCTGCTGGGGAAAGAGCCTCTGATAATGCTGCTCATCAGACAGAAAACATGTTAAGGCCCCCATACACGTGTCGGATTCGCACCGGATTCCGGCACGATCGATTC
>CM070033.1:85929465-85962557 GCA_036250615.1 Ptychadena robeensis | reverse complement strand
ATCGATCGGATGGGTGATCGAGCGGCCATGGAATCCGACTGTGTATGGCTGGCTTTAAAACGTCTTTCTATAGATTAGGTTCAACCTTGCTTTCAAGTAGAAAACAAGTTACAAGGTTTGCCTATGTTGGGCTGCAGGTTCCTACTTATCTCTTAATCAGATTTTCAGACATTTAACCTTCTTTCATGTGATTCCCACAGTACTGGAAGACTAGACCTAGCAAAGGAATGTTTTACAAGCCATTGCCTCACAATAGTTAGGGGGGGGGTTACACATGTTAACTTCTTTTTACAAAATCTGTATAAAAACTGTCAAGTATCAGTTTTTGTACAGTTGTGTGAAGGCAGAGGTAATCTCCACCATTTTGAATTGTAGAAAATTCAACTCCAGGGAATTCCTGCTTGTACAAAGAGCTCAGAATTGTCAGTTTTGCCATGTTGATCATGATGTTGTAATTTCTTATGCAGTAATTATTTCTGCCACTAGAGGTCGCTCTATATAACAATTAGACTGATGGATATGTACTGATTTTCTGCTTGCCCTAAACTGTTTTACAATTAAATCCAAATAATAAGAGTGCAGTAACCTGAAACCAAATTTTGCAGTAAAAAATATAAATATTTAATGCACATTACATCAAAACATTTATATTGCTTCTGGCATAACTAGGAATGGGATACATTCTGCTAAAAAAATTACAGCCAGTACTATATTTATTTCTATGATCTCTGTGTTCCCTATAAATGTTGGCTTGGATACAGCAAGTATGCTTAATAACAAAATAGTTTTACCATGTTCAAAATCTATTTACCATGTTCTTTCACTGGGATCTTTATGGGAGTAATAATTCTAAGCCATGGTCACTTGAACTTTCAACAGTATCAGGTATTTAAATTTTAGATAAAATGGGTATCGCCTAATGCACACAAGGTTGCGACAGTCCATTGTATATATTGGTTTCTATATACTGTTAACAGCAATGCTGAGCAGCAGTTTTGTCCAAACAGACCTCTCACCAGAAAAGGGCCGTATTTGCATACACTGCTCAAAAAATAAGACATCCTAGATCTGAATGAATGAAATATTCTTATTTAATACTTTGTTCTTTATATAGTTGAATGTGCTGACAACAAAATCACAAAAAACGTATCAATGGAAATCAAATTTATCAACCCATGGAGGTCTGGATTTTGAGTGACACTCAAAATTAACGTGGATAAAATACTACAGGCTGATCTTTTTTTGATGTAATGTCCTTAAAACATTTCAAAATGAGGCTCAGTAGTGTGTGTGGCCTCCACAAGCCTGTATGACCTCCCTTCAACGCCTAGGCATGCTTCTGATGAGGTGGCGCATGGTCTTCTGAGGGATCTCCTCCCACACCTGGACTAAAGCATCCAACTCCTAGACTAGTCTATGGTGCAACGTGGTGTTGGTGGATGGAGCGAGACATGATGTCCCAGGTGTGTTCAGTTGGATCCTGGTCTGGGGAATGGGCTTGTCAGTCCATAGCATCAATGCCTTCGTCTGGCAGGAACTGTTGATGCACTCCAGCCACATGAGGTCTAGCGTTGTCTTGCATTAGGAGGAACCCAGGGCCAACTGCACCAGCATATGGTCTCACAAGGGGTCTGAGGATCTCATGCTGGAGGATGTTGCAGGCAGCAGAACACTCTCTACGGGACTCCAGACTCTGTGAACCTGCTTTCATCTCTGGCAAATTTGTCACTGGCGCCCTGTGCTCTTCAACCTTGGTGTTCTCTGGCACATACATAATGGAGGTAATTTTTCAGGGCTCTGGCAGTGCTCCTCCTGTTTCTCCATGCATAAAGGCAGAGGTAGTCCTGATGCAGGGTTGTTTCCCTCCTATGGCCTGTCTCCTTTTGCTCTGGACACTAAGCTGATAGACACAGCAAACCTTCATGCCAAAGCTCGCTGATCGATGTGCCATTCTGCATGAGATGCACTACCTGAGCCACTTGTGTGGGTTGTAGACTCCGTCTCATGCTACCACTAGAGTGAAAGCACCGTCACCATTCAAAATTGACCAAAGCATCAGCCAGAAAGCATAGGAACTGAGAAGTGGTCTGTGGTCACCACCTGCAGAACCACTCATTCATTGGGGATGTCTTGCTAATTGCCTTATTCCATTTGCACAACAGCATGTGAAATTGATTGTCAATTAGTGTTGCTACCTATGTGGACAGTTTGATTTACAGAAATGCAAAATACAAAACCAATAAAGAGCAGTGTACAAAACCAATATTATTGTGTTTGTTACATTTATAACAGGTGATCTGAAGAATGGAGCCATTCAAACTCTGCAAATCCTGAAAATGATTGGCTCAGTCAAGGTACAGCAATCTGAATGCAAACATCAATTTATCTTTAGTGCAGATAAAAACAAGGAGAGCTACGTAGGTGGTGTGTCTCCAAATCAGAAGCAAGCCATTCATTGAAAGGAAAAACATTTCAGTGGACATTCTGTATTTTAAGGGAAATACAAAGGTACCCATTCAAATTAGATGATGTCTTCTGTAGCAATGCAATACAGCTTTCTAAGCACAATCACCGGGAGGTTTTTTTGTGCAAATGTCTATACAGTTAGTTGTGTAAATGTCATCTATAGTGTGCCAGTGTTTGTGAGTAGACATGCATTCCATTAACATTGCAGAATAATGAACATCGCCTAAGTGTTTTCATGTTAGAGTTGGCAACTGTTTCAAAGAACTGTCTGGAGCTATCATGGAATATACAACAACTGGGGACTTAAGCAGCTAACTATACAGTTGACTCAAGTGATTGAACAGCTGCCAGCTCTTCATGTGTCCGATCTGTGAACCTTTATCATGTTGCAAGAAAAAGTCCCCTATTGTCAATAAAGGAGTGGCAGCTCATGAAAGAGGACATGTCGGGTTCTGTGTCAATGGAAGGTTAAATTGACTTTTCCAGATTTTAAGTGATGTATGTTTCTTTGTACCAGACTGGATTCATTATAATGTGAACTCATACTAGTCATGAAGCCCAAGGTGTTCTAGCTGTGGGAACAGAAACAGATATTACATTATTTTCATGTATTTAGGTTTCAATTATTATGCCTGTACTATAAATTGTACATCCCCTAATACAGTGGTGGAGAGCCACAGTGCGGCCCTTGTGATCACTAAAGGACCGCTTATAACATTTTCAATCTATACCTATTCAGCTAGAAGATTTTTTTTTCATCTTTAAATAACAAAACTTGCTTAAATTATACTTTGGCATTAGGGAACATTAATGTGTTAATGCACATTTCATCATAGGTTATGTAAGTCGGGCTGCCCTTTACTAAGAAGTGGCTTTAGTCTGGCTACTGCAGAGATGGTTGTCCTCCTGGAAGGTTTCACTCTCTCCACAGAGGACCTTTGGAGCTCTGACAGAGTGACCTCCCTGACTAAGACCCTTCTATCCCAATTGCTTAGTTTAGATGTTCGGCCAGCTCTAGAAAGAGACCTGGTGGTTTTTAACTTCTTCTACTTACAGATGCTGGAGGCCACTGTGCTCACTGGGATCTTCAAAGCAGCAGAATTTTTTCTGTAACTGTGCCCAGATTTGTGCTTCGAGACAATGTTGTCTCGGAGGTCTACAGACAATTCCTTTGAATCATGCTTGGTTTGTTCTGTGACATGAACTGTAAACTGTGGGACCTTAAATAGACAGGTGTGTGCCTTTCCAAATCATGTCCAAGCAACTGAATCTACCAAAGGTGGACTGCATTTAAGTTGGAGAAACATCTTAAGGATGATCAGGAGCAAACAGGATGTACCAGAACTCAATTTTGAGCTTCCTGACAAAGGCTGTAAATACTAAAGTACATGTGCATTCTCATTTTTTTTTTACTTTTAATACATTTGCCAAAATCTCAAGTGAACTTTTTTCACGTTGTTATGAGGTGTTGTGTGTAGAATTCTCAGGAAAAAAATTTATTCAATCTATTTTTGAATAAGACTTTACCATGACAATTTTTCCTTTGCTATTATGGACTACATATTCTGCCTTTTTACCATACACTATATTGATTAATACCAGCCATCTTATGTAAGCCCATTTACATAACATCCTGAAACTGTAAGATTTGTAAAACATGAAAAGGTTTGCTGTAAAAAACTAATGGGGCTCCTTTATTCCCTAGATGTTACAGAAATACTGAAGCTACAGAAAAATCCAACTATTCTTGTCCCCCACAGGAATCGGCCAGATCAAATCCCAACTGATTGCAACATTAGCTATGGGGAAAACAGCTTATCTAAATGAAGCAACACAACTGAGACAAAAAGAGCAAAGTGCAGTCACTGATAATGTGAAACTGATTGCTGGAAGGTGGTAATGTACCTACCTGAATGTCATCCTGATCGTTGTCGTGTTGGAAAAGTGCATGACGACCAAGTGCAAAGAGCGATGGCAGCATCTTCTCCTAGTATAGAGCAGTACATTGTTGAGTTCCTGATACCATCAATGATATGCAGCTACCCAACACCAGCAGCATTCATGCAGCCCCACATAAGGACATTGCCACCACCATGTTCACTGTTTTTTTTCACTGTAGGCACCACCACACCATCACTGCTGTGAACTTGCATGGCGATTGTCTTCAACCCTTCTCATCAGAAGGCGCTCTTGTCGAAATATTAACTTGCCTGGAAGATGGTTTCACTTCCATCTTTCTTAAATTTTTGGATTACTTTTGCTACAGTATTTTGACTGATATGTAAAGCTTTGCTGATCTTCTTCTAGCCCTCAACTTTTTTGTGTAAAGTAATGATTTCCTTTCTCAGATTTTTTTTACATTTCTCTTCCATGTGGAGCCATTGCTGACAACATGAAATATGTCTTTCTTTGTTAAGTAATGCCCTTTTATAGTCACCTGTCTGCTGAACACCTCTTAAATGAATCATTAGACTCACATGTGGTTGAATGCCTGTAATTAGAGTTTTGTAGTCTTAGGCAAAGTTTAGACTGTCGGTTATCGAGCTGCTTTCAGCTTGAGAACCAACAGTGCGCTTTCTCAGCGACGGGATAAACGACTCCCTGTGATCGTCTGCAAAATAGTGCAGGCAATTACAGGGCGTCTAATTAAGGACCCCATAGAGGTCCTATGGGATGGCAGCCCGAAAACCAACCGGGTCATGTTAAAGGGTTGTTTACCTGGTGGTAAAAAAACGCCAGTGTAAATGTACCCTTAAGTGTGTTTTTTCTCCTAAGACTATAATTGGTGTATACACATTTTTGCATCATGGGCTTGAATAAATTTGTTAGAAAAATCAAATACAACATCTTATTAATTGGCTGCATAGTTTGCATGAATACAAATGTCTACATTTTAGCATCTAACCAACCATCTTTAGTACAGAATATCTTCTTTGGTGATGCTCTGCAAAGCTTTTATTGCACCCACCTTCAACCCCTGGTAGTTTGGTGGCTAGTTGATTAAAGTTTAATTAGCATATGGAAGGCATTCTCAATTGTATTTAAATCAGGTGATTGAATTGGCAGTTTTTCCATTTTTAATAACTATCATATTCCCTGGGCAGTATGTCTGGGATGATAATGTTGAAGATATATGCATTGAGGCATTTAGTGAAACTTGAGCAAAATAGATGCTTCCATAAGCTAGCCATACACGTGTCGGATTCCATGGCCAATTGATCACTCACCCGATCGATTCCGGCGATTCTGCCGGGAATCGCAGGTGTGATCAATCGGCCAATTAAGAGTATCCATCGCTGCATACCACCTTGTCCAACGGATTCCGGGACGATTCCGTGTCCGATTGTCCACCTCACAAATGGCAATTCCCCCTGATCTGGGCAGAATCAATCTGATGGAACCAACATGTTGGTTCTCTGTCGGATCCGATTCTGGGCCCCTGAACAATCGGACCTGATCAATTGGACAAGGTGGGCTGCATGCGATTCCGGCACGATCGTTTGGCGTGCACGCGCCCGGAATCAATCGTGCCGGAATCCGTTGGGAATCCGACACGTGTATGGGGGCCTATACACCTCAAAATAATAGTACCACTGCCATCAGCAGTAATACACCATCACCATGTTAAGTGGTCCCCATACACCTTTAGATTTCTCGGTCAAATTTCCTTTAGATCTCCTTTTTTTTTTTTTTACCAAAACCAAATCTACCTGTGGTCATTTGCAGAGGATCCTATGCTACATAGTTGTTGGTAGATTTAAAGGATATCTGACTGGAGAGCTAAAGGTGTATGGGCAGCTTAACAGATGAGCTGGTATGTGGTGCCTCGGACACATTTGTAGAGCGCCTGTGGTTTGGGCTATAAATAGGCGATCGGCAAACGCCCATGTTAATGAGCCCTGAGAGTTTTTGTCTCAAACTGTACATGGTCAGTTTGGTAATGAAGAAACTTTTGAAATTAAAGGGAATGTGTATCTAAATCTCACAGATACTGGTGGCTGGTCTTCCTTCCCTTGGCAGACTACTTTAACCCTAACACTTCATTCCTCCACACAGGGTGGTCAGATTAGTTTTTATAAATATGCAACCGTTCTGTCAGGTACTTGAAGTATTTACCTTTTGTGAAAGTTGTGTCATGTATCAAGTGAATGCCCATTGCTTGATTGCGTCATTGATAGTGCCCACCTAATTAATTTTTTTAATGCATTGTGATTAAGGGAAGTCTGTAAATTCTTGAAATGTAGGCATCAAAAGAAGATCATTTACATCGTCAGTACGTCAATGTATGGTATGAATATGATGTGAAAAGAAGTACACAACACACAGAAATATGGTCTTTCAAACAAAGTAAAATAGTTTGTTTTTATCTATTCATTCACAAATCCTACACAATGAGACTAAGTCCAAGGGTATAATCATCAATAAAAAAAACACAATTTCAAAATACAGGTATGAGAAAGGCACTGATACTAAGAGAATGAGCAAAATAATGAGAAAAGACTCACTTTTCTTTTATTATAAAAGTAATACTTCTTTTCTTTGGATGACTTGTGCCTTGTGCAAATTAACACCAAAGTAATGTTTTTTTTTAAAGGTAACCATTTGACGTGGAGTGTAAAAATTATCTGGAGAAATGCACAAAGAGAAAGAATTACATATTAATACCCAACTTACATAGAGTTTAATATTGCCGGTCTTTTTAGGGGCCTAAAACATCATTTTCATCTTCAAAACAACATTTAATATGTGAATACTGGAATAGGTTTTCAGTCCTTTAAGCTTCAGTTCAGGGTCAGCCCCCGAAAACTGGCATTTAATTAATGATTGAATATGTAGTGAGCCAAGTTGGTCATTGGCATATTATCCACCTAGGGCTCTTTCACACTATATGGGTTGTGCTTTCTGTAATGCTTGCATTGTGTGTTGCACTTGGTGCACAGACTTTCATAGGAAATCTGTTACCATTCATACCAATGTGCTGTGTTTTAGCCATTTGTAAAACCGACTGCAGTATATGTTTTGGCTGAACTTGCATTTGCATTTCATAAAACCTTTATTGTAAAATGAAAAACACAGCACAGCTCTAGACACCCACATGTGTCTTGGTGCACTTTAACACCATATGTAGTTTGAAAGGACCCTAAAATTTTGCTGTGCCAAATGTGCTCCTCTAGGTCACCCACACAAATCTATCTTCCTGTACATTGTTTTTAGTTTTCTGGCAGATCGAGACCCTCTTGTGAAAGCCATACTCTGAGGCTGATGTTACCTGCACAAAGGGGTAGCAATCTTCCCAAAGAGATTTAAAGTTGTGTTGTCATTCAATTTCCGAAAAACTACACAAAATACTATCTTTGTTTTGTTTTTCTGACAAAAAGTCCCCCCCCCCCTTAGTCATTGGTAATTTTATGAGTTCCTTGTGCTTAGATTGCCTACCTGCTATCGAATGCACAAAATCACATCATCACCATGTAGCTGCTGGCTAAAGGCTGCCATACACAGGTCAATGCCTGTGAGATGGATCAGCCCGATATTGAAGGAGCTGGAGGCACAGCACTGCTGTGTCTTCCAGCTCAGCCTATGCTTTGCATGGAGATCCAGCGGTCCCCATCCTAAGCAATGGACATCAACCATGATCATGTCCGATATCCCTGTTTTCGAGTGTGATTGATTGATCCTGCTCGAAAACGGGGAGCTAGCGCATATCTATGCGTGTATGGGCAACTTTACTCTCTCATCTAAGATCAGTACTTATTACCATATATTTCTTAGTACCCCCCTTTTAAATAAGTTTCACAATGCTTTTGTCTCAAAAGTAATTTACTGCAGAAAAAAATGTAGTACTAGTAATCACAGACTAATGCCGATTCACGCAAAGTAAGTCAAATGCAACAACGTCCATTTTTACCTTAGTGTTTGTCATGTGTGCGTTTTTTCATATTCCTTTGATGTGCAACTAATTAAGCTGCATGAAATATGTAGATTTAGCATAGTAAACATCAGCTGACATTTGAATAACAAGAAATGATTGCAACACAAAAGCTCCTGTGTGAGAGATTACCATGGCCAATTTACAAATAGTGGCCACAACTGTGTAAACTTTAACAAATGATTGAACTGTCATTACTACAAACGCGTCAGCAGGTTCTTCACCATGTAACAAAATTACAAACGTCTAGTATTCCCTAAAGTGGGCAGCTTATTGGAAATTTTCAGTTTCCAAAAAGCAGAACTGATCATTTTGAGTCATACTGTAAGCAGTAAAGTTTCCCTCAGCAGGTCTGAGCTCAGAGCAGTGTAGTGTGGCTAATGAAAAGAGGATTCGATATGAATGGATATAGGCCTCTAAGAATTGCACTTCTCTGGGATTTTTCACATTTCCACAGCTCTACTCTTTTCTAGACAAATACCAACTGACATCAGCAAACTGTGGACACCCTAATATGCCCAGTTTCCATCACTTGCCTAGAATCTTGTTTCATTTTCTTTTTTAATTCTTGCACTAAATGAGTAAATAAAAAGAGTTAAGGAAAAGTTAACAGGTTGTATATAAGTCACCTGATTCATTTGAAGGTAGGTTTGTTGGACCTCCTTAGATGGATTTGGAGAAGTTTATTTAGAATAGATTTTGCATTTAGTTGCTTCTATCAGTGTGAAATAATCTTTAGTGCAGAATATCACTGACCTGAGATCGATCCCCAGTCAGCAAAATTGTCATTTGGCATCTGATCTGCTTGTGAAGACAGGCAACCTGATATTTTAACGTCTGACTGCCAATTAGTATTATAATAAAGAAAAAACATTCTTTGCAGTAGCACCTTATTAAACCCACCACTTGTGGTGCTTTAGCAGAAAAAAAAAGACAGTGAGGTGTTTTACATCCCCAATTTGCATGGTTTTGTTCTTTTTTTATTTTATAAAACCTTCAATTATTGGGTCTCTTAAAACAAACCTCTGAAACACAAGTCAACAGTAACACACATTAATTCAACTTATTTATGTATATTCTTGTGCAAGCTCATATGGTTTAGATGTATGCACCCATATGGACTAGGAGACCAAGCAATAAACCTATCTCTGGACGAGTTGGTACATATATATCTATATCAGTTATGTGTAAAGGCAATGATAATGTGCAGTAACATACAGCAACCAACCACAAATGTGAATTCTGATTTCTGAAGCTTCACATTTGAAATTTGCATCTCCTTACTAAACAGGCCAACCTGAGAATAGAAAACTTTAGGGTCCATTAAGTTATACATACACACCGTAGGACAGACTATTCATTTTAAATATGCTGACAGGGACCCTCAATGAAAGAAAAAAACTAACACGCTGTTATTCATATTTACATATACGTGCATTTTAAAATATGCAGTATGGCGCCCTTTTTTAATACAGCACACCACACATACATACAAGAGACAAATATTTGTGTTGTGTAGCCTACGCGAGTCCATATATATGAAACACTGCAAAGGATCCAAGTGTAGGATCTATTGCAAATGACTCAAAGCAATGGTAGTATCAGAGTGAATTCTGGTTGCATGAAATGTTATTGCACTTAGATGTGGGAATTACCTTTTAAATATGCATGTGATGTACTTGCAACCCACCCACATGTACAATTTAGGTATAAAGATTATAAAGGAGACCAACGTGACATAGCCACAGACACTTGACCCCAGTAGTTGAGCTGATGACTGTAAAATAATTAATATTGGATCTTATTACAGACTACAGAAATGTTGAAATCTGTCTTAATGATGCTCTGTCTTATCTGAAATTTGAAGTAACTGTTTAATGAAGACAATTGAAATTATATATTTTTTTCAACAATAGTACACTGAGGCACTTTATTGTGTCTCAGCAAGTTTACATGAAGATATTTTTGTAAAGTGTAACTGTTTGAATGAAGGTACATTATCACATAACAGTATTTTCTGGCAATGAAAGCCACTAAAACACTGTTCTAACCAGAGCCTAGCACACGCCCACCAACATGCGTGCGTTATAGATAACTTGACACATGTCTACATGCACCTAAGCTTACAGAAGAAAGGGTATCTTTAAAACAGGATGTCAACATTTGAAAAAGGTTTTCCTTAAACTTTAAAATGATGAACAGTATTTACTGTGGTAATGCTATGTTATGGTAAATGATATATAATTAAGGAATTCTTTCCAGAAATCCACAGATTGTTAAACTATAACAATGGCCTATATCACCCAAAGCAGGGGTGGGCAAACCTTTTGACTCATGGGCCACATTGGCTTAAATTTAATAAAGGGGCCCCTGGGCCTTACTTTGCCCACCCCTGACTTAAAGCCACATACATTTCACTTCAAATTCCATCTACTTAAGGTTATACCTTTTGTGTCTCCAATTTCTAATTTTATGCTTTGCATTCTAGGCAGGGAGCACACGTGTAGATATGGGCAGATCGATGGCTGCTTCAAGCACCGTGCACGCTCATGGTCATCTATCTGGCCCATCTATTTGGCCCATATCTAATAAGGCCATCCCTGTTTTTGAGTGGGACCAATCAATCCTACTTGAAAACAGGGATATCGGACATAACCGTGGGGTCTCCATGCAAAGCAGAGTTGGGCGGCAGTGCGACGCCGTCATCGCACTGCTGCAGGGGACCTTGAACGGCTCCTATATCGAGCCGTGTGTTCCCCGCTTAAGAATACTTAGCTACGTGCTCAGAATTACCAAAAAGGGTTGCCAATATGTATTGTGATAAGGAACAATGCTTTTACATACTGACAGCCAGACTCCAATGAGACATGGACATAAAAAAGGCATTAATATTAAGAAACAAAAGGAAACACCACATATTTTGTTTGAAAAATGGCCTGAGTGCAATGTTTACAAAAATAAGATTTCCTTTTTTTATTTTTTCAATCCGTTAAGGCTCAAAAAAGTTGCTGCAAGATTCAAGTAATCAATTGATTCATGGTACTTCAAGGCAGCAACAAGATTACACTATTTGCTGGTGTAAAGACTCTTACCAGTTATTCCTCCACAGAAAACCTTTGCAAACTTTTCTATATCTTTGGCAAAGCAAGAACATATGCAATAGTAAAATGCTTGGACATCATGCATTTTAAAATGTTTCTAAAACAGGATATACAAGTGTAACTAACACATGCTTTGCAATGCAGGACTACACTAATCAACTATTTTGTTAAAAAGTTGTTTTAAATTAAATCCATATTAATTGAAAAAGCCCATATCATCCAACTGCTAGGGCATGTTTACGCTATATCCAAATTTTACTCCAGGGAGACAGAACAGGAGATGGGGACAATTACTGAAGCCAGCCATACACGTTGCAATTTGCGGTCAATTAGCGGCGGATCGGCTAATTATTCAAACAATCGCCCATGGATTGCAGCTGTCCACCTTGAACGATTGACCCCACAAGGGTCAAAATCGTTCAGGGAATGGATCTCACAGGGATCAACCAGGATTGTAAATCCCTGTGCGATCCGCTTACTTTACTAAAGAAACCCGCCAGACTTGCCACCAACACATGGGATTCCCATTTGTTTTGCCTGCGACCGCAATGTCACCATGCTGTGATCGATTGTCGTCAACGAAACAAACGGGGATCTATGACTAGCTTAAGGTTGTCTGCCATTTGAATACAGAAGTCAGCCATTTGGAACCTTGTATAATGTTGGGTTTCTATAGTTCATGCCTCTTCTGTGTTTACATAATAAATACAGTACACACTAAAGCTGTCATGAGATATAAGGATTGTCATTGCTGTCCTCCACAACATGTCTTGTAAAGATAGTCCATCATTATATTCATAACAGCACCTGTTCTGTTCCATAGAGACAGAAGGGGGAGCACAAATGGGCAGAACCCCAATGTCCAATCCCACAGATTTGAGGCCAGATTACTAAACATCTAAGGCTGACATCTGTACAGACTCTAGATATTTGCCTTGTGATAGGCGAGCTTTAGCATCAATCATCTAATGTCTGTACAAAGCTCTAATCTCCAGCTAAAATGCATTTTGGTCACGGCAAATCAGAACTCCTTATCTGCACACTTGTTTAGATTTAGAAGAAAGGACAGCACATTTGCCCTGTTTCTCCCCCTGTAGCCACAGTAGCCATTTACTTCTGTTCACATTTTCCTCCCCAGAACTCTACTGGCTGCTGGCATTAGACATAGTAAAAACTACAAGGTTTACTAGACATGGCTTTACTCACAGCTTTATAGTCAGGACCAATGGTTCTACGTTTACTGCCTTAAAGGTACGTGATAAAACCTTGAAGAAAAGAGCAAGTCTTACCATGGCTAAGCCACTGCTTTCCAAACAAAAGGAAAAACCTTCCGGAACATTTAAATCCACAGTTGTTTGTTTGCTTCATTTGTGAACCTGCTCACACTGAGTGCCTTATGCTAGCCATACACATGCCGATAAGCGGCCGATTTTTAATCTGACCGACGGGCGGGCGCGCTCGCGCTGTCGGTCAGGTTAGAAATCGGCCGCTAATCGGCATGTGCCCACATGGGGCGACAGATCCGATCTTCTCTGGCCGAGGCAAGCCAATGCCATAAGCTGCAATGAAGACGGCGTCTTCATTGCAGCTTATGGCCGGCACACAAAGGGTGCCCGGCCGATTGAAGGGGCCCCATAATGCAATGCGGTGCTAACGTGACGTCATCACGTTAGCCTCCCGAAAGATATCGGGAGTAGTCTGCTTACACACATCGGCGTGTGTATGGCAGGCTTAAGCAGCCCATACACGAGTCAGATTTTCAATCAATCGACTTAAAACGATCAATTTTTTAGTCGATTGATTGAGAATTGAGTTTTGCCCACCTGGTTAAATCGACTTAATCCGATCAAAATTGAGTGAAAATTCAGTTGTTTTTTGATCGGACTGGATGGTAAATTTTAATCGATCGATTGAAAATTGGTTCGGTACTTTGAGAACCAAGTGTGGTCAACCAATTTTTGATCGATTTTTTTCTACCTATTCTACCTCACTTCTGATTGAAATTTCAATCAGACTATTTTGGATCGATTGTTTTGTGTATTGAATAAAAAAAATCGATCAAAAATCGATCAAAAATCTTGTACTACATATGGGGAATGATACAATCGACATACAATTTTATACCAACTTAAAAATTGATCGTTTTAAGTTGATTGATTGAAAATCTGACCCGTGTATGGCCTGCTTTAAGCTGCGTTCTTATCTTGGATCATTCCCTGCACATAACCTGAAATGACAATGCCCTCTACATTTTATAAATTACCAATAATATGCACCCACAGTGTCACTGCCATTATAAAAGGGTCCAAAGTTTTAGAAAACTTATGTTATAAGTTTATATTGTCATATAATGGTAAAAAAATATATGGGGCAGAATATAGCGAATTATAGGTAAAGTATATTTAAACTCAAAAAACAACAGATGTATGTATTGCAGCTTAAACTTACGAATATATGAAGGATACATTAGTATTTTGCTAACTTTTTTGGGGTTGACCACCAAAGGGAATCATGGCTGAGGTTTTGACTATGAACACATTAATCTCTGATGCTTTATGATTAAAGCCGGGCATAGACGTTTAGATTCCTTGCCCATTTCTCGGCAGATCGACCGTGTGTGATGATGTCATCATGCACCGCCGCCTGTTCCAATCCCCATCCAAAGTAATGATATTGTCCTTAAAATTAAGGACATGTCTGTAATTTGGCCGATCAATTTCTGGGCTGATGGTTTATTTAAGGTGGGTGCGTTAGATTTGTTGGCGATCAATCTGCCGCGAGCATGCATAGTGCTTAAGCTGGCCATACACTCCGAGATTAAAATTACGATCTATTAAAACAGACCAATGTATCCCGACGGCGGTATCGGTTTGGATCGTAATATTCGGCAAAAAAGCTACCACATTGAAAATCCAATTTAGGATCGTATTTTTTTTTTTTTTTTTAGGAGAATGTCATCGAAATTAATAAATTTTTCCACATGTCCAATAAATTACGATCGTATAAAAACAGCAATTACGATCGTATTTTATTGGCTGTACCATGTGGACATGTGCGGATTTCAGGCCGATAAAATTTTTTGGTCCGTTTTAAGGGATCGTAATTTTAGTCTCAGAGTGTATGGCCAGCATTATTCTGCATCAAAATCGGCCACAAATCTAACAGCCTATGCCCAGCTTAAGAGATGGGGAATATAGTTTGGAGAAAGATAACACATGGTTTGTGAATTTAGCTCAGCTTACAGGACAGTGCAAAGATATCCCTGTTCAGTGGGTCAGTACTTTATATAAATATTTATTAACCGAAAAAAAAAAACTAATGCAACCATCACATTAACTGCTGCAACACATTACATATTTGTTGTAGAAAAAAAATTGTTATTATCTTTGATTAGGGACAATGGGTGTAATTATTAGCAGGGCTTTCATTTGGTTGGAATGGCCACTTTTACCTTAGTTGATGATTTTATCTGTCAGCATTTGTTAAGCAGTTTCTGGATATATTCCTTTTAACATGCACACACAATACAGCTATGCAAACCCTACCCATACCTAGCAGAACCTTCTTAATTACGATATGAATGCATTAGAAGCCAAATGCTGTTTAGATTTAAGGACCTTAATCTGGACTTATCATGATATGTCATAAACATGAGTTTTAAAAAAACTGCTTATGTTAAAATGAGGTTCAGTATGATTTTACAGTACATAAATAGATGCATAAACATTGAATGCACTCTATGCTCTTGGTGGGCAAGTATTAGCAATCATTTATAAAGACCAGTGCAGAAAAATTATTTATACAATATAACAGAAGAAAACCCAACCCTGACCTAACAGCTCGCCCCTCATTGATACTGGGGAATAAACATCATGTCCAAGGACAAAGAAAATAACATTTTAAAATGCAAATACATTTTTAGACTTAAGATTCACACTGGTGCAAAATGTTATTGCATACGCATGTGGTAGGCCACACATATCCAAGATGGCCATAATTAAAGCGGACCTACCACCAGAAATCTATGTGCCAGAAGTGCCAATAATAGGGAGTAATGCAGTAAAAAAACTCAAAAACTTTCCTGTGATGAGCAATTTAACAAGATTACCACTCAGCACCCCTCACTTCCTGGTTCGTGGAACACATGAAACACATGGGGGTGCAATATGGCGGATGGCCACTGGGGGCGTTCAGTGATCTTCTATGGGAATTTTCAAAGCAGGTCACTGAAATCTAAGCTTCCTGTGACGTGCTGCCGATTTCTGCAGACCATGAACCAGGAAGTGTGGAGAGCTGCCGGATTATATTCTTAAATTGCTCATTACAGGTACGTTTTTGGGTTTTTTCACTGCATTCCTCCCTATTATTGGCACTTCTAGTGCCATTCATGAAAACATAGATTCCTGGTGGTAGGTCTGCTTTAAACATGCAGCATTTAGGATGATGAAGATAAAACTAAAGGATCACCTGGGCACTGGCAAACTGTTTTAGGTAAACTTTGGGGAAACATGAAATCCACACATGGGAGCTCTGTAGATTTCTTTTTCTTTCAACCAACCCTAAGACTTGACTGATAACACACCATTATGACACTTCTGGCCAGTGAAGGAGCAGCATCAGACCGAAGAGGTATGCCCTCTCTTCTTTTAGGCAACCAGGGCATGCTAGTAAGGCATCCCACTTTGCATGCTGCTGTATAAAGCTTTGAGTGGCTCAAATAGATTAAAGTATGTAAGCATGCGAAACTAGTAGAGATGGTCAAATGTTTTTTCAAAAAATTGCAAAAATGGTATCATCACCAAACTTGCTGGAGATGTAGAGACGGGTTGGGGTATACTACAAAAAAGTATTACCCTTACACAAACAGTTTTTGCACAAATTAAGTTCAAAGTCAAATCAAAAGTTCGAAAATCGGAATTTCAACTTTGATATTGAACTTAATGTATGCAAAAACTACATGTGCTAAAGCACTTTTCTTTTTCAAATGTTCCCACAACCCTTTTCTACATCTCCAGCAATTTTGGTGAAGAAACCATTTTCAAAGGCTTTGCAATCAGCTCACAGTACACTAGTTTCAAAATTATGATTTTTTTTTTTCAAATACACCTGGAAATACAAAAATTTTTTTATGAACTTAAAAATTATTTGTAAATGTAACGTTTGAAACCATACCTATTTTTGTGGGGCTAGTGGCCTACTGCAACAAATACTGTTCTTGCTGAAAAGAAGCCAATTTCATATAGTTGACTTCAAAATTCAGAACTGTCAAGATGGCAATGGTTTCAGACAGCTTGCCAACAACAAACTTCAACTTAAAGCTATACCACATTTACTGCATTCCCTAACTGGTTGCCTCAAAAATGCTGCACAGTCTCTACATTAAAATACATCGCCCTGAGTACTTCCATTTTAATTGTGGCCACCTTGTATTTAATGGGATCCTGTCTCCTTCACAACATGGACTTTCCAATATTTGTGAGGATGCAGCCTTATAAGTTCCTTAGGAACCAATGAAATCACACTACAACAAATTGGTAGGGTGAACTTTCAGGACTATTGGATCAGCTTACAAATGGCAGCCTCCAATAAGCAGGTAGACCAGTCCACCTAAGTTTGGAAATCACACTAAACTGAAAATCCTATTTTATTCATGCATGTAGCATGAACCAGGTGATTTGCCATTTCTTTAGTTCACACTTACTATTATTTAGTAAATCTCTCCTTACAAGGTGCAAGAGCATCAAGGCAGGTTTTCGCAATACATAAAGATGATTTTATATAAAGGTTTAGTCTAGTGCTTGTAGTGTAACAGCAATATTGTGGGTAGGACAAGGAACTCAACATGCAAAATGTTCTTTCAATCAGCAATTATTAAGTCAGTCAACAAACCTGCCATGAACTGCTTATACAATGTTTTCCCTTTTTCCCCACAATGAAGCACTTGTTTTTGACTTTCAAAGCAAGGCCAAAGAGAGCGTTATAGGATGATAAGCATTGACATGGCTCACAATTTCAAAAAACTTCCAGAAAGCTCTTCTAGATCAAAGAGTCACTACAAAAATATAAAATAAAACAGCACAATTCACCATGCAAAGAAATAAAAAGGGGGTAAAAGCAGAGTCAAGGTGCAGAGAATTATACAAAGCTGCCAACACGCCCTCTTTCATTTCTATATGGAAACTGCAGTGAGATCAGCTGATCAGGACTATAACCTCCAATCATCGCCTTCAATCCATGTTCCAGGCAGGAGCAGCTCTCAAACTATTGCTCTCAAGGACTGACAAGGGTAAAAAGCTAGAGAGATCTATTCAAATATGTAGTACTAGTTATGATAATACAATCTTTATGCAAGTCTGACACCAGTTCAAGAATAGATGAATACAGTGCAATATTCTTTACCATTGTGTGATATTCATTCTTTAGGCTTGCAAACTTCTCCACAAAAACATTATTCAAGGTGCAGATCATACATCTACAGCCAAGGCTTCACTGCATCTCAGTATTAACTAACTGCAACAGTGCAATGTTTTTTTTTTTTACTTTTTCTTTTTCCATTTTTTTTTCTTTTTTCTTTTTTTTGTTGTTTTTGTTGAATTTTTTGTCCTATAACAAGTTAGCAAGTTACAGATCACGTTGGAACTAAACATAAGAGAAACCATGTGAATAAAATAAACAAAAGGTTGCTGGAGATGCTCATGATCATCTCCATTTCAGTGTCTCTTCCTTCATGGCACCTTTTGAGATTGAGCTTGTCTTGAAATACTGCACAGAAAATAAAAAGAGAGATGGACAACCACCAGGCAGAAGACTGCTAATGCTTCTCCGCTTGGCTGACTTGAAGCGCATTAATGACACCATTGATGTTTTCTTCAGGTACCTACAAAGATCAAACCAAATAGAAGTCAAATCTGCTGTTATGCTAAAGAGAAAAAGTTATATATAATGACTAATACAAATAAAGTGATCACTAGTCTGTGCATAGTGCTGAGATGCCCAGTCTTAAGCCATGCAATATGGGTTGATGCCTATGTAATGGATTGTGCAAAAATTATAATAATTCTAGCCTACATATTTTACACCCAATCTGATCTCAACAATGAAAGCAGATATGTACTACATCTTCAGTTGATTCAATGTTGTGTTTATACCACATCTGATATTGTAACCTCATCAGTATAATTGTGCAGTATATCTGTTTGGCAAAGAATAAGAATTACTTGGGCAGAAAGGTTTTATTTTTACTGATTTGCAAAGCTTGAGGTTCCTTTTGTATAGTTTGCTTTCTGCCTTTATTGTACACATTGGAATACTATAGTCCAGGGGTCGGAAAACGTTTTGGCTGAGAGAGCCATCAACGCCACATTTTTTTAAATGTAAGTCCGTATGAGCCACTGACATCACTTCCGGTACTTGAAATGTGATCCTTCGGCGCTCCAAATGCTGGAAGTGACGCCACTGAGGCTATCAGATTTAGCAGGCGGAATACCGCCCTCTCCCAGCTAAATTACCCAGGAAACACCCTAGAGTATCTAGGTCCAACAATTACCGCAGGGCCCTGTGGGCAGGGGATTTTAAACCCCACCAGCAGCATGAATGGAAGTCCAATAGGGAGAGGAGAGGGAGGGGGGAAAAAACACCTGCCCATGAGGCCCTGTGGTAATTGTTGGACCTGGATATTCCAGGGTAAGTGTTTTTTCACTTGCATAGGGAGGTGGAGGGTGGGCCTGGTGCACTGTGTAACGCATATTGCTGAAGTACATCAACACTGAGATATCTCTATTGATTAACTTATTGTGTTTCCTCACTATGTATATTTTTTTGTCAATCAAACACAGATATGGATAGTCCCTGAGAAGCCAGACGGGTGAAACACGTAGGAATTTGTACCAGTCCATTTTGTGTACACAGTGATATTGGTTGATACTAAAATCTTAGAATGGAAGGGGCAATGCGTGGTGGTTGCATTGTACACCAACATTCAGTGCCCTAGGCAATCTACCCATTTGAATTGCGACATACTGCGGACATGGACAGTGATAACTGTGTTAATAAAGAACTATATAGTTATTGGATTCTTCCTGTGCAAAGAGATGATCAGCATGTTTATACATCTGTAAAGATACAGATGGACAGTGAAACATTTAGAGATGAAATGCAAAAATAGCTAGTGGTCAAATGATTTAGAAGTATGGGAACAGGGTTGGAGTATGATGATGACTTGATTGTACTTTTTTTTTTTTTAAATGGCATAGTATAGAAGATGGCTACTGATAATTCTCTAATACTAAACCATTGAAGGGGCTTTTCTGAAATCAGTGGCCACTTTTCATGTGGCAATAATCATTTAACTTTTTCTTATAAAGGGTACATATAGAATAGTTGCATTGTGCTGTCATACTGTGTTTCGGTTTAAAACTTACCAGTGCATGATCAAACTTAAAGGTACTGATATAATAGGCAGGGATGTCAGCAGCAGCTAAAGGTTCTGAGATCTGGGCAACAATCCCACATTCATCTGAAAATTAAACATTTACATTAAATTCAACAGTCTGAAATTAGGGCATTTATATTTTTTCACAATAGGACAATTAAAAAAAGAGATTCATTATATCTATTTTATATATTTTTATTTTTGTTTTTAAATATATATATTTTTTTAATATATAAGAGCCAAGAGAATATCACGATCAGTCTTGTTCATACCATGTTGTTTAAGGGCCCTTTCACGCTAGCCACGCTGTGCTTGCAGTTGAGTTTTCTGACATTAATGGACACGCTAGCGGTAACGCGACCAACGCTGGTAACCACGTCAGTTATCGGCTAAAAAAACAAAAATTTTCAGTGCGCTACACCCGCACACTTGAGTGGGAGTTGCTTGTGCTGCACCTGCAAAATGCGACTTTAGGAAGGTTTCAGTAATGCGCGCCATGTTCTGTGGTACATAGAATATATATATATATTTGTGTTAGGGCTGTGTATAGCTGAGGTGTAATATAGTACCACAGAACATGGAGCGCATTACTGAAACCTTCCTTAGACCTTACACCTTAGACCTGATACTGTGCCTCGTCCACTGTGATCCTCGGAGCTAGGAAGAGGGGAGCTCAGTGACACCACAAGGAGCAGCACAGCGAGTCTCCCCCTCCATGCTCTGTATTTTATCGTCCATCTGAGTATTGCAGACTTTATCTGCTCGCCGCCTTGTGTAGAGGAGCTGACGAGTCCGAAGTATTACTAGAGGGGAGAGACCCCCCGGCCCCCACTTATTTCTCTATGTATTCGGACACCCAGGGGGCGGAACAAGGAAAAGTCCGGCTCATAGACACACACTGGCGGAGGGGGGGTCCAAATTTTCTGGGGGAAGTTTGCTTTCCATCTGATGAGTTCCCCACCCCATGTTGCTGCCCTGAAAAGCTGCTGGCTATGTGAGCTGCTGGAATGTGGCTTTATCTGGTGGTTACCAAACTTGTGATGCAATAGGGAGGGGGAAGGAGCACACTGGTATCAAGGGAACATAACTGTGTGCCTCTATAAATGGCTGCATCACATACAGGGGTCCTCCGGGATCTAGGGGCCGTGTCTGCTAGATGTGGGTCAGGTGTAAACGGAGACCCCCCTCGCTGTCCCCAACATAGCCTACTTCTAGCAATACACAATAAATTTTTTACATGATCAGAGGTTACATATGGGTGACACTGATTGTGTTTGCATGCCAATAATATGTGCTTGTAGGTTACTATGACCTATACCAAGTGCTGCATTTTATACCGTATAGCCTTTCTCTGGCTTCATTCCTATCTTATTCTGTTGGCCATTTCAAAATTATTAGTGGTCTGTTTTTCAGAGTTTGTAGCCATTTGCTGCACTTTTATTGCCACCAAGGCATATGGACTGTGACAAGGCCATGTTAAATCACTGCTGTTTGTTAAGCAGGTAGATTTCCTGAAAATGCGAGCCAGAGCCCGCTACAACACCGCCACCACACCTCCAAAAAAATCTACTATGGGCACCAAAATGGCTAGAAACGGCCCTGACTACATGTAATGTTTTTTGTATCTGCAATTTTAGTGCTTGGAACCACAAAATATCAGGGGAAACATTACTAATGAAGAGTGGAAACACAGGATATTTCCATGACTTTTTGAAGTCCTTGTTACACAGTGTATATTTAGAGGATACGAGAAAATATAGCCTAAATCCAGAACAGCTGGCAGTTATATAAACCAGGTGTTGGTCTTATATTATAATGTCTACTGCAGTTAACCATGTTTCCATCATTAGAAGACATTTTTATGGGCAATGTGCAGGTGGCTCTATACAGCCAGATGCATCAAATAAAGATCAGTGTAGACAGTTCGAAAGGCATTTCAAGAGGTAGCAAAAGATTTAAAAATAAGCATACTTTTAAAAATTGTGAAATAATATATATAGACAACCTAAAGGCATATGTAACATACATACCAAAACCAAGAGGTTGTCCGCCAATACGAACCATCTTCCAAAGTTCGCCTGACGCACTTGTAAACAGCAAATTATTAGGAAACCTGGACATAGAGAGACAGACACTTTAACTTGCAATAAACTTTATTACCCTGTTCAATCAATTCAGTATGACATTTTTCAGTTCAATGAACATTGCATGTCAACTGAAATAATTATTGTTATGGTAATAATATTTCCCAGTTATTATAAGCTGACCAACACTTATAATAAACAGCCTAATACAAAGAGAATGTGTTGATGCTGACAACTCGTCAAGCTTTACCTCTGCTGCGTCTGTACATCCATTACCAAGGAAATGTAACCCTCAATGAGGGAAAAGGAGAAGAAGCGGATATGACCAGATTCTTCACTGCCCACCACTGAATCTTTTACTCTGCAAGATAAAATTCTCATAACTCTCTTTGATCGTTTATGGGTAAAAAATGGTGAATTGTACATTTCCTGACATCAATTCCCATACATTCAATCTAAACACCAAAAGTTTTAGATCCAGGTACATACCCATTGGAGTAAAACATAACATCCATTAGGAGTGTAGTCACAGTTGGAAGTGTATAAGGATCCAGGCTGGTAACACAAAACATATTGCTGGGACTTGAAAGTGGATGAATAACTGGCCTCTGAACTGAAAGCAGAAAAAAATTATCTTTGTTTAAAACAAACCAAAAAAACACTATGCTTAACCTCCCTAGCGGTTGAGACGAACCCTGTCTGTTCACTGAACAGGGTCCTCTCAACCGCAGGGGAAGCCGGTGGCGGGGAGACCCTATGCCTCCCCGGAAAGCTGTCTTTATCGCTGCAGCATTTCCGGGTTTGCGGCACCACCCCGATCGCATCACGGTGACATAGACCTCCATGCTAATGGAGGAGCGCCGGCTTTCCCTCTCACGCAGCTGGTGTCAGTAATGACACCAGCTGCGTGAAAAGCTCCGGTGAGATACCGGAAATGACAGGCAGTGTACTGTGTACACTGCCTCGATCACCCATATCGAGCCGTTTACAACGGGCAGTGCGCTCAGAAGGTTAATCCTGTGCCAGACAAGCTTGTGGAATTTGCCTGGACAATAGGGAATGCAAAAGTTGTAAGCATTTGTATGCTAAGTAAGTCAAATGTACCCGTCCATGAATGATGCATGATCTCAGAATCTTCTCAAACTAATATGCAATTTCTAAACTCATCTTTAAGCCTCACAACACACATCTTTCAACCTCTATGCAATTTCCTTTAGTAAATTTAGTAACCCCTTCTGAACCTCCTGTGTCATTTTGATTGCCCCCTCTGATCCCCCCGTCCACAGTTACAGTACCGTATCTTATTTTCGGAGGATGCCTTATTTTCGGGGAAACAGGGTATTACAACATTTTGTTAAAGTCAAAGTTGAAGTTGAGAGTTCTGTTCCTCGTTTAAATAAAATAAAAAAATGAAAGTACTTAAAGCAATTAGCTCATCAAGACAAGCCCAGAGCAAATTACCACTGGCACTAATGCAGATTTTCTATAGTTTTTGAGACTAAAGTTAAAAGCTTGGCACAACTTGAGGCAAATATAATGGGTGATGACGATGAAAGATCATCAAACAAATGGATCACTTGAAGGTTACCATCCCTACCACATTAGGTCTAATTAGAACAATTTCATAATATCAATAAGGCTTTTGTTATAAGTTTTGTTACTATTGCAGATTGTAAGAACAGAACCACAACTAGGACAACAGGCAAGCTCTTAAAGTCTCAGTGTAATTTAAAGCTGAACAGAAATACACAGGTTAGCATTGTTAAATCCTATTTTGTGTTATAATACTGGGCCTGGATGTTTTTGGATTTTGTATTCCAAGTCACTAACCAGGATCGAGATGTAGCTAAAAAATTGTATACAGTAAATATTAACTTATCTTATTTTTTTAATAATACATACCAAGCTTGGGTTTCACGAATCCATTTGTTACTCCAAGATTATCAGCAGCCACAGTCTCTCCATTCACTACCTGCAAAATTGTAAATTCTGCTGCCAGCGTGTGCATTACAAATGGTAGATCCCTCTCGCGTACCTAGAAGACACACAGCAAAAGTCATTCAGTCTAAAAGTGATCTATGTGTGATTTTAGCTTTTATCATTAGCTTTCATCTGATGATTTCATCAGTCAGCAAATTACTTAGTAGCCAACAAAGTCATTTACCGTATATACGCCAAAGCGAGCATAAGCTGAGGTACCTAATTTTATCTAGAAAAATGGGAAAAACTTATTGACTTGAGTTCAAGCTGGGGGTGGGAAAAGCAAAGTCAGATAGTGGCGTTTTCTAAAAAAGGGAAATATAGAGATGGCACCATTGCCCCTAGGAATGAATTACACAGGAGAATCCTAGTGCCACAATCGTAATAAAGTTAAGAGAACACAGGTTTATTGTTATTACAGGATGGGTTTTCAAGGCAATTTTTAAGTTCAAACATGAAAAGAAATGTCCATTTACAAAGTCTTTATTACTATTATTATTGGGGCCAATACATGGAATAGAAACGTATTTACAATTTTGAATCATAAGTAATGGAGTGTTCTATTTAATTTCTATTAAATTCTTCTCCTAAACAGGCCACCAGTAACAGTAACCGGCCACCAGATGGCACTATGGTGCTGTTTGTTTACATTTCATCAGCTGGTGTTAGAAACACAACATTGCTTCACAGAAGCTGCCAATGCCTTGGATTCAGTGACCCAGGACAGGTGAGTGGACCCTGACTAGAGTATAAGCAGAGGGGAGCATTTTCAGACCATTTTTGGGGCTGAAAAAGTTGGTTTATACACAAGTTTAAGAGTTTCCTCTAAACAAGAGATAAGTGGAAATTTTTAGAATTCCTCATACTTGAGGAAATTTCCCTTGTTGAGAAGAAGTGAAGAGAAGTATTCCCAAGGTATGCAAACTGTAAAACTTTTTAAGGGCTTGTCCCCACATGGGTGGTCGGCCGTGCCACGACTGCTTCCATTAATTAAAATTTGGCTTGTCCTTATTTGGGCAGCCGTGATCTGAAACGTGGGCACCGATCGTCACAAATCAGGCCCATAGACATGAATGGGTGCGGCCAAAAATCACGTGTGAACACGATTTTTAACCACATCCATTTATTCTCTATCCGGAGAGATTGGGGGCGGCTGCATTGACTCTCCATATTAAAAAAAAAAGTGCCGCCCCGCCAAAGGCTATGTCTAGGACTTTTAAAAACTTTACATTTATACAAAAAAAATGGATACCATATAACATTGCTAACAATAAAGATTGAATAATCAAGTGCTTAGATCTAGTTTTATTTACATATCTTCATATGTATTAAAACCAATAAAGATTATGCCTTAACAGTCATGTGTTGACCCACATCAGTGGCTGAATTTGGCACCCAACACTTGCTTAACAAACACTGCCTTTTGGTTCCGACTACAAATCACTTAGTGATGTAATGATATACATTCATTTCTTCTCCAATTCTTATGTGGAGCAACACTTCCCTATGACCATCGTACAATGTGATAAAACGGTAGTGGTTCCCTGTGAATACATTTAGTACATTATTTAGAACAGAGGTTACCAAACTTTTTTTTAATTAAAGCCCCCGCCCCCCCCCAACTCTAAATATTACCCGCATAGACATTAAAAGAAATTTCCCTGAAGTGACGTCACAACATTCCCACCCTAGGGTAGCGTTACCTCCCACCTAACGTGCATGCACAAAACCCTTCTTTATATCTCCAGCAATTACATCATGTTCAGGGGCTTTGTAATTAATTTGCAAAGTCAAATAGTGACAATTTGTAGATTAAATTCCACCACCACCACTTGAAATTCCACAGCTTGGATACATTTTACCAGCCCGTATCCAGCTCAGGATAGGCACCAAGCTGAGCTTGCAGTTTCTCTCTATCACCCCCACACTGAGATGCTTCCCTCCTGCAATCTCTAGTGCCCCTAGGTTGGGAACCACTGATCTAGAATATAACTTGCACAGAGTCTTACCAATATAAAGTCTGTCTGATAGGTGGATAGCATAAACACAGAGATGTTCTGGTCTGCCAATGGTGCAATTACAGATTTGGCAATTTTGGTCACTCCAATTGGTTGAGAGCTAGATGAGCTTCCACCTCCTGAGACCACATTGAGGGCTAGCCATGTTGCATCTGCTACACTCAAGTGTTCCGAAGACGGGAGTTCTAGAAAGAAACACAGGAACATCTATGAGACATGATATACCTTTAGCTTTTCATTGACAGCACACATGCTTTCCTGTCCATATGTTTAACAAAATACAAAGAGAGTAACATGTTTGACAAAATCAATAGGAGATGCAAATACACAGAGCTTTATATCATCTAATTTAAATGTAACACACTGTTTACAGCTTTTTAAAGCATGCTTCACAAAGACAACTCAGAACAAATGCCCATGAACATTAACTTAAAAAAACTGCTTAGTAAATAATAAAGTGTTCTATGTCTTTAAAACTTGTGCAAGGCAAACTATCAAATACTGGTATGAAATATATGCATTCTGTATAGGAGCCATTTTACCTTTTAAATAATTGTTCATTTTCTGCCCATCCAGTTCTAAGGTTTTTTTTATTATTCCAAGTTAAATTAGAGAAAATAAGTTTTACAATATGTGGGTGAAGGGGTAAAAATTACACATATAAATTTAATATATACATATAATTTTACAGTGGAACATACGGATAACAGAAAAAGCCTAAATGAGGGGGGCTGGAGAGGGAAGAAATCAATAGGTTCATATAGCTTGTTGTCAGGGTGGTTAAAAATCAACGTTTTTTAATTATGTAGAATAAGGCTGTATATGTTTAATTTTTAGGGGGTTAATAAATTCCATTCCATGTCATGCTCCTTATGGGGTACGATATGTAATTTCATTGGCCAAATCTACATAAAACAAACAGCCTCCCCTGCTATGCTCCCCCTGGTGGAGGATCGAGAAATGAATGCAGGAATTGCTTAGCAGGAAGTAAATTCGCCGGGGGGGGGGGGGGGGGGGGGCTTAATCTGACGTAACACCGGCAGAAGACATTGGTAGTCCTGTCTGAAAACTGTGTTCTCCAGTGGTTCCCAAATGTGGGGGTGGGGGGGGGCTCGATAATGTCCCTAAATAGAAAAGGGGGGCCCTGCAAGGATAGTTTGAGAACGACTGGTTTAGCCTTTCACCTTGTCAATGCACACTTATCATCACTAAAGCAGGGTACAGACCTGCAGATATGGGCCAGCTCAAAAACAGCCATATCGGACATGACCGTAAATATGGCTGATGTCGGATGCTTTGCATAGAGACCGCGGGTCTCCAGGCAAAGCTTCGGCTGAGCTGGAGAAAGAGCAGAGGTCTCTCCCCGGCTCCGCCTATATCTGACAGCAGCGTGATGACATCATCACTCTGCTGCAGGGTACATCGGATGGCTCGAATATCGAGCCGTCTGTACACAGCTTTAGTCTTCCAATGTATCTATCTATCTATCTATCTATCTATCTATCTATCTATCTATCTATCTATCTATCTATCTATCTATCTATCTATCTATCTATCTATCTATCTATCTATCTACCTACCTACCTACCTACATGTAATTACATACTCTTAAGAAGCAAAATAAAGTAATTCAAAAGCCACCCTTGACCTCTTAACCTGCTAGTAATATGAAGTACCGTATTTTTCTGACTATAAGACGCACCGGACCATAAGACGCACCCAGTTTTTAGGGCAGGAAAGCCAGAAAAATAAGATTTAATAAGTTTTGACATCAATTGGGTAAATACAATGAATTCAATGAATGCAATATTCAATTCAGCCAGTAGGTGTCACTAGCAGCAGTACACTATCAGTACACATGTCATTCTCCACACTGATCTGGAAGAGGAGGGTGGGGGGGGGGCAGACATCTACAGATACTCTCCTCTCAGTCTCTGCTCTCCTTTGCCGATCTGGCTGTTCCTGTGTCCATGGGAGCTGCAGAGTGATTGCAGTTTCCATGCACAGGCGAGAGGGATAGGTGACAGTTCATCTATATCTCTCTCTTCATTGCCTATGCCAGCAGGGCTCTGAGCTCTGCTGGCATAGGCAATTACACAGTTCAGATGGGAGAGCCGGACACCAGCCGACATCTGACAGCTCCTCCAGCTCACTGGCTAATCTCCGTGCCGGGAAAGCTGGCGGGAAGTCAAGGTGTGACCACGAGTGGCCACGGGGTTAAGGAATTGGGACCATAAGACGCAGGCACTTTTTGCCCCCAATTTTGGGGGTGAAAAAGTGTGTCTTATGGTCCGAAACATACAGTAATCCATCTTTCAGAATAAAGACTCAATGTTGTTTCTATCAGATTAAAAACACCTGCCATCTGTAAGGGTTAAATGCTGACATGTCCAGAAGTTATTGACTTTGAGAGATAAAAAAGGACTTTTACTTACCTTAGCCCTTACAACCCCCTCTGCCAGTCACTCATACTGGATCTACACTAAAACAGTGCAGCCTTTAGGGAGTTTAGGGAGCGGCTTTCACCATATCGGCAATACAGAACCCTATTTATTTATTTTCATGAACAAACCTAAAAACACATCGGGCACGTTTCCCTCAAGGCACATAACTGCTGTGTGTCTGCAGGACAACTATGGACGGGGTAGAAAACATAGTGTATTATTATTACTATCATTATTTATTTAGATATCCCCAACATATTACGCAGCGCTGTACAATAACACAGCCTTACAATATAAGGCTTCTGATCCTGCATTGTAGGATAACTCAGAGCTGTTAACTTCAGCACAATGTAAGTACTCGCACATGGGGGGATTTTGCTGGACTGAGGAAATTAGATACATAAAAGTAATTTTAACATGTCACCTAGACAGAAATTGTAAATGACCCCGGAGTATATAGTAATGTAAAAGAAATCTGATTAATAACTGCTTTTATACTAATATCTTTATTCCACCCAAAAATTTCATATGTTAAGGACCCTGTCTAAATGTTTTTGGTTTAGTAAAGGTTCTCTAGTTGAAGCCAACAAACGTTGCTGTGCTAAATTATTTCCAGCATTTCCATTAAAAATGTAGCTGAACGTTCTCTAAAAATAGGTTAGTAAAATACAAGGCTTGACCTTTAGATACAAAGCGCTCTCAGTACACTTCTTTCTGATAAACCTGTTCAGTAAATTGCTTGTGTACACCGCATCCCACATGTTCTCCTTCTACTTCATCTAGTTGCTAAGCAGATATGGCCACTTTAAGTAGAGGAGTGGGAGTCACCACAGACATCTGGCCACAGATAGCACTTACTGAGCTTGCAGGTGTATATTTATTCTGAAAGCATCTCATACCAACATCATCACCAAAAATTACCCTAATTTGTCTATTACTTTCCACCAAAAAGACCAAAGCATGCAACCTGCAGAGGTTACCTATACTTGCAGATGGAGGGGGTTTGGCAGGTGTTGAGAACCCTATAACATTTGGAAAATCTGGATATTTGTAAATCTCACACACACTAATATATATATATATATTTTAAATATAAAGTTTACTTGATATGTATTTAACTAAAGATATGTTTACCATTGTTATTGTTGGTCAGTGTTACTTGGTACCAAGCACTTACCAAGTAACACTGACCAACAATAAAAATGGTAAACATATCTTTAGTTAAATACATATCAAGTAAACTTTATATTTAAAATATATATTGTTTATTGTGCATAAGCATGTACATGTATGGCACACTGGAATTCTGCCCATTTTCTGAAATTACCTTACTGTCTGTTAATAAAAAAATAAGGTAGAGCTCTGCAATCTACTTCCGTTCCCTATATGATCCACCAGTAGATCACAAATGTACCTGTTAGGCACCCCTGATGTAAGTATTAGATATACGGTGTATACTTAACACCGCAGTGGATAATATGAACAAGGGGTGAATTCACAACCATGATGACATATTGAAATGTGGATCTAGACTAAAAATCCCTGAATAAGCTCCTGAAATAGTGATCACCCCCACCTAGATACCTACCAGCATACCGACATGCATGCTGGGAGATTCCAGTCAGCACTGCTGCTTGTACCACCCTGTTTTTACATATGATGTCCTTGACAGGAGTATGTCTAGATTAATCTGAAGCAGACTCAAGTCTCCATTCAAAGTAATAGAGATTGAACGGGGGTTTTCCAACATGTCGAGGAAGGCATACACGGGTAGATTTGTAAAAAGATTAGAGCACAATCAAGCTCTGTGAGCCAGCATGGCGCTCGATTGTACTCAAATCGATTTACAAATCTACGCGTGTATGCCCAGCTAAACACTTTTGCCCCTTGTTTCTGGAAAATTCAGATATGTTTTTGCAAAATGTAGCCTGGCTTGGATGTTTTTCTTCGTTGGTAAAAGTTTTTATCTTGCAACTATACTAAACCCCTACCGAAAGAGCATCATGGGGTGCGTCTTACAGTGCGGAAAATGCCGTAATTTACAAATGGACTCAAAGGCTATTTCATTGGAAGGTGGGGGAAATTCCTTAAGGCCCCCATACAGCTTCCAATCGTACCATACAATTTCTGTACAATCAACTTTTGTTCTACCAAAACCATGTAATATGAGGACCTGTCTAAACCTTCCAATCACTATGTATTCTATCAGGGAGGACTTGGCACTACATAGTTGTCGGTAGATCTAATGGAAATTGTATGGAGTGATCTGGGGGGCTTTAGTTATAGCATTATTAATTAAGTTGATTTAAGAGGGGTGCTTGTATTTGGACAATTTTGCTGTAAACAGATAACATGCGGTCAAACAGGGCATCTCCATGCAGGTGAAAAAAGCCACCCTGCATAGAGATCTATATGCTGCAAAAACATTTTGAAAAAACCCATCTGAGAAATTACTACAATATTATGAATGGCAAAATCAACAGTGTGGTGCAAAGAAAGCTGGTTATGTTAGAAACCGGAATGAACATGGAATTCTGTGCAGACAGTACATAACTGATTCCAGGGTTAACATGGTAACAACCGAGCCACCGTAGCTTTATATTTTTGTTCAGAGTAGTTATTAGCAAAAATTATCCAGTGATTGGTGAGTATTCTCCATGGGACAATGATCTGTACACAAGTCATCTAATCTTTTCATACAGAAATAACCTAATATGTTTTGGTAGAAGTTGCAAATTGCTTTAATTAGCACAGTCAATTTCCTTTGAGAACAGCCTAGTGTAATACAGCAATATATTTTGCCTCAGATTATAGGTTCTCATTTCAGTATGATTTCCGTGCTGTGAAATTCTTGATGTAAGCTCTCTCTTCTCTCATAATGATGACACCTTTAATTCATCTACCTTAATCTTATTGTGTTGATTTTTCCCATCAGTTTGAGATCCAGCGGGAAATCTGTTAAAATGAATATAAAGATCTATGTGGGACTACAGTGATGTAAATGAATGATTTGGGTGATATTAGCGGCTCAATGTAATAATAATTCTGTTTGCCTAAGGGACTTCTCATAAAAAGACTAGAATGCCATTAGGTGACATGAGGAGCTTCTTTGCTTTACATAGATATACGGGATCCAGGCGTCATCTAGTTCATTATATGATTAATGTGTTTTCTTCAGCGATATATTTCTTTACTTTTTGACTCACTGGTGGTCTCCATCTATATAGAACATTCACATATTGTTATGTTATGTTCTCAACATGGTGATCAATCTTGGATATGATTATTCATGTACAACAGTTGAGACAATAATCTAAATATGAATAATGTAATTAGGCATACCCTAATAACCAGCTAGAACCTCCAATGATATGGCAATCAGCTTGGGGGCCCCCTCCCCCCTGTAAGCCACTGTGGCAGGTATCTTTCCCCTTTACAACTGGGGAAGCCCCTAATTCTGAAGCGTTGTTTTTAGCTGCTTCCCATATGGCCAGCCCGTCTTCATTCGGACCGGCAATGTGTGGATGCGGTTGCTTAGCAACACGCGTCCACACAACGTCTAGGGGCGGTGTATGCAACCTGGCTGGAGCGCATTTCCGCGTTCCAGCCTAGGGCACCTGCGAGTGATGCGTTTCCGGCGGGGACCGGAAGTGCGCCGCGGGTACGTGTACCGCTGGCGCTTTTGGTGTCCCTGACTAAACCGGGAACGGCTCACTGGCAGGATCACCAGGTACCTGCCCAATAAGGTTTGACTCCCTGTAGATGGTGGTGACCCCGTGGAGTGGTAAGACTGCTTATTGGGTGCTATGCAGCATGCTGCCTATTGGTCTTTACATCTACTTATCTCCGCCCCTCTATCCTCCCCTTCAGTCCTCCAAGACAGGTGTTGTCAATCCGATGGGGTATAAGTGGGGCTGGGAGGAAAGTGACAGCTCCTATGGGTGACCTGATCTCCACCAGCCATGTGTTAACACCAGCAGCAATCGGTAATCCGCTCTTTTTCATCTCTGGCAATTGTTGATATGTATTGGGCTTCGCTACCTATTGCTCCCATGCTTATTCATAATCCTTTTATACTTAGGCTACTGCCGTTATCTCCCTCTATTACAACTGCGGGACATACTACACCTAATTGGCCCGTGAGGTATGTTGCTGTGTGATGTCTCATAGGGCTGTGTTGGAGTGGGTCTGCCGATTCCTTCTCTTGCTCCCCAGCGTACCGCGTGCTACCCCGGTGTGGCCTCCGAGGCGAGAGCCCCCTACCATCTAGGGGTTTACAACTTGGTGCCTCCAGGTGATTGCCAGCTTTGGTGGACACTCTGCTGGGAGTCTGATCCACAAGTTCTCCACAATACCGTCACAGACATAGACGTTCTATGCTTTGCCATGTAGGTAATGACTATATAATGTATAGATTGTTTCTTTTTGTTTTTTTAGATAATTATTTGTAATGTCTTTTAACTGTCGAACCCTTTAATATAGACATACCACTTCATTCTGTCTCCCTGATGAAGCCTAAAACAGCGAAACGCGTCAGAGGAAAGTGGGAAGCTTTTCTGGCCTAGTGATATTGTAACACTCTATACCAGTGGTGGGCAACTGAGTTGATATGGAGGGCCACAAGTGCGGCCCTCAGCAT
>CM070033.1:85911579-85929365 GCA_036250615.1 Ptychadena robeensis | reverse complement strand
GCACAAACAGTGACCATGTCTGGAGGGTTCACATACTTTCAAGCAGCACTGTATATGTGACGGATATGTATTGTATAATAAAATATATTAATCACTGGTGGTTAAATTTGCGGGGGTGGCCATCCTTGCATGGAATCGAGCCACGTACCCGAGATACCCACATAGATTTCTCTTTTTTATATGTATTGATTCGCTTTATATTCTGGTCCAATTTGTGATAATAAAGACCTTTTATATATTTATAAAACTGCTTTTCTGATCCTTTGTACCTGCAATGCCAGACTATTAGCAATCTACTAGATACTTATGTACCTAGGTGTAGGGTTAAAGTCTTTTCTTTCCTTGCTGTACATGTTTACAGTGCATTAAACCAACTTAGACCTAAACAGAGAATGTTGAGCCCAAAGGAATAAGAAGTCATACAAGACAGCCATACTTTCCTGTAGGCTTCCTGCACCTAATATTTGCTCTATTATTTATTTTATTTTTATTGGTATGGGGACAGTGATCTTGGTAGGGAAGCTACATTTTGCTTTTTTGCCCCCTTAGGAATTGAGTTTTCAGGAAACGGACGGAAATTACCAGAAAATATAATTGCATAAAATGCAAAGTTACATAATTTATCCCCTCAGGTCACCAAACTTTACTTAAAAAAATGTATAAAGCTGACCAATCCCATATCAGGGGGAGCAACACCTTTCCACTTAACATTTTAATTCAGGATTGTGGGTGGGGTCACAACGGACCATCCCACATACCTAGAATATAGAAACATAGTATACATTTGAGATGTAGATTGTCTGTAGTAAACTCCCTCCCGCCTTTTGGAATGGATCATCCTTTGACCCCACTCCTTGCATTGTTCTGGGTAGGTATCATACCTTAGTTCGTAACAACGTACTTTCTATTTGTATCCTATTAGGATGCCAGGGAAAGAGCAGGGATTTATACAGTCCCCAGAAGAACATTATCATAATATCATAATGCATATGATGAATTGCATTGCTTAAATCTGAGGTTACATTGTTTACACTGTAAGCCATCTTGGATGTGTATTGATCCATGAAGTATACAGGGGGTTGTCTCTACTAAATGAGTATGACCGTGCTTGAATACTGTTGGACTAAAGAGATTATAGGGGTGATATCACTCCCAATGCTGTGAAGGACTATATCTGATATTTATTTTGTTGTGTTATAAATGCTATGATTCAAAGAAAAAAAAATAAAAACATTTGTTGGCTATGTTGTATATCTTATATTGTTTATTCTGTTTAATATGTAAACACTTTGATAAAACAAATAAAAATCTTATTAACCCCCCTTGCCATTCCTGACGGTCCTAGCTCGTCCAGCTCTGACCTGTCAGAACAGCAGTGGACGAGCTGGGTTGCTCAGGCAGAGATCGGAGACACAGGAGAGCAAACTCACTGCTCCATGTGTCTCTAATGAAGAGGCAGCTGCACAGATCACTCTCCTATGTAACCTGGCACATTTGCACTGCCATCTGGTGGTTGCAGTGCTAATTTACCTGATACAGTGAATTATTGAACTATTCATTATCTGATATTGTGAGTTATTTACAAAGCATCTGAACATGTAATTATATTCAGGATGTCTACCAGACTCCTATATGGACATACTTTAGGAAATTACAGGCTTACAATGTCTATGGTGCACTTTTGGTACAGAAACTTGTACCTCAGCAGTGCGCTAGGGAGGTTAAAATAGGGAAAAAAACATTTGCTGGCTACAGGTCATTAAAGTGATTAAAGGTCTACAGCATAGACAATTACTGTAATTTCCAAACTATTAGGCTGGTCATACATTGGGTCGATAGCCATGCAATTGATGAACGCTGGAGTGCAGCGTGATGAGGCCACCGTGCAGCACTTAAGCTTCCTCGATTGAACAGAGAATCGAGGTGGGGCACTCTTACGCAATTGATCCTGTTCAATACTTTACCCCATACCGATATCCTCTGTCCCCATCTGAAGTAATGGCAATAGAACAGGGATTTACCAACATGTTGGTTACCTGTTCGATCGAGCTTCCTTCTATGATCAATCAATTCCGCTCGAAGAAAGGCTCGATGCAATCGATTCATGCACAATGGTTTACCGTGAACGTGCACAGCAATTCGTTGTGCTCAAATGGATTCAAAAAGCGACCCATATATGACCATAGAATGTGGAGCGTCTGATCCCAGAGTGTTTTTCCCACTCTGCTGGTAGGAGCTCCATGCTTTGTGGTATTTCAAAGAGGAATATACAGTGGCTATAATAACAATACAAAGGGGTGTACACGTAGAGAGAAGTGGAACAAAAATCATACATGATTCCAAACATTTTTTACAAATAAATAACTGCAAAGTGGGGTGTGCGTAATTATTCAGCCCCCTGAGTCAATACTTTGTAGAAGCACCTTTTGCTGCAATTCCAGCTGCCAGTCTTTTAGGGTATGTCTCTACCAGCTTTGCACATCTAGACACTGAAATCCTTGCCCATTCTTCTTTGCAAAACAGCTCCAGCTCAGTCAGATTAGATGGACAGTTTTGTTTTAAACCATTCCACCGTTGCCATGGCTTTATGTTTAGGGTCGTTGTCCTGCTGGAAGGTGAACCTCCGCCCCAGTTTCAAGTCTTTTGCAGACTCCAAGAGGTTTTCTTCCAAGATTGCCCTGTATTTGACTCCATCCATCTTCCCATCAACTCTGACCAGCTTCCCTGTCCCTGCTGAAGAGAAGCACCCCCCGGAGCATGATGCTGCTACCACCATATTTGACAGTGGGGATGGTGTGTTCAGAGTGATGTCCAGTGTTAGTTATCCGCCACACATAGCATTTTGCATTTTGGCCAAAAAGTTCAATTTTTGGTCTCATCTGACTAGAGCTCCTTCTTCCACATGTTTGCAGTGTCCCCCACATGGCTTGTGGCAAACTGCAAACGTGACTTCTTATGCTTTTCTGTTAACAATGGCTTTCTTCTTGCCACTCTTCCATAAAGGCCAACTTCGTGCAGTGCACCACTAAAGCTAGCCATACATGGTTCAATTGACTGTTCAATCGATGTAATTCGATCGATTATTTTGGTTGGTCGATTGAAAATTGAATCATGTCCACATTGAACAATAGTTTAAATTCGATTTAAATTGTCAATTTGCTCGATCGAAATTTGATCGGACCAGTTGGAAAATTTTGATTGATTGCTACCACATTGAGTGTAAATTACATACTATTCCTTGTCCCAACCAATTGTGATTAGATCCAATCAATTAGCATACTGTTCTCTCTACTCGAAGCAGAATAGGATGTTTGTATGTATGTTTTTTTTGACTGTAGTCAGACCACTATGATGACTCCGCATAGGTTAGGTTATCTTGAGGCTGCTGTTGCAGTAATGGAAATATTTACCCATGAAAAAATGGTTGTCATAATAGGTAGTGTGCTTGAATGTGATCGTAGTGAAAGTATGATGCAGCAGAGACTGCATAGAGACACTACATACTCCCGCCCAAGTAATAAACCCTGATCCGTTCAGTCGCCACTTTGACTGTAGTCAGAACACTAGGATTACTATACATAGGTCAGGTTATCTTGAGGCGGCTGTTGTAGTAATGGAAATGTTTAAGATCGAACACTCAATGTGGTTTCATTCAATTAAATTACAATTAAAGTACAATTCAATGGTCAAATACTTCGATCGAATTGATGATCGATTTTTTGCAAATTGAACCATGTATGGCTAGCTTAATAGTTGTCCTATTGACAGATTCCCCCACCAGAGCTGTAGATCTCTGCAGCTCGTCCAGAGTCACAATGGGCCTCTTGACTGCATTTCTGATCAGCGCTCTCCTTGATCGGCTTGTGAGTTTAGGTGGGCGGCCTTGTCTTGGTAAGTTTACACTTGTGCCATACTCCTTGCATTTTTGAATGATCGCTTGAACAGTGCCCCTTGGAATGTTCAAGGCTTTGGAAATCTTTTGGTAGCCTAAGCCTGCTTTACATTCCTCAATAACTTTATCCCTGACCTGTCTGGTGTGTTCTTTGGACTTCATGTGTTTTTGCTCCCAATATTCTCTTAGTACAAATACAGCTGCTCTATGATGGCCTCAGAGGTTGTCTGACATTAGATTACACACAGGTGCACTCTATTTGGTCATTAGTCATTTGGTCATTATCATTGGTCATTATTGGTCATCAGGCAAGGTCTACGGGCAACTGACTTCACTCAGACCAAAGGGGGCTGAATAATTACGCACACCCCACTTTGCAGTTATTTATTTGTAAAAAATGTTTGGAATCATGTGTGATTTCCGTTCCACTTCTCACCTCTATACCACTTTGTATTGGTCTTTCACATGGAATTCCAATAAAATTGATTCATGTTTGTGGCTGTAATGTGACAAAATGTGGAAAAGTTCAAAATGTTGGATAGGATGCTGAGAAATACAAGCAGATCATGAATTATCAGGGAAATGTCTGACTGGCCATACATTTGATCTCAGACAGGGCAAAGAGCCCAAACATACAACAATGTTATAAAGAATTAGCTTATAGAAAAAGAGTCCTAAAAGTGATAGTATGACATGCACAGAGCTCTGACCTCAATATTATTGGTTAGTCTGCGATTACATGAAGACAGACGGATTTGAGGCAGCATACATCTGCTGAGGATCTACTGATCCGACTGAGCTACCTTACAAACTGTGTGCAAGGGGACTTTATCGATTTGTTTCACGTCTACATTTATTCGTTCACTGGTTAAAAAGGAATTCCAAAGATCAACACAGTAAAACAAAAACAGGATCTGTTGAAAAAGAACACAAATTAAAGCAAAATAACTATATCTCAATGATACCAAATATGTTGAAGATACCGAAACGCTTTGTTGTCACATCTGTGCAGTGATTCAGCCAGTGTTACATCCTTATTGTCAGTCAACAGAACACCTCCTGGTGGAATGCTACTTATATTTGGCCCTAGCAAGGATATGGCAATTTTCCAATAAAATACGGCACTCATCCAAATAAAATGCTAGCCAAGTTAGACATATGATCTAAAGTGTGTGATAACTAGTTTATCTATAACAAACATGTCAAGGTATGTAGACAGGATTATCAGATTTAACACAGGTCTGCATAGGATTGCATTATATAACATAGGATACATACTACAGGAAAATGAGCGACTGCTATTGTAACCTGGACCAAAGACAATAGAAAGGAGAGATAGTGTGTCACATAGTTATTTTACTGCAATGCAGAATTAATGTAAATACAAACTCATGCCATTAAAATAATATCAACTTACTTAGCTATTACTGTTGTGATCTCCTTCTGTTGCTGTGAATATATAATTTGACTCCTCCCATATGTAAATAGCTGTGTAATAGTTGGGTGTATCAAGACTATTTAGATATCAATGCCAGACCAAAAATGTGTCTCTCCATAAGTTGGTCAGTGGGTTCAGATAATGGGAAGGGCTAATGTATAGACAATTCTGGTAAGGAGCTGTGTGGGGTTCACCCAGAAAAAATGTGAGTCTGCGGGACTCCCCAAAAAAAGCCTATGATCAGGTTCCTTTCCAGAAGCATTTTAAGAATCATGTATCTCACCCTGATGAAGTGACAGACAAGTCACTTCATCAGGTTGCCAGTTGCCTCCTGGAACTGGTCTTTTGGCTTGCTTGAAGGAATACACAGTGAATACCAATTTGCTTGAACATGCTGTTCATTATTGACTTTATATGTGAATGAATAGAGATGATATCTTTAGGAGCCATAATGTTTGGAGAGGAGTTTGTTATGGTGGCATCAGTACAGGTAAAGCGCTTTGATTGTAAGCTTTTTATAATGTTCGGGGTTACTAATTTTTCAAGAATATTTTCAGTTGACTACTATTTAAAATATTTTTGACCTACAGTTTACAGAAGGTCTAACCCTAACTAGTTTTTAAAATCACTGTACGCCAATATTTTCACCTTTTATTCATTATTTTGTAATATGCTCTGGCGTCCGTTAGAAAGCAAGTTTTAAGAAACTGACACCTGTGGCCAAAATATGGGACTGGCACAGAACAGGTTTTTTGTAAGATGCACCAAAAGAATCTTCTATGCTTTTGCTTTTAACTCAAGTTTGAAAATATATATATATATTGTTTTTTAATCATTTGTATAATCATAATTATAAAACAAAACGTCCATAGTTTATTTAGAAGCCATATGGAATTCTGAGACAGAAATGCTAATACAATTATCAAATGTCTCTCAAACGCTTCTTGTTTACAACGACATGCCAACAATCTTTTACAGCAAAATCTATGAATACTTCGTTATTGTGTCCAACCCACACTAATTCACACCCACCTCCTACTACATGAACAGCTATTTTCACACTGTAATAAAGACCTGACTGGTTTCTGCACATTGGCATTCCTAGTGGATATACTGATGAAAATGTTAGTTCAGCACTAGCAGAATTTACAGCAGAATTAAAGTATTGTTAGAGCAAGTGATGAGCGTTAAATGTTCAGCTACAGTCAGGTCCATAATAATTGGGACATCAACACAATTCAAAAATGTTTGGCTCTAAACACCTCCACAATGGATTTGGGAGGCACATATGCAAACTGTTGTAATTTCTACACCATTCACCTGATTTGGAATAAATGCACTCACATTAAAGCTGACAGTCTGCAGTTAAAGCACATTGTGTTTGTTCCAAATCCATTCTGGTGATGTATAGAGCCAAAACATTTACAATTGTGTTTATGTGCTAATATTTATGGACCTGAATGTACATGATTTAGGTAAAGTTTTTGGCAAATTCATATATACCTGATGTGAACCAAAAGAGCCCATTCACACCTAATCCCTTAACCTCCTTAGTGTTCGTGACGAGCCCATCTCGTCTAGAATTTGCGTGAAGAACAAACTCTGGATGAGCTGGGCTCCCATGAAAGCCGCATATCCCCATAAAGCTATAGCGATGCTGCTCCCAGCCGCAGCATTTCCGGGGTTCTGCGGCTTCACTGATCGCGTCACGCTGACGCGGAAGGGGGCGAGGGTGAGCAGTGCCATAGACCTCCATGTTAATGGAGGGGCTTCTGCTCTCCAGACTTCACTGTCAGTGTCATGAATGACACTGGCTGTGTGGAGAGGGGAGGGTGGAGGCAGGAAATGGCAGGCAGTGTACCTTGTACACTGCTGTCATTGCCTGTACCACACTGTTAAAAACGGTGCGGTACAGGCGGTGCGCTAGGGAGGTTAAAATTGTTATTTAAATTAATTTTTATGAGCTGCCTCAACATCAGTGGGACTTGTATACTTTGAAAGATCAAAAATAAAAAAATTTGGGGGAGCAGTGATTGTCTAATTATCCGCAGTGCTGCTGCCAATAATCTAAAGTGCCCAGTGAGGCGGTAGATCCGCTTTAAGAAAGCCTGTTACTTGGCGGTTATGCTGATGTTAAGGTTTCAGTTTTCTTGCTGAATAGAAATAAATGATAAAAAAAGGAATCCAATAATTCTCTAAGTGGAAAGGTGGGAAATTTGTTCAGTAAAGGGATGTACAGTTGCTCATAAAAAGTGACTAAAGGTGGCCATACACAAATCAACTTTTGGCTTAGATTTGATAATTCAAACAGTTTCTGTCAGTTTAATATTAATGATAATAGTTTAATATTAATGATAATACTACCATATAGAGTGAGCTTTGCAAAACTGATCAATTCCTTTTCAAAGGCCTGTGCTCCTTAATATTATTGGATACAAATTGATATAAATACCTATGAAACCTGTCAAACTCATATGCTTTTATGCTCCATTGTGATTATTTTTGGCCAATCAAGTCAGGTAACAATAACAAATTTATTTTCAAAACAATCAATCGTTTTGGTTAATTAAACAGAGAAATCAAACAGTGTATGCCCACCTAAAAAGGCACAGTGCCCCCAAAGTCTAATTTGTGTATGTATATGTGTGGTGTGTATACAGTTTATCTCATATCTTAGTATCTGTATTCTCTGTTTTGAAGTACAGTACAGTATTTTGTGACTCGGATATTCTAAAAGACTTTTGGCAAAGGCTGGGATTACATAACCAGCATTACGTAAGAGCACTAATAATGTAAGTATTTTATGTTGTTTGACTGAACACAGTAGAGCAGTTGCTTGAATATGCTCCAGTAGGGCTTGTCTATTTCCACAAGACTAAATGTTTAATTCTGCTGTGGAAGAAACGGCTGGACAAAGTCCTTCCAGCAATATACATATTTGAACTAATCTCTTCAGTACTGGTAAAACGTATGAAACCCAGGATGACCTCTGTGAACATGAGCAAATAGAGATTAATGAGCTAATTCATCAAACCGATGATGTGCACAGCTGTCTGTAGCAAGCTGCGCTCACGGCCTGGATAGTTTTTGGTTAACCAGTTACAGATCTTGATCAATCAGTGCAGAGTTTGTACTAATGTTTCACATGTCCGCCATACACCTCCTAAATTTATACTCCTACAAAAGATCTTCTACTTTCTTCTCTTCTCTTCTGCCAATTTGCTACTCTACATACTAATCCATCCCTTTTCTTACTCCAATTCCTTTATGTTTGTCCACAACCACAATCTTTATTAACCTTACAATATTTTCTGTCATTGCATGTTGATGAGATTGTAAACATTTATTTCCTTATGTTGATCAATGATTTATGTTCTATTCAATACAGTATGGTATATAAAGCTCATTACTGAAGGGTTGCTTGGTGCTTTTCCCTCCTGCACACTGCACAAGCTTTGAAAGGAGAATTTGTTTGTATAGGTGTATAGTAGGAGTCATTCATGAGACTTGGATAGCATGGGATTTGTTCAAGATTTATAGTACGATCGGATACAAATCCAAAATGCCTAAAAAAATCCATCAGATACTTGTACAATTGACTGAAATTTTGAAACACGACAATCACTGCTCCTTTAATTTTATGCTCAAATGCTATTACTTTTATTTGATTGGTTCAGTTAAAAAGAAATAATGTATTTTTCAGCTTTTTCAGGCGCTCCTCTGTATAAAATGCACCGTATACAGCAGAGCGCCCCATCTAGGTTAAAATACTGGGGAACTGCTGTTGGTGGCTTCCCCCTACTCCTGGTCCCGTTCAGCAGTTGTATGGGAGTGGACTAAAGCGGCTGCTCGCATACAGAGATCTGCGGTGGGACCATCCATCCATGGATCTGTATGTAAGGAGGCAGCTTTAAGCTAGGCACACACGGGTAGATATGTAAAAAGATTTGAGTACAATCAATCAACATGCACGGTCACAGTGATTGATTGTACTCTAATCTGCTTACAAACCTACCTATGTGTGCTGCCCTTCGAGCAGGATCAATAGAGCCTGCTCGAAGAGCCTCGATTGAACAGGTTTTCAACATGTTTCCCAGCTTCCATACCATGTGAATGTGTTCTGATTCACACGGGCTAGAGGCTGGGGAGAAACATATGGAGGTCCAAATTGAATGGGAATCGATGTGCCCATGTGGTGCACATTGATTTCCGTTCAATCACAGCGTGGTGATGTAACCACGCTGTTATTGATCGGGGGTAGATTGCATGGGAATTAACCCGTGTATGGCTAGCTTAAGAGTGCTCACATACAGCTCTGAGCAGGAAAAGATCCACTGGCTGGCAGATGATCATCCCTGCTTCTGTATATCCCTCTACAGATCTTTGTATGTAAGCGGCAGCTTCAGTCTGCTCAGCTATGACAGCTGCAGACAGATGATCTGTCCTTGGATGGATGGACAGAGAGTCCCCTTCAGGTCTCTGTATCTGAGCGGGTGATCTGGTTATGGGTGGCTGCACATTCAGAATAAAAGATGCAAAAGGTACATCTTATAGTCCAAAAATGTTACATTTTCAAACAACAGATTCAAGATATTTCTTAAATTCTTAAGCAAAGATGCCTTTTCACCACTAAATAATCTCATCAATTGGCTATAGGCATAAGTGCTGTTCATTAACCTCCGGAAAACTGGCATCTACAAAGGATTAAACATGGTAACTGCCACAGATTATCAAAAGCACAGCAGGTACATATATTTTTAGATGGCTGAGAAGTAAAATTTTAACTTTTGTTAAGGCTTGCAAGCACAGTCAACAATTGTCAATAGGAACAATATTTTGTGAACTCAATTTGTTCTACGGGGAGGAGAGTGATCAGACAAGCGGGCATCACAGCCGGAAAAAGTTTCCATCAGGCAGGTCGTTTGTTTAGTAACTAGTCCTGCTGGATCTCTAAGCCAACTGCTGTACACAGTCAGTTATGATTATAAAAAGAGGAAGAAAACAGCCTTGTGTTATACTAAGACGTAGCTCAAGTAGGGGGTTGGCTCTTCCCCCACGGACCTTTAAAGGTGCAGGGTGTATTCAGCAGGCTGAACAGTCCATAAAAAGCATAGGTTTATTAAGATACGCTGAAAATGTCCATAAAATGACCCCAATAAAACCATTTCAGAAGTCAGACAGTCCAGTAGGCGGGTCCTTATTGTTCCCTTGTTCTTGGGGAGGAGAGTGATCAGACAAGCAGGTATATCTGTAGGAAAAAGTTACCATCAGGCAGGTCGTTTGTTTAGCAACTAGCAACTATCGGGTCACTAAGCCAACTGCTGTACACAAGTTAGATAAAATTATGCTATATCATCTTAGCCGACAATAAGTAAAGTCTTATCTAAACAAGTACATTATGGAAAATTCCTTTTTAAAAAATGCTATGCTAAAGCCAGCTATACACGCATCCACTTGCTTGATCTAAGATTTCATCAGCTTGTTAAATTGAAATATCGACTAGCAGTCTTGGGCTCGATGTCCGCTGCATATGTTACCATTCGTTTACGCATGCAAAGGCATACATTGACTATCAACAGATGCTTAAAAAAACACACTGAAGATGCATGATATCAGACACGGTGGAAATACAACCTAGCAGCGATCGATCATTCCACCACACATGACATTGATTCAAAATCAATTACTTTCCCTGTGTGCATGCCCCCAGCAAGTAGAACCAGATATGCCCACTTTAAAGCAACTGATCATCAGATCTGTAAGCCATTGGCCCAGTTGCATGAATACATGAATGGGGTAAAATGCTAGGCACACACGGATTTGTAAAAAGATTCAAGTACAATCAATCAACATGTGCGGTCATGGTCATTGATTGTACTCTAATATGCTTACAATCCTACCTGTGTGTGCTTTACTTGGAGCAGGTTCAATAGAGCCCGCTCAAAGGATCTCCAACATGTTGGAAACCCCGTTCAATCTCCAATACTTTGCATGAAGAAAAATCTTCATGTAAAGTATAGGAACAGACTCTGCCTTCTTCACACAGCAGTCCAACTGTCAGCTCTGCCTTCTTCCTCCCCAGTGTGAAGTCAGTACTCTTCACTTGTGCAGAGAGAGACACATCCAGCCATCTCGTTAGGGTCTAGCAGGTGTATCTTGCTGGATACACACCAGCAGACCCCTTCACTGCTGCATATGGACCATCCACACCGTGGCAGACCACCGGTCTGGTGCACATTTCCGTTCAATTGATCCCCAATCAATCACAGCGTGGGGACATCACCACGCTGTGATTGATCAGGGGTCGATTGCACAGGAATTTACCCGTGTATGGCTAGCTTAAAGGGAGTACTATGATATGCAGTTGGTAAAGTTACCTAGTAAGCTTCCAGGTCGATGAGAAAAAGCAGCATAACCCCCCCCCCCCCATACCAAAGGAAGAACAGATAAACATTTTTAGACCAGACTTTAATAGAAAGCATACATGTCAGCAGCTCAGCAATGTCAGCAGGATCTTTTTTGGTTTTTAACTACTGTAAACAATGCAGATGTGTATTAGGTTAAAATGACCTAATCTTGTCCACAAATAATAGTGTTATTTCAATGTACACCTAATACATCTAGCATTATGTTTACATTCAGAGTGGCAGCCTGTAAAAACACGACTTTCTCTCTTAAGGTGGCCATACGCGGGTCGATTTTTCCATCTATTGCAGCCACCCTTTCTTTGAGCAGGATCAATAGATACCGCTTGAGGAAAGCTTGATCGAAATGGTAACAAGCATGTTGGTAGGGCCCCCATACACCTTTAGATCTCTCATTCAGATATCCTTTAGATCTACCAACAACTATGTAGTATAGGGTCCTCTGTGATTGAACACAGGAAGACTTGATGGTTTAGAAAGTCCCTCATTTTACATGGTTTTGGTAAAACAAAAGGAGATCTAAAGGAAATCTAAAGGTGTATGGGGACCCTTAATCACTGTTCGATTGCCATTACTTTAAATGGGGACCAAGAATCCATTTTCCCTTCAATCGACGAGCGCTGCACTCCAGGGTTCATTGATTGAACAGGTACTGACCCATGTATGGGCACCCTTGCTAGCTATTCCTGAAGACACTTTGTTGAATCAAACATGCTATGAAGCATGAATGTGTATGTGTGCTCACATAAACTGCTACGTTTCCACATCTGTTGAGACCCCCTCCGCTAAGCGTATTGCTTGGCGGGGATCCCGACTGAGCACATAGACTTCACCTGCTCGGCGAATGCTGTGTTCAGAGGCTTAACCTACTCCACTACGTTCAGCCTTGGATCGGAGGAATGGCATGGCGCTGTGAAAACACAGCATCCGCCGAGCAGGTAAGTGAATGTGCTCCAACGGGGCCTCCCACCAAGCAATGCGTTTAGCGGAGGTGGTCCTGACGGATGTGGAAACCCCCCAAGACTCGGGACGTTTGGGCTGATTACACTAAACGTACAAATAGGAGAAGCAAAAACAAAAGTGTTTACTCATAACTAATCAACCTTATTTGTGTTTTGTACATTTTAGGATCCTAGGCACCTGAACAGCAGTGACACCGGGATGTTTGTTTACCACTCTTAAAACATGGTAAAACTTACAAACATGATCGCGTGTTATTTAAAAGGTACTGTTGGTTTCTACTCTTGATCCTACACTAAAATATTACATGTGCCGGCAAACATAACTAGAATAATTCCCCCTATGACTACAAGGGCACATTATGTACAGATGGCACATTATGAAATATAGACAGCGGACTACGCAGGCAGAATGTAGGAACACGTTAGATGCCAATTAGTTTTATTTTTATACATAGAAAACACATGGAAACTGAATGCGATGAATGGATTTTCCCAAAGAAAATCAATAATGTTTTTTACACATTCACCACAAAACGTCAACTGTGCTCATTTCATTAGAGAAGTCACACAGGAGAGCCCACTGTACGAAGTACTGCCGGATCATGTGTTTATCTGTTTGAAAGAGAAAAAACATGTTTTTCACTGCAGGGCACGAGCTTTGTATGCTGTATGTGTAGGGCATTCATTTTACAAATGGGTGACAGCTGACTTGGAATCGACAGGACAAAACATGAAGCTTGTTTTCTCCTTGCCAACCCATGCTAACACCTCAAGGTCAGCTCCTGTACCATTTCCCTATGGAGTGCCATTAAAATGCTAGCTTTACACTGGTTTGTTTTTTAATGGGATAACAGATAACTGGATACCTTCCAAAAAAAATGTTTAATATAAATAATGCACTGTTCTCACTACCAAATGAAGTCTGCATGTTAACTAATCATCGCTCCTATGACAGCCACAAGCAGAGCCTCTATCCTGCAAGGGAACACTAAATATAGTATTCTATATAGAGACATAAAAAAGTCTACATAAAAGTACCAAAACCTTCAGAATACCTGTGTATGTATACAAATAGATTAGATTTACGCAGCCATACCCAAACAACCGGGTGCTCCTGTCTGCATTTAGATAATGCCTACATGACCATTCTAGACCAAATACCAACTGGTGAACTCCTCATGCCACATTTGCGGTTACTGCTCATTTACCAGGCATCTGTGTAAATGAGCCCTAAAAGGACATAATCCCACAATAACTGCTATTTGCGAGATGCTCCAACAACTTCACCTACCAATGACCAATACGGCTCTAATACTTCACTTTGCTCAAATTTCATACTTCTAACACCCCAACTAGAAAAGACTGCTACCCTTCTGCCGATAGTATCCTATAACAGTAGCTTCAAACCTTTTTACCTTAAGGCCCCCCTTTACCTGTGTCCAAGACAAGCCAGGCCCCCAACATCAACCCACATTAAAAAAAAAGATTCCCTCCTAACTTGAATGCACACAACCCTTCATACCTCTAGCAATTTTAGAGATGATACCATGTTCAGGGGCTTTATAACTTGCACTCAGATTGTGAAATGCTGATAAAAGAAATTCCACTATCTCAAGCAAAATCTAGTAAAGTGTCCACAAGATGGCGATGCCCTTTGTTTATATTTCAGCAGCCTGAGTCCAGCTCAATTTAAAAAAAAATTCAGCCCCCGCTGAACTCCGTTTACAGAGAAAGAGGGGGGGGGGGAAGGAGCAGTCTTTGTCAGAGGCTGCAGGACACAGTTTAACCCCCTCAACTAATCTACTGATGGTGTAACCCCCACTGTTCCCCCGGATGGCACCCCGTGCCCCAGGATGGGAGTCACTGCCCTATATTTCCCACTGCTTACCCTAAAGCATCACTGTAGAGTTTAATGGTAAGCCTGACCACTGTAAAACACTCACTTAATCTGGCCATACACAGGGCCATTTTTCTGTTCGATGAAGCAGTAAATATTATTGTTTCATTGGATCTATTAGAAACCTATTCCTTTTTTCTGAAATATAAAGTGATGTCCACTTAAAAAAAGGCTGAGAAGAGGCGCCCGTAAAAGTATTTATGTATTTTATTTTAAAATAGTTTACAATAAAAAGTGCAATATTCCTTTTTTCTGAATTTCAACATAAAATCAGGGCTGTGGAGTCGGTTGATAAATTCCCAGACTCCGACTCCTCAGTTTCAGATTCTTCTCCGACACCTCGCCTCGACTCAGACTCCTCTGATGTAATATGCTAATGTATTTTATCCATCCATTGAAAGGAGCAAGGGCGACATACTTACCACAGAACTACTGGCTAGGAAACAACAACTGTATGGCCAATTAAAGCAAGAGAGAGGGAGTTAGGCCAGAAGATCTGCTGCTGCTTTTTTCCTTAAGCTAGGCACCACGCTGTGATTGATCGGGGATCAATTGAACGGAAATCAATGTGCACCACATGGGCACATGATTCTGTTCAATGGGGACCCATTAACACCAGCTTGCAGTGTGTGATTACAAACACGCCACCAGCTGGGGGAGAAGCAGCCTGTCTCACACACTTCCAGTGAGGAGTGCTGGCTCCGTCCCCTCACACTGACAGCCAGAACTGTGGAGGAGGAAGAGCCGCAGCTGTTTTAATAATTCCATGAAGAACTCATGTCTATGCAAAGTATGGAGATTGAACAGGGTCTTTCAACATGTTGGAACCCCGTTCAATCAAGTTCCTTTGAGCCGGCTCATTGATCCCGACGAAGGAAGGCACACACGGGTAGGTTTGTAAACAGATTAGAGTCCAATCAATCAACCGTGCGATGTACACAAATCTTGTTTACAGATCTCCCGTGTGTGCCAGCTTTAGTGTTTCTGATCTGCTGAAGAGTAGGGCAGTGGAAGGCTCCAAAAGAGGCAGGGAGAAGGGGCACTTCAAACATGATTCATGATTTCCCTGGAATCCCAGAGTCATGATTTATTGAAGCTAGCAATCTAAGTATTTGTCGCCTCAGTGAATGACAGCGGTTTTCCAAATGCTTTAACGGTTCAGTCCTGAACTATTGGCAATCCATTCCTGTCATAAAGGTGCATACACACCCGATGGTGTGCAGGCAGACCAGTCCCAATATGCACCGAGATTCAAACGTGAATCGGACATGTCCGTTCTCTGGACGGCCGAGCAGTGGGCGACAGGGATCTGCCGCCCCTGTGGGCACATGCCGATTAGCGTCCGATTTTTCCGCTGACCGCAGCGCGCCCGGCGCCGTCGGTCTGGTGGAAAATCGGCCGCTTATCGGCATGTGGTATGGAAGCATTAGACAAGCCTTCCTCTAGTCCCGGCCACAACATTTACTTTATTATCAGGGAGAGTTAAGGCTGCCATACACGCACCGAGCGGCAGACGATTTTGCTGCCGACCAGTGGGCGTGTGTGTATGCCGATCGGGGGAGCCCACATGGGGTGACAGATCGCTGACGCCCCACAGCTCGGCTGACCAGAGAACGGACATGTCCGATAATCTCTGGCCGAAGCTGTTAGTCTCAATGAATACTGGCGTCTTGCTGTCAGCTCTGGAGAGCAGCGTGTTGACGTCATCACTCTGCACATCACTTAGAGCTCACCTGAGCTGGTCTGTCGGCCCCCACTCGGTACATGTGTGGGGGCTTTTAGGCTCGGGTCACAGTGGGTGCTGTAATGTTATGCACAGCATGCATTTATTCTTATAGCAGAGAAGTCATTATGTTCATTATGACTGTTTGTTAATTGCGACATTTGATGTAATTTTTTTTTTAATAAAAAAAAAAAATTCCCATTTAAATTTAGTAGGAGTCGGAGTCGGTCCATTTTTTGCCGACTCCGACTCCAGGGACCCAAAAATGTCTCCGACTCCGACTCCTCGACTCCGACTCCACAGCCCTGCATAAAATCAAAAAGATTTGACTGCTACAATTGCTTAGAAGTTTTTTAGATTTAGTTGTTCCCGATTAGATTTTTGAGCATGTGAACACTCCTAATCTTAATAAATGGAAGGGGATTGAATTTAATGTGGATCTATCATAAAGATAAAAAAACTAACTAATATTGTATTAAACAAACTTAAGTCAAAGTTGAACATTTTAGCCAATAAACATTGCTTTGCATGCAAGTATTAAATGTTTGAATTTGGAATTGGATTTTTGCCTCTAAGATGTTAATCAAAAAAATGCCCTGAACAATATCAGCCTCCAAAAATAGTGCACAAGACTAGCAGTTCTAAGTAATATTAGATTGAACTGGCAACAACTGAAGACATCTCCTGTACTAAGATGTGCCAAAGAGCCACTAAGGGGAGAATGTTTAAATTGATGACCTGACAAAGCTTTAACAGCTAATTCTACCATACAGTTGCTAAATACTGGTATCATGGTAAATAAACAGGTTCAGAAAAGTGACTGGCTTTAGAGAACACTAAAAACACCTTTTATTGTGACTACAGACAATAATACTGGCTAGCAGAGAACCATTTTGTTTTTTCAAAATCATCTGGAAGGGTAAATTAAAGCGGTTCTATGCTCAAAATAAAATAAAAACACATACATTACATTGACATTATACTAACCTGTCAGCAGTATACATCTGTGAAAACTGCTCATTACAGAGGAAATCATATTTATTAAGGCCAGATAGAAGCAGTTCCGCCCACACTTCTAGAATACTTCATTCTGACTATGGGGCTGTAATTCTATAAAATAGCCACTAGATGGAGCTTTGATCATGTTAGATTCTGCAGATGTGAAATTGCATTCCAATTCACACAAAACTACGGGCTTCTTCCCAACTGTTCCTGCCATGATTGTTCAGAAGATTGCCGTGGCGGGTACATCACACAGTGGAAGGGAAGAGCCCGAAAATCCTGCTGTTAGAAACTTTTTTTTTTTGAGCAGTGAGGTGGTAGGTCCGCTTTAACTCATTACCAATTTTAGAGCAAACAATAGGGCCGATAATAGAGCAGACAAGAGGTCAAAAGTAAAAAACCCAAATACTTACCTGGTAAAACTGTCAAAATGCAGAGACACATCTA
>CM070033.1:85896144-85911567 GCA_036250615.1 Ptychadena robeensis | reverse complement strand
CCCCCCCCCCCCCCCGATGTACCTCCGCCTAGGGACATGGGAGGTTAGACGTTTACTTTTCCATGTCCCCATTCAGTGACATCTTAATCAGGTGAAACGTAGGGGTGGAGCTTCACCAGATTCAGATCCGGATTGGTGGAGGGAGCCAGACTGCAAGAGTCTCCCTCCTCCATCTTGTAGCTTGAAGGACCGGACACTCCAGGCATGGCGGCGCAAGAGCGAGAAGGCAAGAAAGATGAGTATTTACTTTAAAGGGTGGCTGTCCCTGGATGAATGCTGAATGGAAGCAAGTTATGTATGCATCTGCTTGAAGCCTAAAACTAGAATTCTAGAAGTCTGTACAGTCACCTGTAACAACAATCAGTAGTGATGATTATAGATTGCAATAATTTGAAGTTTGTATGAAGCTTTAGGCTAGCAGACATTATAGAATACCCTCTCCACAAGTGTATGTGTTGTTAAAGCTGACCTCAGTGCTAAAATCACATTAAATAGAATAAAAAAACAAAACAAAAATACCACAAAACTATCTTAATTTGATATGCTGCCGGGCTGAGTCGATTTCTTCTCTTTACAGGAAGCGTGAATTGACCTGGTCACGCACCTGCCTTAGGGTCCCCATAAGCAGGGTACACACATGTAGATATGGGCCAGATCGATGGCCGCTTTGAGCGCTGTGCGCGCTCACTGCCATGTATAAGCCCATATCATATTCACTGAATGTGAAACCTTTTATGGGATGTTTAGATTCTTTTTGAAACTTTTAGGTATAAATCCTACATAAGACAGACCTTTTTGTACATTCTATGTTTTTCAAAATAAACTTATAGTATTACTAAAAGGAGATTAATAATTAAATAAATAATTAATACTAATTGTCATGAAATTAGAGAGTCAGCAACTCTAAAAAAGGAGGATGCATCGTCTCTCACAATGTTATTAGATGTCTGGTGTTAAGGTGAGAGAGGCTTAACACATTGCGCACTGCTGCAAGCTGAAGGATTAAACAAGCAGTTCCATTAGGGATAATAAAAGTCATGTCCCATCCTCTGCTCACATTTCATTACTGTGAACTTCTGATTATTCTACTCATGTCAGCACAATTAATATCTAATGCACTATAGACTATTTCACTTAATGAAATATTAACTAAACAATAAAATAAAACATTTCCTTGATCTTTAAATATTAGCCAGGAATGGTTCTGCTGGCAAAATTTGCAATTGAAAAATGTTCAGCTTTATCACACAGAGAATACATAGTCCCCAACATAATTGTATTCAAATTAATGCAAATACATACAAATAAATAAATCCACGTTTTTGGTTAGTAAGCCCCTCCAACTTTCCGACTGTAACTCACATAGCAATGAGCAATGAATTACCCAATTTATTCTTTTAAAGGGTTTAGATTAAATGTCCTATATTTTAGCATAGATAGGTTCATGACAAACCATTCCGTTCAGAGTTGGATTTTTATTCCAAGGGTCTGCCTGTATTTAAAAATACAGTCCACTTAAAGTTTCCATGGAAAAAAGTGCACAAACAAGTTATGATTTGTTATCCTGCATTGGCCGGAACTGGAATTTACGTTTATTGTGAAACTTATTTTTCAAATTTAAATTCACATTTTAACAGTTATATAAAAAAAATATTGAGAACAATATCGGTAGAAGTAGTGCCAATGCTATGGCACTGTTCAGGTGTGTCAGGTTTATTTACTTTACTAGGCATACCTAACTTACAGCAGTTCTCTGGGCCAAAATCCTTGCTGTCAACAAGAAACAAGCCGAGGTGTAAAACAACAAAATTTAAAAAAAAAATGTACCAGGAGAATTCTCTCATTTACTTGCCAGCATTACTTTACGCATGGAAGGAGGGGCAAGTCTCTGGCTTTCGTAACAGGTAATATATTCACTGCGCATGCAATTCTGTATGCGGAATGAGCCATTCATTAAGTATGCACATACGGAATTACAAGTGCTGTGACTATACTAAGTGGCTCTACTCCTAATGAATGCCAATATACAGTTAGTCTTTTTTTTTTTTTCCTAATTTCCTCACCAAAAACTTAGGGGCGTATTTTAGATCAATGTTTGTCATGTGCACATTGCTTGTGTATTTTTTCAAATAACCCATCCAAGTCTGATTAAGACAATTCCAACAGTTCTCGGACAGAAGTCTTCTTGCTTTTTAGTGACCAATGAGGTATTTTTTGTCAAAGTTACCATTCCATATACCAGTGGTTACCAAACTGGGGGGCGCCAGCCTTCATTCTGAACTTGTATTTCAATGGGGAGGGGGGGGGGGGCTCAGTAATGTTGCCAAATAGAAAAGGGGGGCCCTGTGTGGAAAGTTTTGGAACCACTGCCATATACAAAGACTCCATAGACATGGACACCATAGAAACAAATTTGCAACTCCCAGGAAAGCAAACTAGGCAAATAGTTTCTCAAAAAACAAAGTGTATTGTTGTGTTGTCTACTTTCCAGATACAAAATAAAATCGCAAACATCTCAAAAGTGACACTACCTCAACGTTGCTGGCTGTGAGATGTGTTTAGCCAACAGAATTGTAGAAAACCTTAAGTTAATTTACCATCCGCAAATCAAGTGACATACTGTGGAAGCAAGCTGTAAATAGAAACACATTAATCCAATCTTGCATCAAATAATATCTTCAGCAGAAAACTCAGAATACCACAGACACGTAGCCAAGGATCAACATTAAAAAGAGGAAAAACAAGATGCTGCTGACAGAGGTCACAAAGTATATTTTGTAGATGTCTCCAATATATCCACAGTCCTAATTGCTTATGCCTCTAAAAGTTTCATCAAGTATACTAGTTACACTGGATTTACAACCTGCACCTTATGGAATTGTTGCATTTATAAATGTGTTGTGTTATTTACAGTACTATGACAACTTAGTGAAGCCTGCTCCTAGGTGAAAATAATTACCAGTGGCCACCCACTAAACTGTCAATTGTAAAGATGATATACTGACAGGTAAGTTCTTAAAGTTATGCCCTCTAGTGAGAAAAAAACAAAACTGTTACTTCATCGTGAAAAAAGAACCCATTGTTCTGGCAGTGTGTGCGCTTTTCTTCCTTTCAGTTTACAATACAGGATTATTGCACTAAAATACCAAGAAATTTTCAACTCTGCTCACTTCCCCTCTGCTGGACAACAAAACATCCCTGACTATGGCTAGGGATCCACTATGCGCTGGGATCCATTGATGTCCGCGCAAGTGTTTCTGTGGACGCGGATTGCTTGTCTACATCAACGTGACGGAGGTTAGGACCGACGGATGTGGAGCTCTGACGGGCTGTGGAGCTCTGACAGGCTGTGGAGAGATCTGCTGTCCCCATCCAAAGTAATGGAAATCGAACAGGGTTCAGCTGAGTTATTTTAGCCGCATTGGTTGATCCAGCTCGAAGGAAGGCTGAATGAGCACAATCTATTACAAAAACAAGCCGTGTATGTTCAACTTAACTCGAAAAAGAGAATACAGTCTGTTCTGTATTCCAGTAGGGGAAACCTCAAACAGAACTGATTTCCTTGATTGTGATTTCTCAGTATTTCCGAGTTTACATTGCTTTATCATAAAACGTGTACTATGCTAATGAACAATATGGAACATACCAAAAGCTGTACCTAGGCCATTCATCTATTCTTTTCAAACCCAGAAAGTGAGCAACTTGATAAAGTACCCTTTTTATATACTGGTTATAACCTCATAGCTGTCATACCGAACATGGTTCTTCCGTGTTCCATGAACCGGAAGGGACGTGCCAGGCTTACTCGCTACAGATTCTTGAAATCACGCAATCTAGCAGGGAGAGTAACGCCCTCTCCCTGCTAGATCAGCGCGATTTTAAGAATCCAGGATTTCTTAAAATCAGGAAAGCCACAAAACCGGAGGGTTACAGGTCTGCATTTGGCCAGGGACCTCTCCCTCCTCCTGTGTCATAATTTGTACTTGTATAATTGCATTGCCTTTTCACCAATGTACAGTGCTGCATAATATGTTGGCACTTTTAAAATTAAAGTTAATAATAATACAGTAGCTCCTAAATGTGTAATCCGCTAAGAGAGATGATGGGTAGTTGCGCACAACCTTCAGCAGTGATTACACAGCTATAGTGATAACAGTGGCCAGAAAGGCCCTCAGTTGGTGTATGGGGCCTGAGCAGGGATCACAGAGTAAAATGGAGTCAGTATGAGGGATGGATGTTTAAGTTGTGTGTGTGGATGGATGGATGGATTGTTGTACTAGGTTGTGCGCCTATGTCTGCCTAAATGTGTAATCCCCTGCGCACGTATAAGCGGCGCAGAAAGAACTGTTACACGATGCAGACTCAGCTTTTTCTACAAGACACAATAGTATATAATCCGAGGGGTAGAAATGGAGCAGATCATTGTGAATGGAACGCGGTAAACAGCTTATCTTTTCATGTCCATTTGGACTAGAACACAGCTGTGTTCACCTGGAACCGACATGAAGATTGTGTATGCCCGGCATGCATTCTAACCATTTGTGTGTCACTGCTGGATGTTCTGCCTGGCAACCAATGTTCGCACAGCCTCTCCATGCCCTGCGTCTTTGTCACAGGCAGCAGGAACTCTGGAATACATCTGCCAAAAAAGACTTTGCTTTCAACGTCTCCCAATGATAGTTGCTAGGAAGTGAGTTTAGAAATGTTTACTTCCAGAGGCATCATTATCTGGTAACTCATTGTCTATATTTGCCTCACTCAGCGGTTATTAAGCTGCCTGGGGCATCTTTATGCTGCTGAGCATCAGCTCACTCCTGTATTTATTCAGGATATGTTCTGCAATTTGAAAACTGTAAAGTGGACCTACCACCAGAAATCTATGTTTTCATGAATGGCACTAGAAGTGCCAATAATAGGGAGGAATGCAGTAAAAAAACTCAAAAACGTTCCTGTAATGAGCAATTTAACAAGATTACCACACAGCTCCCATCACTTCCTGGTTCGTGGAGCCAACACATGAAACACATGGGGGTGCAATATCGCGGATGGCCACTGGGGGCGTTCAGTGATCTTATATGGGAATTTTCAAAGCAGTTCACTGAAAAATCAAAGCTTCCTGTGACTTCCTGCCTTGCTCTGCTGACCATGAACCAGGAAGTGAGGAGAGCTGCCGGATTATATTCCTAAATTGCTCATTACAGGTACGTTTTTGGGTTTTTTCACTGCATTCCTCCTTATTATTGGCATTTCTAGTGCCATTCATGAAAACATAGATTCCTGGTGGTAGGTCCGCTTTAAGTAGGAACAATTGGAATGGAGTAATGATATGTATTCGGTAAGGACCAGCTATTTAGACCAGCATTTAAGACAGTCATATCAGAGTGTAATAGATACTATGTGTATTTTTTCTGTATGGTTTTATAAATGTACTTAATGATATTTTTTATGAAAACAATGTTGGTAAATTTTGGAATGTACAATAAAGATCGTTCTTTAATCTAGTATACTCACTGATCTATAGGAGTGCCTTAAAAGGCCCTATTTTGGTCTACATAGCTGGTTGTTGTGCATGTATATAGGGTGTGGCACTAAACAGATTTGGTTAGACCACTGCCTGGGGGATCATTATTATTTTCTATGTTATTTATGTATATTAGCTAACATTAATGGCAGTCTCTCACCTTCATATAAGAGGTCATTAAAGTATCTACTTCTGATAACACACTCTGGTCTTATCAGTTCTATTTCTGAATGTTATCAGCAGATTCTTGTTCAGAGAATTTTTTTTCCGCACCCCTTGTAGTTCTTTCTATGTACCAATCAATAAAATCAGTTCATTCTCTTTAAGTCATGCACAGCTTTGGGTTTATCCCACTAGGTGGCGCCCTATGTTACTGTGCGGGTCACATACATATCAGCTTCTCTTCCATTCCCAGCTAAACTAACAATTTATAGAAAAAAACAAGTTTAACCTCTCTCTTTTATATATTAAACTACCAAACCCCCTATTATGGTACGGTCATCAACACAGAAAACCATAAAGCAGTAGAATCTTCACCAAAGAGTTTACATGGCTTAGATTTCCCTGGCACACGAAGCTCAGAATAGCATGTGATAACCTGCAAATCCCAATTACCTGCAATTGAAAGGATTTTACAGAAAGTTTTCTGCAGAAAGATGATTAATGATGATGTAATCCCTCACCAGAAAAGGATTAGTGCAAATAACTACACAGCAGATGATTCCTTCTTTCATCAAGTTGAATTCAGAGAATTATACCGCACAACTGAACTGCAGAGCGGTCTGCTTATTCTTTAGGTCCTGCAGACTTACGGTTTTCTGTGCTCACATCTAACTCATAATAAAATATAAATTACAGTTAGCCTTGTATATGTTTCCAGAGTAATTCAAAGGACAGCAAAGCTGATGTGTCACATACTGAATGCATTAATGAAATCCACAACATTCCCATATCTGGATGTAGTTGACATGAACATGTAAAGTGTGAAGATTGCAAACTACTGTTTAAGCATATGAGCTGTGGGGATGTGAGGTACTGAGACTGACCAGAAAGCCCTATAATAGATCCCCTAGAGATGAGGTCAAATGAGCATATTAAAAAGGTATCGAAAGCCACAACCTGATATCAAATACATAAAATATCTGACCTTGTACATGAATATATTGGTTGAGGATTACGGTTACAAAAATGTTAATAAAATAAACAAGTTCATTTATTTTGCTAAATAATACTTGATCCAGTATCACTCTAATGCAGGGGTTGGAAACCTATGGCTTATGAGACAGATGTGGCTCTTTTGATGGCTGCATCTGGCTGCTACCAGTTTTGGCCAGGAAACTCATGTTTTTATGTGTCTTTCCTGGGCAAATACCAATTTCAACAAATCCAAGATGTTTTGCGGATTCTTGAAATCGGAGGAATTTAGCAGGGAGAGGGTGTTACTCTCCCTGCTGATGTCCCACCCCGCACATTATCAGCACAAGCCAGGTGGAACATTAGCAGAGAGTAACGCCCTCTCCCTCCTAAATCGTCATGAACTAAATCCGATACCGGAAGCAGTCAGTGACGTCACTTCCGGCATTTTAAATGTGGCAGAATCACGTTCCCAATACCGAAAGTGCCGTCAGTAGTGTCACTTCCGGCTTCCACGGACTTAAATTTTAAAATATATGGTGTTAATGGCTCTCTGAGCCAAAAAGGTTCCCGACCCCTATTGCTGTGACCCTACTGGGCTCAAGGGGTTTTCAAAGGATAAACATACCTAGATATACGAGTAAAGCTGATAAAGGTAAGGTGTGTACTTAAGAAAAGTTGTTTCTCCCTTTCCTTGGCTGCAGCTTGATCTAACCTCTCATATTAGCCAACCCAGAAGCAATGCAGAGGGGTGGGATACATTTAGCATTGTCTCCCTTTCAATAAACATGTTTATAAATCTGCAGACTGCAACAGTATTTTTTTTTAGGATTTATTACTATACAAAAACGTTTTTGAATTTTATTACCTTGAATTGTATGGTCCTCTCTCCTACACACTGAATTTGTACTCTAGTCTCCAGTTTAACTTTGTGTAACAGAAATGATAAACATTGAGGTCAACTAATGAAACTCTGGCATAAAAGAAGCATAGGAAAAAATTAGCTTTACAAAACAAAGTTGTGAATTTCCATTAAGCTTTAGTTGATTGTGCTCATAAGTTAAGTTAGACTTGCTGTTTAGCTTTAGCTGACCATGGCATGTGCTCATACTGACTGCACCATCTTCTAATCTTCTGGCCTCTGCTGTGGTTATTTAGCCCCCTGACAATACAGGATGACTAAACATCAAAGGCTTCTACCTTACTTTTTCCTCTAAGAACAAGACGACTTTCCGATATTCTTTTCATGGAATTCAAATTTTCAAATGATTCACATTCCATATGTGAAACAATTTCTAGCTCGCATATCTGTATTGAAAACTCGCTTCCTTTATGTTTAAGCTATTTTAGCCAGTTTATTCCCAACAAAGTTCAAGCAAGGGTCATCAAACACATACAAAACAAAGGGAAACAGATTTCTGTATTTTCTTACCTAAAAAGCCTTCTTCATCAACTATGATAGTATAGTCCTCCGGAGTTTCTGTAAGACTGAAAAACTTGCATCTGAAGAAAAAAAATAAACATATATGGAAATTACTTTGATGTCTGGATGATGATTGCACTAGTTTATCACAGATTAAACTCAGCTAATGTAGGCTTCAATAGGCAAGCAAGCCACAGTTGTTTAATTAACCAACATCTGCCTTATGCAGTGACCCAGCAACAGGAATCCTAGTGGTCCATACAGGGACCTGATGTGTGATCATATAGGTATTCAAACACAGAACTTATAGAGCTATTCAGTTTGCATTTGTAATAAGCCTAATGATACTTAATCTAGCCATACAGAAATAAAATTATGGTTGATTGGATTTTTTGATTTGATTGATGAGCAATTGAAATATCAGCTGTCAATCTTATATCAGCTCATGGTACTAGATATAGGTACTTGATATTTTGAGAAAAAAGGGGGGGGGGTGCGCATGTCCCACAATTAAACATAAATATATACACATTTGACTGAAAGTTTCCAACATGACCAACCCTTTTGATTTTTATTAACACATTTTTACATCACAAATACACAATTTTGTTTTTGAGGGGGGGGGGGGTATTAACATTCAGTATCTAACTATATATAATTACCCCTACCAAATCGACTAGGTACTCTTAAATATCCAATTTTCAACACACTTCTAACAACAAACAAAAGAAAAAAATAGAGGAAAAAAAACATTGATAGGAAAATGTAAACGGTCTATGGTCAGCTTAAAACCCCTTACTGTTCCATTCTGATTTGCTCCTAACTTTCATTGTGAACGGTTTCAGTCCTCATTCTCAGCCTATTCCACCTTTTTTATTCCCATTAACTTGTGATGGGTAAAGACACAGTAGTGAGAGAACTGTCCTTTATATATCCAACCTTATACACCATGGTAATGATGTATATTAGTAGTACAAATAGATTACAAGAGGTGACAAATCAGTATAACGCTTTAAAGTATAGTGTTCTAGCCTTCCCTATTGTACAAAGAACAATTAGAAGAAGTCGCTAGTCTATATATTTAAAAACCTTTTCGCAAGTTTATCAATTCTTATAGAGGTGATCCAAATGTACATCAAGAAATAATATATTCTTTTGGTGCTCTTACTGCTGTTTGGTCAAGCATCTTACCATATGCTCATTGAAGGTAGCAATGGTCTGTTTTCCCAATGCAAATGTGCATTTTCTTCTATATGGTGACCCATGTACATTGTCCATCCTTTTCCCTTTTCTAACTACCCTGTTTCCCCAAAAATAAAGCATCCTTAAATGTTTGCTTTACGCTAAAATATAAAGCATCCCCCTTAAAATAAGGCACCCCTAAAGATACAGTACTGTAACTCTGGACAGGGGGGATCAGAGGGGGCAATCAAAATGACACAGGAGGATCAGAAGGGGTTACTAAAATGGTAGCCCCCCCCCCCCCATCTGAGCCTCCTGTGCCATTTTGATTCCCCCCTCTGATCCCCTGTGTCATTTTAAGCGATCTCCCACCCTGATACCTCAGTGCCATATTCTTCTTCATGCAAAAATCAGACATCCCCTGAAAATAAGGCTTATGGCATCTTTAAGAGCAAAAATTTATATAAGACACTGTCCTATTTTCGGAGAAACATGGTATGCTGCATATTTTGGCAACTGTATACCTGAACATTTTCTGTATGTGCAAATTGTTTAATAAAAGTTATTAAAAAAAACATGAATATATTGTCATACAAGCAACATCAGAGATGCGTTGCTGAATGAGTCAAAAAGCTGGAACTATATAAATAAAAAATAATATTGATAAAAATAGAGCTATTAACTGGCACTATAGTATTACATTTCAAAACTCAGAATACCATCTGAAGCGTGTAAGCACCATGTATTAAATAATTACATTTTGATGTATAAAAATCATATTGAATTAATATACATCACCAATGTAAACTTACAATAGTTTCCATTTCTTACATATTCAGTCACTTCTAAATAAAAGGAAGTTTCAGTGCTTACAATACAACCCACATACACGTTAAAAACTTTTCTTATTAGATTGATTTATAGAAAATGAAAAGGGGAATATGAATAATCAGCTCCAATACAAGACCTTTCCTTTTGATATCATTGAGAATATAAATAACAAGTCACATGAGCACAGACTAGAATTTGCACAGTTGAATAAAGGTTGGATGTGATTTACTGACTGGCAAGCCCACGTGTCTCAATTAGTTATTAAGTCAACTGGATTTCTGATTGGGCAGAGAGAAATGGAAACCATGAGGAGTTCTATTAAACGTAATATCTGCTGATCGTGTACAAAATTGTGGTGCGCTGACTGCTTTCCTCTGGCAGTACAGATATAATAGAGATGCCACGGTTCATGCACATCAATAGAAATTGCTCTGATATATGTGTAACATTTTCCAATGCTTGACTTTCAAATAATGTCTACGGAATCTTAACCCAGCTTTCCAGCTGACTTGTAGAAAAAATACTACATGCTTGTCCTGTCCTGATCACTGAAAGCCCCTTATATAACTGCTAGGACATGAATAGATATGTATGTAGTGTATGCTTGTTAGTCTTTCAGCATCTCTATCTCGTTGGCAGTGTTTCAAAATCTGAATGTTACTAAACATATGCCTGTTTTAATCTTGGCAGCTCACAGAACATAGATCACATGTATTATTAGATCAATGTAACCTTGTCGAGACAAAAAAAACAAAACAACCTATGACATAACAATATAGGTAATTCCAATTGTGATGCTTGGTGACTTCCCCAACTTCTCAGCAAGAACAATCTATATTTTAAGGTTGAACGGCCCGACTCTCAGAGCCAAACAAGGCAACCTGAGTGATTGGCTAGAGCCCAGTAGATGTCTGGGTTCACCATCCCCATGCCCTTTATATAAATAAGTGTCGTTTGCACGAACAGGTTGTTAACCACCCCGTAAACGAGCAATATGTGCTACCGACAGTGTCCGACGATCAGTTGCCACAATTGCACATTCACAGGCTTTCCCTCGATGGACATGTCATTGTCAGAGTTGTTATCAAAATGACCTGCGACTTCCTGCGCAAGTTTCCCAGAATGCTCAGGAGCAAACCAGTTATTTCCCGGGCTGAGAGGACTGACAGTGTAAGTCTTGCCTAACTGATCTCATGTTCTGACCACAACTGGTACAAGGAGGACTAGAGCTGGTATCAGTAGCTAAACACCAATGTAGCAGGTCAATTGGAAGAATATCCTTTCTATAAAGCAACTCAAACTATTAGCTGGGTTAGCTCTAGGATAAGAAGGATCATTGAAATGCCAGGTGCAGCCTGGTCCTATCCTGTCCAGGCCATGTGAGCACATTACAGCTGCATAGCCAGCAGACATTTGTCAAAAGGTTTTTGCCAAAAAGGTTTAGGCTACTGGCACGACAGAGTTAAAGTTAAGGTAGCCATAGACAGTTTGATTTTCTTGTGGTCACCTCTCGATGCAATAGGAACATGCAAGCGTTAAATTGATCGTTGAGTTATTAAAGTGCACACCACCTTGGTTAATAGATTTATCGACAATCTCTTCCCAGAAACAATCGCAGGTTCCCCAAAAAAGTTGGTTCCTCGAATTCATTTGATCAGAAATAATGTCAGGGTGAGTGTATCTGAAGAGCTTGTATATAACTGCCTGTGCCCTTTACTAGTCCCATTGAACAGGAAGTGATCGAGGGTCACCACTAATTATGTATCAATCGCTAAGTGATCGACCAAAAGTGCCGCTATGATTGCCTTCTGTTAGATCTCATCTTCGATATCCATTATTTTTGGTTGATTCATTCATTACAAAAGTTAATTGATTCCTAAACGACAAGCCTAAGTGGATTTTTGCAGTCGATGGAACAAAAAATGGACATGTGTATGGCTACCTTTACAAAAGAGTTGACGTGCATCTTGGAGAGTGCACAGTTTACAGAGTGTGGGGGGTTCACTCAAACGGTGCTCCAAACAGCAGTAATCCACACGATTGTTTATCTTTTAAGGGCTCCTGCCCACGTTTATTTGTACGCAAATAATCCAAAACTCAAGAGTTACCCTCACAGGGGTTAAGATCAATCCAAATAAAGAAAGTCCAGAAAATGCCACATCACCTGGCTTCGCAACTTTTAATGTAAATTGACGTCCTTGGCTTTCTGGCAGCAACATGCCTGGGCCTCACACGCTCTAACCACAGGCCTAGGCCCCACACTCTTTGGGTGCCCCTTGTATCCACAGTTATAAGCCTTGTCTCCAACTACATTGGGAGCTGTGTCCACTCTGTCAGCAGCCTTGTCTCCAACTACATTGGGAGCTCTCACACACTGGACTCTGCAGCTATTTGGAGTCCCACCTAGCTCCAATCACCTGCAACCCAGGTGTTAACCCTTACAGTGTACCTGGTGGAATAGAGAGGCCCACCCAATGCCATCCTCTCTATTTCAGAGTCCGGGAGCCCTTTAAGAAAACAAAACACTCAGCAACCAAACGGTGCTGGGCAAATTAATCCCGGACTCGTTCCAGGACACCACATAAAAGGTCCATCCACAAAGTGAGAGATGACCAGTCTGTCACAAGAGGTAGACGTGCTTAGACCCAAAAGCTATTACTTTGCGCAGAACTCCATTAGGCCCTAATCTAATGATACTTATCCTCACCTTTGGGAGAATTTCTGCAAATGTTCCCGATTCTACAAATATTTTTACAAGGATAAAAATCATATATACATTAGGGAAGGTAAATTTCCTGTTACATATACATGTCCTTATCATAAAGCAGATTTATAAAATTATTATGCTTTTTGTTTCTCTTTATAAGCTTAACTGGACAATCTAAAAACAACAGGAGTAGGGCGCATTTTGATATCACATAAGATAGAATTTGACAAAAATCAGATTGAAGCAGGGTACAGACAGCTCGATATTCGAGCCATCCCATGTACCCTGCAGCAGCGTGATGACGTCATCACGCTGCTGTCAGATATCGGCTGGCTGGGGAAAGACGGCTCTGCTCTCTCCCCGGCTCAGCTGAAGCTTTGCTTGGAGACTAGCAGTCTCTAGGCAAAGCATCGGACATCGGCCGTAATTACGCTCATGTCCAATAAAGCTGTTTTCGACTGGGATTGATTTGTTCCGCTCAAAAACAGCGGTGGGCGCAGATTATATGGGCCAGATAGATCGCTGTATGCGCGCACGGTGCTCGAAACAGCCATTGACTTGATCCATATCTCCACGCCTGTACCCTGCTTTAGGCTATGTTCCCACTTAGGCGATTAATCGCCGGCGCTGGCAGTTACTCACCTGAGGTGACGATTTTCAATCCTATGAATGGGGACAAGCCCATTGAAAGTAGTGTAGGCGATTCTGCAGGCAATTGAAAAACGCCAGCTCAGGCGATTTACTGCCAGTGCAGGCGAATAATCGCCTAAGTGGGAACATAGCCTTATGTTGCAATTAGAACTATAATGATATACTCGGAATACATACATACATAGATATCAAAAACAAATTTTACAGTAATATGGATATTTTGTTGTGCCATAACTGGGATTTGTCATTTAAAAATAAACAGAGCAATTTGCAATTCAAAATCGAATTTTTCATGTAACCTTTTTATACATACAATAAAAGAAGAACAAGACTTAAGCTCTCAGTATTTGTAATGATGAAGGGGGGGGGGGGGTGGAACATTTTATGGGTTCCAATAAACCACCTTGTAAAAGCCCTGCTTGAAAAGTTCGTCTAGCATGCATTCTGATGGCTAGGATGGCCTGAATAGCTCTGTGATATGTTTTCATCTCCGGGTAGCTCCACATAATTAAATAGTCATGAGGCCTGGTGAAAGACGCCGCTTTCTTTCAGCAGTGTTTAACTTAGCATTCATGAAAAAGCCCCAGAAGGCGGCCAGGCTAGGTCAGATTGCATGACCAAGAGAAAAGTGCAGGATCATGCATGACAGTCTCAGATCATCATCTACAAAAAGAACTTCAACAGAGTCAACTCATAAAAAAAATACCACAAATGTTCTGCTTTTCTATGTGGTAGACTTTTATTATAAGAGTGGTACACTGATCACTGCTGGATCTAATCAAAGTAAACATGTGAAGGGGTTTTATACTTGATGCCAAACTCCACCAAAAAATAACAAGATTATAAATATTCTATTGAAAGAATAAATATTGCTCCCACCCCAAAAAAAACATTTTATTTTTTAATTTCTTGCCGAGATGCATCCAACAGAACTTTCCTGTCATCATTTTTTTTTTTTGCAATTATCTTTTTTAAGAAGAATAGTACATTACAGCAGTGTGATTCAAAAGTTATACAAATTCTTCAGTTTTCCAGTTTATCAGGAAAACAGTCAACCAAAGTACAGAAAACAGGCAAAATGAACTTATTTACAGAACCAACTTTGTGAGTTGGGTGCCTTATCTAGAAAGCTGCGACGAAGCAGTCATCGCTGCGCACTAGGCCGCTCAATCTCAACAAAACAATACTCACCACAACTGAGAGTAAACACCATGGTTGCAGTTTTTTTTTTTAATCCTAAATATATTATTTGCTTCAATATATGGATTACATTTGAAAGACTGCATTAAAAGGGACTAAAGTCAATGTTCTACTACTCATTACCATTGCAACACATCAATGTCATTTTGCACATCCTTTAGTTTGGTAAGCACACTTTAGCTAGTAAGCATGCTTACTTTTAAATATTTTACAACATGTTGAATAAAGAAATGGGAGTTTGCAAATAAGCCACTAATATCTAATCATGTCAATGTCCTCTCGTTTATATTTTCAGTAGACTGCCTGTGGTTCATGAGAAGATGTGTATAGTGTACACTATGGGCCAAATGGCAACATTTCTAACATGTCAAGTATGGAGACAAAAAGGTCATATCTGGGAACTTTTGTAAATAAATGGCCCTGAGATAAAGAGTTAGGTTAGGTTGGGGGGGGGGGGGGGGGGTTGTGTCTCCACAGGGTTTTGTGATCCGTTGGGACCCCTATGTTAAGCACAGTGCTTACCATCCATCGGTAACAGATTCAATGGATTGTCTATGGGTGCGTCAGCGCAATGAGGCACAACATAGCAAACCAACGTATGTCAAACGGATGGATTTTAACGCAATGGAAACCTAGCCCTAGAGAAGCAGTAGGAGTTAATAGGACAAATGCATGTCATGGTTATGGTAGCCAACAAAATGGTGCTAATGGCTGAGGCACACCACACAACTAGAGAGTATAGTAACTGTGCATGCTCTGTGAACAGGAGCAACA
>CM070033.1:85879400-85890603 GCA_036250615.1 Ptychadena robeensis | reverse complement strand
TAAAAGAAGAAAAACGAATGACATGGCCTCCTTGTTCCCCTGATCTGAACCCCATTGAGAGCCTGTGGTCCATCACCAAATGTGTGATTTACAAGGAGGGAAAACAGTACGCCTCTCTGAACAGGCTGGGAGGCTGTGGTTGCTGCTGCACGCAATGTTGATGGTGAACAGATCAAAACACTGACAGAATCCATGGATGGCAGGCTTTTGAGTGTGCTTGCAAAGAAAGGTGGCTATATTGGTCGCTGATTAGTTTTGGTTTTGTTTTTGAATGTCAGAAATGTATATTTGTGAATGTTGAGATGTTATATTTGTTTCACTGGTAAAAATAAATAATTGAAATGGGTATAAATTTGTTTTTTGTTAAGTTGCCTAATAACTATGCACAGTAATAGTCACCTGCACACACAGATATCCCCCTAAAATAGCTAAAACTAAAAACAAACTAAAAACTACTTCCAAAAATATTCAGCTTTGATATTAAATGAGTTTTTGGGTTCATTGAGAACATGGTTGTTGTTTAATAATAAAATTATTCCTCAAAAATACCACTTGCCTAATAATTCTGCACTCCCTGTATTCTATCAGGTAGGACCCGGCACTACATAGTTGTTGGTAGAGCGAATAGGAATTGTAAAGATCGATCTTGTATGGGGGCTTAAGGCACAAATAATGTAATGTGTTTAAAACACAAAGAACCAGCCGAGTGTAAAGACCCTAGCAATGTTGACAAGCAGGTCTTATTGTTTTCCAGGCAGGCTTTAATATGCACTAAAAGTAGTCCAAAGGAGCAAACAAAACTTTGAACATGGCGTATATAAATAGGTGATGGGAGTATGGTGCAATGTTTCTTCAGACAAGGAAGGTTGCCTGTGCTGACCCCTGTTCTGTACTAAAATCAGTTGTAGGCTATATCCTTGCCTGCTAAGCTACAGACAAGAAATCCTAATAAATATACTGCCTTTGGCCATGACACCAGAAGAATTTTCTCCAGACGAGCTCTTCAGTATAAAGTGTGGCAACAAAACATAGAAGAAAACAGGGAGATCGTATTTCACATGTATGGCGGTGGGGCGCACATTTGATACCACAGACTGCTGAGCAGCTACTGGCAAACGAAACACTATGCAAATCAGCCCCTTTCACATGCAAATATGTACTGCTTATTATGCAGGTCTGCCTTTACAGAAATTCAATCAAGGAAGTTTCCCAGTCAAGTGTATTACTTCTTGTGTGATGACCAGGGGTATAGCAGTAATAAATAAATGAGCTGTCAGAAAAGTGCATAAACAAGGCTTACAAAATACTAGTGTTAATAAACCGTTACTCACTGGTGCTTTGTGCTGCATTATGGAACAAAAAGAGTGTGTGTCCAAACCTTGGAAGGTGTTTGGGACCATTACAGTTTTTTAATATCACACTGAAATAGGAGATAACTAAAGTCAATCACTAGAAAGGCGTGATAATAAAGTACATCAGCTCTATACTGCCGAGAACTTTTCTGCTGTCCTGAAAAATTCAGATCACCCCTGGGCAACTATACAGCATCTTTAGTCCAGAGAAAAATGTGCCCCCTAAAAATACTAAACATTCTATTGCCACTGTCACACTTGACTTGACACCTTTCTATAATTTAGCCATATAGGAATAAAAATTATTGGATCCATCAAATGCATTTCTCATTTGTCAGATATGATGACTTGACTGAAATCAAAATGATTGCTCAGAAAAAAACATTGCAGTATACATGTAAATATTTACATAGAGCTTTCCTTAGTCTGAAATTCACTTAATTTGTCAATCTACAACTTATGATGGAAAGAGGAAAGATAGCATTGCTGATTAGATGTTGCAATAGATACACAAAATAGAAAAATAATCAAACTGAATATCTACAAAGATATAAGTCTATTTATCTAGATAAAACCAAGGCCTATGGGTGTTTAGACACCAATTAATTGATATTATTTGGATCCCCCTCTGACCCACTAGGTTATGGTCCTTTGAAGCTTTTCTGTGGAGATTAGCACTAGCACTTATCTGTTCTTTTAAACTGGACCTGTGGGGAAAAAAAATTATATTTACCAATGACCCCTCAGAATGATTTGAAATCCTTAGAAGGCAAAACTCCTGCCACCATTTTCCCTGATGGACCAACTCTTTTTGGACAGGCTTTCTTCCTGTTGAAGCTGGGAATCCTGTACATAAGCAGTACCATGAGCTGGTTTTCCTTGCCATGTCTCCACATCGGATGGGCGTGTTTTTTTCCCCATTACAATTCAATGCAGCCGCCCCAGCATTGCTGCAGTCCATAGACATGGATGAACGCCCATACAGAATGAATGGACGCGGTTAAAAATTGTGTCCACACCCGCCCATGGCCAAAAATGCAGGAGCCTGAGTTTCAAACCGCAGTCCCATAGACATGAATGGAGGCGGCCATCCATGGTAGCCGTGGCACGGTTAACGCAAGTGGGGGCTTGTGTAAACGTAATTCCATAGGGTTTATTTACACTGGCAGTCATTCACATGCCTGGTAAATGCCTGACAAATGCAGGCCTATAGACCTGTCATGGGTAAGTTATCTAAATGCCCCCCAAGCATCTGCACAAGAGTGCAAGCGCTCGCAGGCAGGAGTGCTGGGTTGCTTTTTGGGCTGCTGCCGACTATCAATTGTTGGTAGATAATGGGCATTATACCTGTTATACATCAACTTTTCAATAAGCGCATTAGTGGAGAGCACAGGATTACCAGAAGTGCGCAATTGTATCCACTTTCATCAACAGCAATTGTAAGTAAAGAACCACAATTTTAGATATGCATTAATACAATTGATAAAGCCCCCCATACATGCTTAGATTTTCACCACACAAAGGGGGCACGGATGATTCTTGGCAGGAGCGGTCGCTCGTGATGACGTCTTCACACAGGGTCTTTCTGCCGGGAGATCGGTTAAAATTCTATATGTGGAGGGGGGGTTAACACACAGTTACAATATAATGTATTGTTATGTGTAGAATGTTTGAATCACTTCAGGCTGAACTGGCACATGTCTCTTCCGATTCTGCAATGTCAGGGCCATCTGGTTAACATATCAATTCTCACAATTAATATAACTAGGTTTATCAGATTAGATTAACAAGGAATTGCTCACTAAAGTCAAACTGTTTAGTTTTAGGAAGTGATAGATTTATGTAATGCTGCTGGAGTCCATAAATGTAGAGTTGTACATGTGAAATTGGTTACTGACAAACTCGTATAAATATAAAAGGTTATATTGCACCAACAGGAAAGAAGTAACACTGCTATGCAGACATCTGGAGCTGCCAAGTATTCCAGAAAAGGGAATCCAATTTATAAATGATTGCGTACTATTGTTTATAATCAAACAGAAATATTGACCCATGTATTATGTCATTTTGTATCTTGCCACTACCCAGATAACTTTCACAATGGCTATATGTAATTACAATGATTCTTTGGAATTGTGTGATGAAGGTAGAGAATCTTCCTGTTTGTGAGTGAACATATAAGCAACCACTTCATATCCAAGAACTGAAGTGGTGAGGTCAAAAGTAAGAACATTTAAAAAGATTGAAAAACGTAAAAAAATTTGGCATTAAAGTACACGTAGAGATGTGCGGCATTTAAAGAAATTGGCATAACCCCAAAACGTTTTGAAACAAGGTTTGTAAGAACAGCAGCTTCAGTTCTTCTTCCAAAAAGAAACATGTAGACAACTATACAAGCATTCTGGGATTATTCTGTACATAAGTAAAATTCACCATAACTCATACACAAAGCAAATAGTGTGAAAGGGCCCAAATAGTGGTAGGATTTACAGTTGTTTGTCTGACTACCTTTTTTCTACAGACTTGTGGTGAGTGAGGAATAAAAATATAAACGTTATGAGGTCCTCCCTGTGGGCACAGATGGAGGTCTTTGGTTGTAGGCCTCAAGCAAAGCCTGTGCACCCTGGGATGTTCAGCTGAGCATCACCAACACTAATTAATAATAAAGAGTGAAACTGATAATGGCCAATACCATTTTAGATTCCAATTTGACTTGACAAATTTACCCAGAGTTATTACTAAGAATAAAAAAGGGGTTGTGTTTTCTGTACCAGCTATTTATATTTGACCTCTGATGCAATTAAACCCAACCCTGGACCCTGCAATAAATCCCAGGCAACAATGCATTTCCAATGCTGTTAACTCTGTGTAAGGCACCCATTTACTACAACATTTGCATATCCATCTATTATGTACTTATGAACTGTACTACTACAAAAAAAAAAAAAGTAATATGTCTAAATACATGTATTTATCATAACCAAATAAATGAAATAATAAAGGCAACTGTAACTTTGTGTAGGACATGTATTAAACTAAATTCTTACTGGATTCTATTCCGCCCCCTTCATCACATTTGAACATTTTATATTGTGTTATATGTAGATCCAACAACCAACGCCAAGTATTACAGTCCATATTTGCCAGAGTGGGCTCTGAACACTGAGCACATTTATCTGCAAAAATGTCCAGCTCAATCAGCCTTTGTGCTAAGAAAGCAAATATTATGCATGAGCTCAACGAAATTACTGTCTCATTACAAGTCAGCTCATTACAAATGTCATTTAACTTATCAGTACAGATGCCAGTTATATGGCAGTGCAGCTGTAGCTAACCCTTCAACTGGAGACGCATTATTAAATAGTAGAAGGACGGTCACATGAAATACATGTATACATATGTGGATCAGCTGACAGCCTATGCCAAAATTCCAAATGTGTTCATATACCTTTCTCTTTCTAGGAACACACTCACAATGTGGTAAAAAGTTTTTATCATCTTTTCATGGGACAGAACTAAAGATAAGACACTTTGATACAATGTACACTGTACAATGTACCTCTGAAGCATTGGAAATCTTCCTATAGCCTAAAGGCCCCCCACACACATACCGAGTGGGGCCGACAGATGATCGCTCACAGCATTGGTGGGCACCCTTTGTGTGCCGGCAGTTAGTGTCAATGGGGACGCCGATCCCCATTAAAACTAACGGCATCGGCCAGAGATTTACAGACATGTTCGTTCTCTGGCTAACAGAGCTTTGTGGGCACCCTCGATCGGCCGCCGCTTGTTGCGTGTGTGGGGGGCTTTACACATTCACGCTTTGATATTTCCTTTCCTTCTTTAAGCGATCAATTTTAAGTCAAACGGACATTGATGCCTCCTAATCTGTTGCGATGCACCAAAAGCGATTCAAATCTAACAGAAAATCGCAAAAGTCATGTCAATAAATTTTTATGGAATCTGGCAAAAATCTTAAGTGTTTTACATACAAACGATCGATTTTTGTGCTTAAAGCTGGACATACACGGCTCAATTTTGTAAAAGATTTGAGCACAATAAAGCACCACCCGCGTTCATGACACTCAATTTTGCTAGAATCTATTAAAAATTTTAAACCATCCAGGTTTTCTTTAAGTGGGATCAACCGATCTGAACCAGCCAACACCTAAGCTCGGCCGAACAGGTTTCCAACATGTTGGAAAACCTAGTTCCACTTCCCTTAGTTTGAAAGGGGACCAAAGCAGTGGACGATACTGATGACGCAGCAGTGTCTCGATATACTTGAGCTTCAAGATAAAGCCCTCAGAGTTATTTGCCACAAGGTGTCATACTGAACTCCCAGTGACCAGTATAAGACCATGTAAGACAGATAACTCCAAATTTAACACATTCATGTATGACATCAGGAATGGAAAATGGCTAATTGGGCCCAATTTGTAATTTTCTTTTAGGGGTGTACTCACCTTTTTTGGCAGAATTTTAAACATTAATGTGTGTTATGTTATTTTAAGGGGGGGGGGGGAAAGAGACAAAATTTACACTGTTATACAAGCTGTACAGTGACTACTTTACATTATATAAAAATTTCATATCTTCCTTGTACTATGAAAAAATATTATAAACAATTTACCACAATGTCGGGATTGTGCATATTCACTTCTGTGAGATACTGTACATTATGAGCATTTGGGTTTCTTTCAATACATCACTATGTTTACTAACTGACTAAAAATATTCCTGCCCTTGACAGGTGTCGCTGTTATATGTACTTTTATGCATGTAATCCTTTTCATGAATGTACAGTGGGTACGGAAAGTATTCAGAACCTTACACTTAAATGTTTGTTATATTGCAGCCATTTGCTAAAATCTTTTACGTTTTTTTCTCTCATGAATGTACACACAGCCCCCCATACTGACAGAAAAACACAGAACTGTAGACCTTTTCGCAAATTTATTAAAAAAGGAAAAACTGAAATATCACATGGTCCTAAAGTATTCAGACCCTTTGCTCAGTATTTAGTAGAAGCACCCGTTTCAGCTAATAAATCCATGAGTCTTTTTGGGAAAGAAGCAACAAGTATTTCACACCTGGATTTGGGGATCCTCTGTCATTTCTCCTTGCAGATCCTCTCCAGTTCTGTCAGGTTGGATGGTTAACATAAGGTCTCTCCAGAGATGCTTAATTGGGTTTAAGTCAGGGCTCTAGCTAGGCCATTCAAGAACAGTCACGGAGTTGTTGTGAAGCAACTCCTTCATTATTTTAGCTGTGTGCTTAGGGTCATTGTCTTGTTGGAAGGTAAACATTCATCCCAGTCTGAGGTCCTGAGCACTCTGGAGAAGGTTTTCCAGGATATCCTTGTACTTGACCAGTCGTCCTGTCCCTGCAGCTGAAAAACACCCCCACAGCATGATGCTGCCACCACCATGCGTCACTGTTGGGACTGTATTGAATAGGTGATGTGCAGTGCCTGGTTTTCTCTACACATACCGCTTAAATTTAAGTAAAAAAAATTCTATCTTGGTATCATCAGACCAGAGAATCTTATTTCTCACCATCTTGGAGTCCTTAAGGTATTTGTAAGTAAACTCCATGCAGGTTTTCATGTGTCTTAAACCGAGGAGAGGCTTCCTTCGGGTCACTTTGCCATAAAGCCCCAATTGGTAGAGGGCTGCCTTTCTACAACTTTCTCCCATCTCCAGACTGCATCTCTGGAGCTCAGCCACAGTGATCTTTGGGTTCTTCTTTACCTCTCTCACCAAGGCTCTTCTCCCCTGATAGCTCAGTTTGGCTGGATGGCCAGCTCTAGAGAGGGTTCTGGTCATCACAAACATCTTCCATTTAAGAATTATGGAGGCCACTGTGCTCTTAGGCACCTCAAGTGGCGCAGAAATTTTTTTGTAACCTTGGCCAGATCTGTGCCTCGCCACAATTCTGTCTCTGAGCTCTTCAGGCAGTTCCTTTAACCTTGTGATTCTCATTTGCTCTGGTGTGCACTGTGAGCTGTAAGGTCTTATATAGACAGGTGTGTGGGTTTTTCCAAACAGTATAATCAAACACAGCTGGACTCAAATGAAGGTGTAAAACCATCTAAAGGCCCCCATACACCTTACAATCTTTCCATACAATTTCTGTACAATCAAAGTTTGTTCTACCAAAACCATGTAATATGAGGACCTTTTTAAACCTTCCAATCACTGTATTCTATCAGGGAGGCCACTATACTACACAGTTGTTGGTAGATCTAATGGAGATTGTATGGATTGATCTTAAGGTGTATGGGGGGCTTAAAGGATGATCTGAAGAAATGGACCACACCTGAGTTAAATATCCAAATGATTCAATGCTAGTTGAGTTAATGGCCTTCAACCACAAGTATTTTAGTCACTGGTCTGGCTAGGTTCATGTATCAAAAAATATAACGCATAATGAGTGGGAATAGCTAGGCAAATTGTTTAGAAGCAAAGCATTCTTCAGTAATACTTGATGATTATAGATTTTCTCTTCTAAGTGGGAGGAGAATAAGAGATGGTATTACTGAGGGTGTTCCAGAGCCCCATATTGTAATTTCTACAATATGAATATGAATAAAAAACCCAGCAGGGAGTGTGGGACCCGCTTGTAATGACCACAGCAGATGTGCAGACTCCGGAGCTCAGCACAAAGATCTCACCAATAAAGTTCTCAAATGATATAAGAAATTGGCAAGCACGTACAAAAAGCTTTAGTAAGCCCAAAATGTATTTTGTCCTCACAGACTTTGGAATTATAATGCCTGTTATTGCATGTGGAGCTCTTTTAAAGTAAAAGCCTTATTGTGGGAGAGAAAAACTTGGTCTACTGCATTCCCAGTGGCTACACTGTTGTGTCTTTCGGGGGTATCTTCACTTTTCAGGTGTGCTGGCTCTGGAAATTAGATTTTTCCAGACACCAATGTGAATGGTGCCTTAAGTTGGCCATGAATGGTGGTAGATGTTTCTGTTTGATCGACTTAAAATGATTGATTTTTAAGTTGTTCGTACAGAAATCGGTTCCTAACCACCTGATACGATTGGCTAAGTGATTATTATCGTATTTATGAAGATAATTACGCATGCACACCATAGTAAGGTCATACATCGATCATGTTTAACTGAATCACACTGTGTGGTGGTACGATCGATGTTGGACTTGTGCAAGATCGTAAATTCGCACATGTTCAAGTTTAAGATCGATATGTGCCTAAACACAAGTAATATATTTATTTTTTGTTTATAGAGCACTTCAATGTGTCTTACATAAAGCATTCCCTTTTTATATCTTGAGAAAAAGTTTGAAAATCAATTTGAAATCAGGGTTTTTATGAAGTGTTTTGATTCATATCTGATTGTATTTTGGACCATGTGCACAAACCTTTATCTTCTACTGGAAACAAATTGATGTTATCAGTTTTGCATTGATAACACAATTATACAATCATATCATATTCTGACATTCGATATTTAACCTCCTGGACGGCTAGTCAGGGATCAGCTTGGGCTAAAAGAAAATTGCCAAAAGCGGCCAATCTGCTTTGTCCAGAGTTGGATGCCTGTTCTTTGGAATCTGTGGCTGCTTCGTCTTGTCCCGTTCACCACACACGAGGGGAAGGAATCGTTGAAAGGGAGGGGCAGAAAATACAAAAAAACCTTCCAATATACTGCTTTCAATACAAAAGATAACACCTCCCAGTAATGACAGGGAGATAAAATTGCACAGGTCAGATAAATTGTTAAATGATCTAGCCATACTGGCTAGCCATATATAAGCACCTTAAAGATGTAGTATATGTAGAGTTTAAACGTTTTTCCAACAGTTACTATAAGTACCACTACCCGTGTCTGTCACAGCTGATCCGGTCTTCATCATAGAGCTTTAATGAAAAAAGATGTTTTACTGACAAGTTGACTTGTTCTACTGTTTGTTCATTAACAAAATTCTATATTGAGACTGCAATTTAATAAAAGTAGAGTGTTTAGCTGAGTTGGCCATTGAGGAATTAGGAAAGTTTTTTTCATAAAATATATAGATATAGACTGAGATCCCATCTTTAGGTTACTTACAGCCTACTATGTATTGCACTAAGAAAAACAAAAAAAAGTATTTTGGATCCTTTTCTCCCCAGTGAATCTTCATTGGTTATTGGAGGTGCGGATTATCACAAAGGAAATTAAATCTACTGAAAATTGTCCAACTGCTCCAAAAACTTTTTATATGATTTTCAGGTGTATAAGGGCTTGTTTCCACATGTGTGGCCGCCTGCAGTTGGCCACGGCGCAATTATAACCATGCCCATGTTGTTCACTGGGCTATTCCCTGGCGCGATCCACGACCTAAAAACAAGGCTCACCGCGGCACATGTGGAAACAAGCCCTACTGAAGTAAGCAGACTGAACTAAATATGTTTTCTTAAAAATAGGGAAAGTAAAGAATAATACCTGTTGATCAAGAACCCCCCTTATGTAGTTCAAATGGGAAGTTCTGTAGTCCTGCAGGAGTTCTCATGCGTTCGCCAGGTACCAAAGATTATGAGGCGATCTTTGTGTCAGCAATAGCTGTGCAAATGACCCCTAAATATACAAAACATGGATAAAAGTGTAAGAAGCTCTGTGTGGCCTGCTTTAAAAAAAAGAAAAAATTTTAAGCACACCCCATGCAATTATGGCAGAATAAGCCATTGATGACATGTTCGGGGTGGACCCAGAGAGATCGGCAGATCCAGCAATATGGAGGGACACTGTGGGCTCCCTCCCGATGGGTAAGCATTTTTGGGTGAGTATTGTAAACAAACTCAACCCAAAATAACTAGGGCTAAGCTGTAAAGATTGTGTTGCCAACGATACTTGATTTACAGGCAAGGAGAAATTCATCATTCCGAGATCGAGGCACATACTAGTCAAAATTTGCAAGCAAGATCAAAGTCATATTTTAAATCAATGCAAAAACAAAACAACAGTTTACCAAAAGTGCCTTCAATTTAAGTTCGTGATCTGGTTACCTTAACCCTAATCATGGCTGGCCCAGCACAGACTTCTCATGCCTCCACTGCTGGTATTAGGTAAAGGATTTTACGCATGTCTGCATGATTTGAAGAAATGAATGCAAACTAAAAAATATTTTAGGCCCTGGCCCTACTAACCTCTGGCTCATATGTATATTAGCAGAGGTTAGTAGTTGTTTTGTATGTATGTATGGATGTAGTATGTAGTTGTATTTAATTTTTCTGTTCCTTGGAACAAACTCAGAAACTTTGTGAGCACATATTTTCCTGTTCTTGTGGTCTGTGTACAAGACAGGATTATGGATATGGGGAGAGGTCTGTATTACTTGTAATCCATCAGGAATGAAGTAGGCAAGGCTGATAAGACATGCTTAGGAATTCAGAACGAAAATACACTCTGTTGTCCAGTGTTTTTTTTTTAGGTTATTGTCTTGTATCTCCTCCTACACTCCAACTTCAAGAACTTTGAATTATTACTTGTGGTTCAAAGAGCCACAATGCAATGTACAAAACAATGTACGTTCACAGTAATGTGTGTAGTACATAACCCAAACACCTACAATTAGCGGGGTAAAAGTAAATGAGTGTCACTGATGTGTTTATTAAGTCTCAGATAAGTGACAGATACCAAACATGTCAAACAGTTTCCATACCAAGGTGGTAAATTACAATGTCTACACCTTCTCAGACATTCCTGTTTTGTTTTTCTCACTTCTGACCAAACAGTCAATAGGTTACCCACACAGAGTTAGGACAACAAGCAATTTTAAAAACTTAAAGCGGACCTACCACATTGTAGGTCACTTTGCACTATCAGCATCAGGCTGCC
>CM070033.1:85857545-85875740 GCA_036250615.1 Ptychadena robeensis | reverse complement strand
TGATTGGAAGGTGTAGAAAGGCCCTCATATTACATGGTTTTGGTAGAAGAAAAGTTGGTTTGGTAATTGCATGGTAATTGTATGTGGTGTATGGGGGGCTTTAGGTGGATTTTTATCTAGCATTTGTACACAGATTTTAGGGCTTTAGGTGGATTTTTATCTAGCATTTGTACACAGATTTAGTTGGGTGGATTTTTATCTAGCATTTGTACACAGATTTAAGGTGGGTTTACACGTCAAGATTTTTTCGGCCGACAGATGGACGATGAACGATTTTTTGGTTCGTTGTACAAAAATCTAAAACGACCATTTGCTCCGATGGATTTTTTTTTCAGATATCTCACAAAAAATCGTCCACAAGGTGATCGGACATGTTGGTAAACTTTCATCTGTCGTTTATTTTTCATGTAAAAAACGAACGTCCTTATTTCACTCGATATTTTTTTCCTATCACTTCCTAAAAAAAAAAAATCTGAAAGATTTTTCATTCGTGTTTCCAACGATTATTTTCATTAGATATTTGCGTCGGTTGTACAAAAAAAAAAAAATCTAATTACCTTCGATAAATGGACGAACGAAATCCGATAAAAAAAAATCTAAAAAAAAATCTAATCTGAAGTTGAACGAAACAAAAATCTTGACGTGTAAACCCACCTTTAGTTGAGTCATTGCAGCAAGCTAAAAATAACAAATATGCGTTATACAAAAAAGGGACAAACTGGCAGATGATGGGGAAAATTCTCCTGAAGCATTGCACTGCCACAACCTGCTAAGCAGCTTTATGGTACGGACAGGTTTACTTTAAATGAAGCAATACATGCATGGCAACAGTTACTATAATCTTTTATAAGAAAGAGCTGGGAAATGAATGAAAGTGACACTTGTAGCTGGCAGTATGATCCGCCCCCTCCCCCCTGAACCTTTTATATTGCATGGAAAAGAGGCGCTGTGAAATACTATAGTTAAGGCCTTATACAAAGATCACGTCTGTTCGAGCTTACGTCTAACACCTCCTTGTGCCTAGAAAAGAAACGGATAGCTTGAAACGTTAGCAGGCACTTGGAAAACTGATCAGACACACTCAAGGTTTTGGAATTCTAACTGTGGAGTCATGTATGGCTTTCCAGGCAAAGCATTACTAGAAATTATGAAGTGTGGCTGCTGATCAGTTTTCATCTTGGCCAAGTACAGAACACACCAGTAGAAATCTAACACAGCAGCAAGTGGAACAGGCCATTTCAAAATGTGTACTGAATATGACTTTCGAGTAAACATGACACAGGAACGAGCATGAGATATAGCTAAAGGCTGACACCTCCACCATGGTCAGCGGAGAGCATGCAGTCCTTCCAATCACTTTACTTGTATGCTTCAATACATTAGAGTAATCAAACATTTAGCTTTACAACAAAACCACTCACTTTTATTTTGCTTCAATATCTAGAAGAGACAGGTATTTTCTTGAATATCTACTTTTTCTGTTTTAATATACACCATATTTTTCATGAACAAAACCCAAAGCAAGCGGCTACTCAATCTACAAGCTGCTCTGCTCACAAACAAAAGCTGGACAAAAGCTGTCAGAGCTGGAGCTTCCCCACATCCTTAACTCCCGCTCTGCTGGTCAGAGCACAGACCTCAGCCAGAAGGACGACATTTTTTTTGGTCATCAGACACTCAGCTTTATTGGGTGCATCCTATACAATGGAGTATCTAATGGTCCGGAAGACCATTGATCCTCCATCTATCATGTTCTATATGTTTTACTGATGCTTAGTGTCATATCAGCATGGTGCACACAGAGCTGGAGAATTGTGATTTCATTGGGACAGCACAATTCCTGAAAATAAATTTTTCTGCATCTAGGATTTTATTCTGACTGTAAAGGGGTCCTTTTTTCTCTAAGTGCCCAAAATTGCATAACCTTGTTTTGACATTTGAATGGAACAGCCACAGTCATTGTTTTCTTATAACAGCTCAAGTGGTATAGACATTCTGAATCAATTACATTGGCCTTCTAAGAGAAAGCTTAGCTGTATTATTTGTAAAATAGTTGAAAGGTTCAGGTATACTTTAAACCGCATCCTGCTTTTCCCAATCTAGGCCTTAATTTAAGCCTTTTAGGGAGTCTCGGGTGGTATGCACATGATGCTGTGAAATCAGATCTCCATCAAAATAAGCCATTTTCAGTCTGCTCTTCTAATGTTTTTCCATGTTCAAAGGAAACCCTCCGCAATCTACATAAATTACATTTCCTTTCATGATCATCTTCGTTATTAGTACTGTTTGGTAATACTGAATACATTAAGAAATGTGTTATAAATAATACACTTTATCTTTGGGGGAAGAGCTCTTAGCCTTCTACCAAGACCTCTTCTGTATCTAATCTGAATTCACTCAAACAAGGCTATTCTGAGCCAAGTCTCATGTATGCACAGGAGATTGTAAACAAGCTGATCCTCAGGGAAGCCAGTATCCCTACCATACTAATCTCACTACTCCACTCATCTACAAGAGACACACATTCAGCAACCTGAAAATCAGTAAAGGCCCCTATACACCTTAAGCCTGCCATACACCCACCGAGTTGGGTGCCGACAGACTAGTCCCGATGAGCTCTGGATTCCCGAGCTGCCTGCATCGTCGTCGGCGGCTGTGTGCCAGCTGTTACCTTCAATGAAGACGCCAGTCTTCATTCAAAGTACTAGCATCGGCTGGCATCGGCCAGAGAACATCGGACATGTCCGTTGTCTGGCCGGCCGAGCTGTGGGGCGACAGGCATCTGTCGCCCCATGTGGGCACACAGATTGGCGGGCGATTTTGCCGCCGGCCGTCAGCGCGAGCGCGCACGCCCGTCGGTCAGCGGCAAAATCGGCCGCTAATCGGTGTGTCTATGGCAGGTTTTACCATACAATTTCTGTACAATCAACCAAAACCATGTACTATGAGGAGCTTTCTAAACCTTCCAATCACTATGTATTCTAGGGAGGACCCGGCACTACATAGTTGTTGAGAGATCTAAAGGAAATTGTATGAAGTGATCTAAATGTGATTTCCTTACCTACTTATAGGTAGTGATGGGCTGACAGTTTGGTCGCGAACATGGGTGTTCACCCTCCTTTTAGCTGGCAAGCAGTACTGGTGTTCAACCCGCTTCGTCGCCGGCGTGAAGGAGCTCACTATTCTTCCTCTGGCGGGATCAGGAGCAGTTAGATCCCGCCAGAGGAAGAATCTTTTCACTAAAGACTGAGAAGAGATCCCAGTCTTGCAGTAAAAAGCCGGCTCGGTAAACCGGAAGTGACGTCACATCTCGCAACAGCATTCAGGAACTATGCGTTCCAGGGACCGGATGTGACGTCAATTCCGGTTTTTAGGCGGGGAATTTTAATCTGTCCATGAACAGGTGGGCAGCGGACAATTTTAAAAGTCCGATCCACCTGTTTGCGGACGGACATAAGAGAAGTTTGGCCGTCACTACTTATAGGTATTGGATAACTATCACTCGATCAGATGAAATAATGATATTAGGTGTATGTGAGAAGGCAGGAATCTGTCAGTAACTCAAAAGAGTGCCGACTGTACAGGTTAGAAAACCTCTCAGACTTGACTAAATATATACTGTAAATATTTGCTTGTCCAGATTCATCTACTTAGCAGGGAATGTCACAGTTCTGGAAACCAGGCAACAATTGTACACAGCTCTGAGAACAACATGAACTAAGCAAATATGGTGGCTCCTGTGTATAAATAGTTACTCCGCAAGAGGAGAAAAAATAATAATAAAAACAATTCTTCTCTTTATAGTGCTCAGATGGAACACATTATGAACTGTGACTTGATATGGAAATGCCTATTACACAAAAACAGTAGTTTTAAAGAACCAGGAACAACATGAAATCTGAAAAACTGAAAAATATGTACACTAAAACACAGGTAAACTAGCCATACAAGGGTAGTTGCACAATTGACAATAGATTTGACTGGCTTGTGGCATTTAAATATGGACTGTCAGTATAAAACTGATCGATTGTAACACCACACAGTGTGACTGATTTACAATGTATCCCTTCCTTTCCTTAGAATGGTGCATATGCTCCATAGTATGATCGTATACAAAGCAATGGAAATACCTACAAATTCCGTCAGATACTTGAACGATTGACTAAAATTTACTGACATGTCACATCACTTTGCCTTTAATTTTGTGTTTGATTTCGATCACTTTTGGTCAAATGATTTTGGTACCATGTATGCAGGAATTGATTTCCTCACAATTGACTTAAAACTATGGATTTTTTTGTTGAACTAACAGAAATATCAAAACCTGTCACCTTTACATCTGTATTCTTAGGGAAATACTTACATCACCCCTTTTGAACTATTCAACCCCAGAAATGGTATGTCTCCCAAACAATTGCTCACCCATCGACTACTCACAAACCTCACGGATGTGGCGAGGAGATACAGGAGACTACAAAAAGTGTTAAAACAATGTATATATGGTATATTTAATTTTGTTACTTTACGGGGGCATTCACACAAGTGTGGAAGACGCGACATGAGTTGTCCCTCGGTTGCTTCATGAGCGTTTTTAATACCCCCCGAGCCCCTGCACACCATGTGAAGGTCCGCGATCACACACTGTCAGAAGCCCAGAAAGTGTACGTTTGAATGCTGTCTTTGCGCTTTAGGGCTTGTTTCCACATATGTCGGGACCCTCTCCGCTAAATGTATACGCTTAGCGGGGACCCCAACGTAGCAGATACACTTACCTGCTCGGCGGAGACTCTGTCTTCACGGCGCTGATCCGCTCCGTTGCTGCAAGACTCAACGTAGTTGAATATGTTGATTCTTTGCACCGGCGGATGTGTAGACAGACCATCTGCCGTGCAGGCAATGTCTATCTTAGCGGAGAGGGTCCCAACGTATGTGGAAACTAACCCTATCGTGTATGGTTGTAACCATCTTCAATATGAATTTTTATTTACTTGGAATGCTATCAAATAAGTTCAAAGTGATTTTTATAACCATTCCTATAGAACAAAATCCTCCATGTCTTTGCAGAAGGAAGAGACATCTACTTAGCATTTTACAGCCCAGAACTTTGTTTCAGGTTTAGTGATATTAGGATGTAATGACAGTAGGAAGCCCAAGAAGAAGTTTGCTGAATTAATAGAACAACATAACAGTGTTTGCTGCAGATCTGGTCCTGTTATATATTTATATATTTTAAACCAAAACCTATGTATGTGGATTTACGACAACTGATTAGATTAATAAACTCTCATTGAGATATTTTCCCTGAAAATGGATTCATCTTTTTTTTTCTCTTCAGGGTGATCATCTGCTTGAAGAATGGAAATATATATTTACATGGTCGTGTTCCGGGCTGAAGTCAGTCCGCAGTAGCACGGGTATATGACAGGGCGGTCCTGTCTGCGTTAAGATAACAACCTTGTGACAGGTCTATGGGACAAAAGCCTGAAAACTGACCAGCTGATGCCTCATGTTGTGTTCGCTGGTCAGTTTGCCGGTCAGTGGTTATTCCTTTTGATCTGGACATAAGGGAAATGAGGAAATACTTTCTCCTGCCTGAAGCAAACTAAGAACATCTTCTTGGCTAATTCAAAAATAAATTGACCAGAGCTTAAGTACAGTTTTTTTTAAATAGGCAAGTGAAGAACAGAAGATGATGGTATAGCTACTTTAAGCCAAAAAGGGCTCGGGACATTTTCGTTGTCTAAAAAGGTGAATTTAGTTATTCAAATTAAGTTCAAGGAAATCTAGGGTTTTGGATAATATACAGGGGTAGGCAGACAACTTCTACACCGATCCAGTGAGAACCACATGATCCCAGTAGGGTTCAAGCCAGGGCATATTCACGCCTAGGGTCACTAGGTACAAATGGCATAATAGGATAGAAGACTTGAAGCTCATGATGACTTGAATTGTGCGCTCTTCACAAAGCAACACAATTATATAACAGTATTTTACCATATTGTCTAAAGCAAGCAAGATGGCAACTTGCCTTAATATTGTTGTACTCTCAACTAAGCTGCAATATTGTCAGCAGACACTTTTTATTTGCAACAAGAACTCTTGTATATTTATGAATTGCTTTAGACGTCTTACAAGTGGTGCCCGCTCTAATAGTTTCCATGTCATTGATGGCAGTGTGCTCCCATCTGCACACTTATAGCAGAGTGCTCCTTTCAGATACAAGAGTCCTAAAAAAATCTCTTTAATAAGCTCAGTTGCTAAAGCACCACTCATCTAAATCAATGGTTTAACAATATAAAATATGACTGCTGCTGTTTGGATGTTACCCACATATACATTGAGAGCTTATCCTTGGGTCCTAGCATAGACTCTAATGCCACCATAAAGGAATAAATAACATATTACCAGAAAGCATTAGTATACTGGGCATTGAAGAACTCATTGTTCCTTATAGGGATTAGCAGGAAAATTCTGCTACGGTAGCAAAGAGACACTCAGCAAATGTGCTTTTGCTTAGAGATGTTATTTATTATTTTAACTAGCTGATTTGTAAGTTAATTACAGAGCCCCTGAACAGGATATCATCGCCAAAAACGCTGGAGATGTAGAGAAGGGCTGTGGGAACATATTAAAGAGAAAGAGATTGCCCTAGTAACTTTATTCACATTGGGCCTGTGCCAAAAATATTTGATGAATTAAATACATTGGTAAATTGAAAAAGAAAAAAAGTAAAGCACCCGGGTACATCCAGCCTTAGATTGGTAGGAAGAGATGGTCATGACATTTCAACTAGCTAACTTTGTGAGTTCATTGCAAAGCCCCTGAATATGGGATCATTAATAAAAGAGAGATGTAGGAAATGGTTGACTCAAACTACACTTTAACTACACCTCCAACAATTTTAGTGATGTTAACATGTTTAGGAGCTTTTATTAAAGCTGGGAACACACGTATAGATATGGGTCAGATTGATGGCTGCTTCGAGCAGCACCAATCAATCCGGCTAGAAAACAGGGATATCAGACATGACCATAAACCACGGTGGATGTCCATTGCTGTGCATGGGGTCCGCGGGCCTCCATCCAAAGCCTCCTCAGAGCTCTTCCGAGATCGGGCAACAGTACGATGACGTCATCGCACTGCTGCCGGGAACCTCTAATGCCTAGGTGCCCAACCTGTGGCCCAGGGGCCGCATGTGGCCCTTTGGGCATTATTCGACGGCCCCCTTGGTCCTCCACTTGCGCCCCCCAAAACCTCTTAATGCACAGGGCATAGGAACTCACCTGTCCGTCAATCCGCCTTTGATGCATCCTCGCTTGGGATCTTCTTAGAGCACGAAGTGGAGAAATACTCAGGCTCTTGCTGAGCACACTGATTGGCTTGCATGAAAACCAATCAGCGACCCAGAAGGTCCTGCTCTAAGTAATTCCCGGGCAAAGATGTGTCGGCAGACAGGTGAGTGCCTATGCTCCCACTATTCCACCAAGGAGTGAAGGATGATTGTATACCTGAGAATAGGCACATAACCTTTCAATCAAAGGTTTTGTGCCCCACGGATATCATCAAAAGGCTTTAATGATATATCTATGGGGCAAATAACCTTTGATGATATATATGACACAAAATGTAAATTACCATACTACAGTGTTCCCTAATACTTATAGTATAACTTAAAAAAATTTTTTTATTTAAAATAAATGGCTTCTAGCTTGCTTGCATGCTGTCATTTTTTTTTATTTTAAAAAATGCTTATGTCAGTATAGATTGAAAATCTTATGTGCGGCCCATTAGTGATGCTGAGGGCCGCACTTGTGGCCCTCCATATCAACTCAGTTGCCCACCACTGCTCCTATATCGAGCCATGTGTTGCCGGCTTTATTCCCAAAATCAGCTATTTGAAATTTGGCAACCATCTCTAGTCACCATGTCATAATTTGGACATACAACAACAAAGTAGAGATGTTTAGATGTGTACACATCAAATTATGATACAAAATACAAATTCAAGCATAGTTGTTAAAAGAGGCGTGATAAATTAGTGTTTGGGACCTGAGCACCTGCTGTCTACATACCAGGGTATTCTAAAGTCAAACTACAAGTTACACAACAAAACAATCCCAATTAACAAAACAATGTCTGAAATATAAAAAGTCCTAAATCACAATCTCAACTTGATGAATTGAAGCTCTGTCTAAAGAAAAGTGGGAACAAATCACTCCACAACAATGTGAGAAATAACACACTGAGAAACACAACAAAACAACATTCTACTGCCAGATTTGTATTGTCAGCTGTTTGGCATTTAAGAATTTCAGAATTAATAAAGAATTGCATTTATAATGAGATTAGCAAAACTGGAAAAATAAACAACATTCAATGTCATTTATCCAGATTAATTATAAACCTAAATATTCAGGAATCAAAACATACATTAAAGAACAGGAAAAGATCATTTTCTCAGCTCCCTTATTCAAATGGATTTTTTTTTACTAAAAAAGCACATTTCCATGTTAAATGTATTCAGAAAATAACTTCTAAGATCTGAAAACGGTCTGCAGAAGACACACTGCTGTGAAGGTTGGCGGGATGCTAATGGATACTTTGCAGAACATGGACCAAGGAGTGAAATGTAATTTGTCTGAACCCCGGAGAAAGGGGAAAACCTAATTGTAAGAACCAATGAGGTGACTCGTAAGTTGTTATGAAGACAATTTTATTTACTTCATAGGCTTGTTTCCATTATATGTCGGGACCCAGCGTAAACGCTTAGCGGGGTCATGACGTAGAACATTGATATTGCCTGCTCGGCGGATGATCTGTTTACACATCCGCTGGTGCAGAGGCTCAACGTATTTGACTACGTTGAGCCTTACATCGGCGGAGCGACTTGGCGCCGTGAAGAAAGATCCTCCGCCGAGCAGGTAAGTGTATCTGCTACATCAGGACTCCCGGAGGGGTCCCTACATAAATGGAAACAAGCCATAAGCTCCCTCATTGGTGCATCTAAACTAATGTAAACATGTCCTATCCCTTCAGCCGTTACATCGGCCAGAGATTTAGGGATATGTCTGTTCTCTGGCTGACTGAGCTTTCCCTGTTGGCCCATATGGGCACCCACAATCCGCGGTCGATTTTGACGCCGACCGATGGAGGCGCATACACACATCAGTCGGCCGCAGCTCGTTAGGTGTATGGGGGTCTTTAGAGTGAGGACACATATCAAGACTGACTTCAATAATGGACAACAATCAGGAAAGAACAGAAAAAGCTGCAAGGGAGTCCACCAAAAGCCATGTATAGCATGTTTTAGTTTAACCGCCCTAGCGGTCAGGACGGCACCATCTCGTCCTGCACTTTCTTGTCTTGTATTGCAGTTGACGAGATGAAGCTGTCCAGCTAAGCTCAGATCCCCGCAGCAGCACATTCTGCTCTGTGCTGTCGGGGGGATCTGAAGCTTGCTCAAGCCCCCGAGCAGATTTTGAAGCATAGACACGGGCATTTATCTCCAATATCGGATAGATCAATCAAGTGAAATTGCTTTTGCTTTACTAATCTTTTTTATCACATAAAAGGAACACAAGTTTGGAAATAATTATAATTTCTTTACTTTTTAACCAATGAAATAAGAAGTATTGTACCTGAATATTTTTAGCACTTGTAGCCAGAAGGGGATGAGCAGAAGATGAGTTAGATTAAATATATCTGAAAGCTATAGTTAGACCTGTAAATACACATTCATGCATCTGGGGGTTCTGAAGGGGATTTTAGCTTATATCATTTCTTTACAAAGATAGAAAGTTTAACTTTGTGTATGTCATTGGTATTGCTCCATGTCTGAGTTTGCATAAGCCATTTTAAGATCATTTTAATAACTCCCACGCTAGAAGAATGGCAGAAGAATCAGTTCTGTTTGAGCGGGCTGCCTACACCCAGCAGGAAATATATTACCATTGTACATCAAATGAATGAAAAACTGCATCAGGGATCAAATGATTTGCCTTAAAATATTACATTTGTGATTGTTTCTATTTAGATATTACAGTAGGAAAGTCTATTTATATATCTGCTTATTCCAAGGATGAATACAAGATAAGAAGAAAGTTTTAAAAACTGTAGCGCAGTCATTTGTCATGAGCAGCACAATAAATATGAAGTGACATCTTGCCAATTGACTTAAGGCAATTTTCTAAGCAAGTGGTCGTAGCAAGCTAGCAAAAGTTTAGCAATTTCCTCTCCTGTGGTTCCAGGGCCAATGTTTTGACTTGTAGCAATTGTTTCAAAGAGCATACTTGCACTGATGTATTCCAGCATTGTCACTGTTTGTGACTGCACTGCATCCTACCCCAGTTTCAGCTGTTTCCTCTGATGTGCATTGAATGGAACATCCTGTCAGTGGTGGACTGACACTGGGTCATGAGAAACACATTCTAAGCACAAACTTCAAGTAAAGATTTGCGTTTCCAAAAAGAAAAGCACTGCCACATAAAAACCTGAGCATTTTATACACCTGAAATCCTATATATACTGTATGACTGTGAAAGTTCTTATTAATCCCGCTCATGCCAATGCTAGAAGATGTCACATTCAACCGGGCTTGTTCTGTTATGCTAAGGTTAATACCATATCCAATCACACAAGAAGTGGACGAATTTCACTGATACTAGATGCATCTACATTCACCACAAGATATATTTTAGTTGGGAATTTTTTGTCAAGGCCAATAATAAATCATTAACATATACATCTCTGAAAGTAATACATTCAAAAATACGAAATGTTATAGATGCCTTACACCTCAGAATGGGGGGAATTTGTAGTTCATTGTCCTCAACATGGTCTGAACCAAATCAGATAGGCACTGAGGGAGAGGGACTAGAATACAAGTCTATATGGATAGATGGGACCTAGCACTGGTATGTAAGTGGAAGTGACCAAGAACCAGATCTAGGCAAGTACAGTGGGGATAAAAAGTATTAATTCAGCCACCAATTGTGCAAGTTCTCCCACTTTAAATCACATTGTCTGATTTTTAAAGAATTTATTTGCAAACTATGGTGGAAAATAAGTATTTAGTCAATATGAAAAGTTCATCTCAATACTTTGTTATATCCCTTTTGTTGGCAATGACAGAGGTCAACTCCCTCCAAATGTTTTCTATGGGGACATCTGAAGACTGGCAAGGCTACTACAGGACCTTGAAATGCTTCTTACGAAGCCACTCCTTCATGGCCCGGGCAATTCGTTTGGGATCATTGTCATGCTGAAAATCGCACTATACATAGCCCCATTCATTGGTCCCTTTGCAGAAAAACAGGTGCTCCCACCCCCATGCTTCACAGTAGGTATGAAGTTCTTTGCATGCAACTCATCATTCTTCTCCTTCAAACTGTTTTTTAACTTTGGTTTCTTCTGACCATATGACATTCTCCCAATTTTCAGGTAATTCACTAGGTCCCCCTGTGTGGTTCTGGGGTTATTGCTCACCATTCTTGTGATCATTTTCACCCACGGGGTGAGATCTTGCTTAGAGCCCCACATCGCGAGAGATTATGAGTGGTCTTGTATGTCTTCCATTTTTAAATTATTGCTCCACAGAATATGTGTGACCTCTGTCATTGCAAACAAAGGGTATATAACAATAAAGTATTGAGATAAACTTTTCATATTGACCAAATACTTATTTTCCACCATACCTTGCAAATAAATACTTCAAAAATCATAGATTATTTCCCCCCATTCTGTCTTTTATAGTTGAAGTTGAAGTATACCTATGAAGAAAATTACAGGCTTCGCTCATCTTTCTAACTGGGAGAACTTGCACAACTGGTGGCTGGCTAAATACTTTTTTTCCCCACTGTATGTCTCTGTGAGTGGGGGCCGGGGGAGGACTTGGGGGAGGTCAGTATAAGTAGGGGGTATGGATAAGTGCACACATCCTTTAACACAACATATATCAGTCTTCCCTCAAAAGAAGGGTAATGCTCATCATTGGAAGCACAAGCAGAAATGTTAACCTCACAGAACTAGGATTGAAGTGCAGTCATAGAAACAGAAAATGTCCTGTAATCCCCTCTGCTTTCCTACCCAGATAATCCTACAATCATGTGCCAGTCTAACATCAATCGATCACCACACAGTGTGACTTATAAAGGTATGACCCAAGACACCGTTCTTTAATATGAACCCACCCCGATTCCTGGACGATTCTGTTACCAGTCGATCGATTCACAAATGTCAACGCCCCTTGATGTGTGCTTAATCGATCAGAAAACACCAACAGGTTGGTTCTCTGGCCGATCCGATTTGGGGGCCATGTCGATCGGGCAGGGTCGATTGGTCAAGGTGGGCTGCACTCGATTCCACGTCGATCGATCGTCTCTGAGCCTGGTGATCGATCGGCCAGGAATCGTGTGGGAAATCGACCCGTGTATGGCCACCTTTACATCATTTTATTATCTCCCTATTAATGTGACACAATTTAGTGCCTAGTCCCAGATTTCCCAATCCTAAAACTCTGTTTCAAATACATTAAGTGGAAAAGCCTTCTTGCATAAATACCTCCAAAACAGCATCAAGTCTGAACATTTCTAACAATGGGGGATTTGTAAATGTAGATTTATTCATAAAAACACAGGCACAAACTGTTCTGCTGGACGAGTAAACATGTTGTCAGACATCTCAGCCATCTACATGCATTTTAGTTTAATATGTATTATGGACGGTTTTGTAACTTTGAATAATACAAACAAGTAAAGGTCATGCAGCCGACTCTTCTGAGAGCTGCCAATAGGGCGGCACTATCTTAAAACTATAGGCGTTTCACTTATTTGGTTAGATGTTGATACACAGATATGATTTTTGTTATTTGCACGACTTTTGCCCGATCGACCAACGTGGTCAGGAGATTTATCGATCGGGAGCTTAATCGGATGCGGGATTATGTACCCGACCGATCCCAATTTCTTACGGACCTGTCCGTAAATGTGTATGCCCATCTTAAGTCTATGGGCATCTGCAGGTTAGGTGAGTTTTGCCAAGCTGAGGTTCACAAACAATAAGTAGCATCCAACCTTAAGGCTGCCATACACTCGCCGATTCTGCCGCCGACCCACAGGCGCGCGTGCTCGCGGCCGTCGGCAAAATCAGCCGGCGATCAGGGGTGCGCACAGCTTAGCCGGCCAGAGAACAAACATGTCCGATATTCTCTGGCCGATGCCGTTAGATTCAATGGAGACCAGTGTCTCCATTGAAGCTAACAGCCGACACACAAAGGGTGCCCGCCGATGCTGTCAGCTCTGGAGAGCAGTGTGATGACCTGAGCTGCTCTGTCGGCCCCCACTCGGTACGTGTTTGGGGGCCTTAAGACAGTACATACACCTTTAGATCACTCCATACAATTTCCTTCAGATCTACCAACAACTATGTAGTGCTGGGTCCTCCCTGATAGAATACATAGTGATTGGAAGGTTTAGAAAGCTCCTCATATTACATGGGTTTGGTAGAAGAAATTTTGATTGAACAGAAATTGGATGGTAAGATTGGAAGATGTATGGGGGCCTTTAGCCCTAGACAAGTGGAACCAGAAAGTGTGGACGCAATAGAAACTTTTCTATGATATCTAAAAATATATATATAAAAGTTTCAGCTGTACATACATATGTGTGTACATAGACCTAAACAGACACCCTAATAAATACCTCTATTACCAGTATAGAAGCCAAGTTCTTAAAACACCAAAGCAGTTCCTATAAAAAACAAAGTAGCACACGGCACTGAAAACAAACAATTCATACAAGTTGTTTGTCTCTCTCTAGCTCCGGCTAAACCTCCGACTTGCTTCTTAGCAGAGGTCTAATTTGGGTTATCTGATACACATGACCAGCTCATTCCACAGTACTCTGAGAAGAGCTCATTGTCAGAAAGTAGCCAGCCATATAATGTTTTGCATTTCATAGCATTCAGCCTGCTGACCAGTTGATGTTTTTCCAGAGGTTAAAGTAAAACACCACAGGAGAAAACCTATTTACACTAAATATTAGAGTAATTGATTTGAAAAGTCATTCTCTGATCTTAATCATAAAAACAAATTCCATTAATTTTAGTCCAGTTACATTTTGAATTGTATCCACTTCGGGCCTTAAATGGTAGCTTTGACCTGCTAACAGCCTTGATGATCACATGTCAAAAACTCATGCTGTGATAGTTTCAGTTGAAAGTTTTCTTTGAACATCCCCCCCCCCCCCCCCCCCCCCCCCCCCCCCCCCCCCCCCCCCCCCCCCCCCACACACACACATTACAATACATTTTTCCAGACGTGATGTCACATGCACATGCACACAACCCTTCTTTATATCTCCAGCAATTGTGGGAACAATACCATGTTCAGGAGCTTTGTCATTTACTCAAATTCGGAAATTCCATCATCTCATAAAACCTCCACAAGATGGCGCTGACACTTGTTTACATTTCACCAGCCCAATTACAGCAAGTTTATTTTAGCCCAAGCTGCTTTGGGAAAGAATGAGCAGGGGGAGCACGGAGCTGAACTTGCAGCCTCTCTCTGTCAGAAGCAGCAGGACACAGGGTGTCACCCCCTAATGGGCATGTAAAATCTAGTGGGTGCAAGGCGGCCACGGATGGGTGCGGCCCGTTTATTCTACCAAGTTTAGCACAATCTGCGATTAACTGTTATCCTAAAAAAATAACATGAAGTATGGGTATCTGGGCAAAAAGGTTCAACCGTGGCTATATTGGATCAGGTAAAACTTTTCAAAGAAAAATTAATGACCAAAATATATACATGCATACACTCACATTATGCGATCATCTTATTTCACTCGGCAAACATTTTTTTCATTGATGTTATGTAGCCTTCTCCAACAGAATACACTTAGGGCTTGTTTCCATTATACATCGGTATACGCCTAGCGGGGACCCAGACGTATCACACAGACATTGCCTGCTCGGCGGATGGTTTGTTTACACATCCGCCGATGTAGAGGCTGAACGTGCTCGACTACGTTCAGCCTTACATTGGCGGATCGGCTCAGCGCAATGAAGACAGACCCTCCGCCGAGCAGGTAAGTCTATCTGCTACATTGGGGCTTAGACTGAAGCAACTTAGGGTTTGTCAAGTCTTTGCGTATGGCCAATGTAAGAAATGGGAAGGCATGGACATATGCCGAGTCTTCTAGCGCCATCAAAAATGGTATCCATTCACCAAGCATTATGGAAGATCAGACACCAAACTATGGCATAAAAAATGACCTGTGTAGTTACACTTCTTCCAATTTGGCTCCAAACATCGAGAACTGAACTTCTAAAGCTGGCCATACACCTTCAGATTTCTCTGTCAGATTTCCTTCAGATCAGATCTACCAACAACCATGTAGTATAGTGTCCTCCCTGATAGAATACATAGTGATTGGAAGGTGTAGAAAGGTCCTCATATTACATGGTTTTGGTAAAACAAAATCTGATCTGAAGGAAATCTGACAGAGAAATCTGAAGGTGTATGGCCAGCTTAAGAGTCAACAGTGACCTCAAACCCAAACTTGTAGAGACAAGTTACAATAAGATGGAGACCTTGTTAAATGAGAGAGATGTAGCAGTTAAGATCCTTGATTAGTTGCCCAGTAGTGCCGAATGTGGTAGTGGCATTGGATACAATTCACAAGGTATTGCCATCAGATTGTCTACATTTGGCACCCAATATCTAGGATTAAAGAGGCTCAAGCGGGCAGAATGAATAAATCTATCTCTGACCCTCAGCACTCTCCCAAACAACAACTCATAAGTTCAGCCTGTGTTGGAAGAATTATACAATGCTGTAAAACCAAACCTGTGCAGCAGAAAGCAATTCATTGTTAAATACATCTAAGTTTCCACTAATGCAGCCAATAAGAACCGCATCTTCTGCAGTTTTTAGCTGTGGCCATTCACCTCTATGGCCATGGTCAGGGGTGGGCGGCCACGGATGGGTGCGGCCCGTGGTCAAAAACGCAGTGAGACGAGTTTTTAGGTCCGGACCGCGCCGCAGCCGCCCCCTTACCACAGCAGGGGACTAGCCCATTAAACAACATGGGTGCAGTTATATCTGCCTCGTAGGCAACCGTGGGCGTCTGCATTAGTGGAAACAAGCCCTAATAAGTATCAAGTACATATAAAATGATATGATCTTTAAAGGAAGAATCTAAGGTTTTATTAAAAAGGCTAAATCGATAGTTCAACAAAGCTGACTGACTAGTCACCGTTTTACTATTTTTTCAACTTTTGTTCTACAAAAAACATGCAGTATGAGGACCTTTCTAAACCTTCAAATCACTATATGTATTCTATTAGGGAGGACCCGGAACTACATAGTTGTTGGTAGATCTTAAGGAAATGGTATGAGTGATCTAACGTTGTATGGGGGGTTTTAGTCAGGAAATGTCTCTACACCCTGCAGTTTACTCTTCTTCCAGAATAATAATAGTATGCATAATAAACTGATACATTCATTGTTATATCATAGATACCCTGCATACCTCTAGTTTGCCAGGTGCCACTATCCACCATATTAACCTATCTACTCTTACTAAAAATATTTAAACAAATAAAGTCGCCATTTCATAATTAAAACATTATCCAGTATTTAATGAAAATTTATAGTACAACCTTTCTAAACCTTCAGTACCATAAAACAAAGAACATGGAGAACTGTTATTTGTCATGATTTTAGTTGTCGGTGTAGCAGTCATGGTTGTAGAGCGATCTGTACCTGACACAATGATACATAATGGTTAGACAGGAGTAGAAACCTTGTGCCAAGATGAATAATAGTTCTTGCCTTTAGACAGTAAACAGATGTAGGGAGAAGCACAGGATTTGGGCATGTGGAATTCCATTTTTGCCCTTTACCAGTAAGTGTATACACTGCAAAGCACCTATAAATTCTATATATAGACTATAGTTTTACATTACAAATGTCCAGTCTACAAATCACTCACTATAGAATAAAATATACAAGAATCGCTACTTGTATAAAATATGGGGTTTCTTTAGATGTTGGTGCACTGGATAACTCTTAACACATGTAGATGTTTTCTTTGTCAAACATCTTCATTCATTTATCAAATGTAACATTAGATTTTTTGTTCGTATCTCACCGATATCGAATGAAAATACATTCTAAATGACAAACAGATAAAAATTTACCAACATGTTCGATGACCTTTCGAACCAAAATCTTTGGTTTGCGTTGATCGAATTAAAAAATCTAAAGCTGGCCATACACCTTCAGATTTCTCTGTCAGATTTCCTTCAGATCACATTTTGTTTTACCACAACCATGTAATATGAGGACCTTTCTACACCTTCCAATCACTATGTATTCTATCAGGGAGAACACTATACTACATGGTTGTTGGTAGATCTGATCTGATGGAAATCTGACAGAGAAATCTGAAGGTGTATGGCCAGCTTAAAGGTGTAAACTAAAGCTAGCCATACATGGGTAAATTCCCGTGCAATCGACCCCCGATCAATCACAGCGTGGTGACGTCACCACGCTGTGATTGATCGGGGATCAATTGAACGGAAATCAATGTGCACCACATGGGCATCCGGTTAGCCAGAGTTCTGTCCGGCTTTCAGCGTGTGAATCATGCTGAAAGCTGAAGAGAAATCCAGCCTGCTTCTCCCCGTAGAGCAGAGCTGGAGTGAAGAATGCTGACTCCGCCCCCTTCACACAGACTCAGCTGCTGACTGCCCGGCTGTCAGTTCTGTGTGAAGAGTCGGCTTTCCCTATACTCTGCATGAAAATTCTTTTTCATGTTAAGTATTGGTGATTGAATGTGGTTTTCCAACATGTTGGAAACCCGTTCAATCGAGGTACTTCGAGGGGGCTCTTTTGAACCCCTTCGAAGGACAGCACACACAGGAAGGATTGTAAGCAGATTCGAGTACAATCAATCACCGTGACCACGCACGTTGATTGATTGTACTCGAATCTCTTTACAAATCTACCCATGTGTGCCTAGCTTTACCTTTAAGCCGGCCATACACCTTATGATCTCTCTGTCAGATATCCTTTAGATCTACCTACCACTATGTAGTATAGGGTCCTCTGTGATTGGACACAGATAGATGTGATGGTTTAGAAAGTTCCTCATATTACATGGTTTTGATAAAACAAAAAGGAGATCTAAAGGAAAT
>CM070033.1:85831089-85846313 GCA_036250615.1 Ptychadena robeensis | reverse complement strand
TAAAGGATCGCAGGAATCAGCCCGAGTGTCATGGAGTGGCAAAGCCTTCGTCTGTATGGATGGGGTGGGTATGTGGGGACAATGTCCTGTGTCACTGAGCCTATACTAAATAAATGCAGAATATATATATACATACATACACACAATGTATTAGTATGGGATGTAGAGTATGATGCATGTATACTGGGCACATTCAATAACACATGAGTATAATCCATAGCATTTGCTTCTTAAGGACACCTTTATATAGTTAAGTTGAGGTAGTAATCTGGTTGTCTGTGTTTTATTCTCTTCCACCTTTTATTTATTATTATTTGTAGCCCCCTGCTATATGTCATGTCACTGCGGATGATAGAATCAAAAGCCAACATTACATGTCAGTTCTGGTCATAGGGTTGGCGTACTACATATGTAAGCCTCCCTGCACTACAAAGCATTGTTATTTCTCTCATCACTACAGCCTTAAAAAAACAGAAGGTCACTATCCCAGCCAACAGAAATGATCACTGACCTCTTTCTGGCTTCCAGGAGGTGGGGGTGACATCACTACTTATGCACATTCAAAATGCAATGAACGTGCTCAATTTTTACTGTAAGGTGTGCATTGGTGATCAGGAACCTGGGATAGTCAATCATATTTTCTTAAAATATCAGGGTCACCAAATAAATCAGATAAGTGAAGGTGGTGGCATAGAAGTTAATAATATTTATATAATGTATTATATAATATAAGAAGTGCAAACAGGTAATATTTCTTCCTTTTGCGTGAATGATCAGCTTTGTTTTAATGTATCGTAGCACATTAATAAAGCCCCCCATACACCTTACAATCTTACCATACAATTTCTGTACAATCAACTTTTGTTCTACCAAAATCATGTAATATGAGGACCTTTCTAATCCTTCTAATCACTATGTATTCTATCATGGAGGACCAGCCACTACATAGTTGTTGGTAGATCTAATGAAAATTGTATGGCATGATCTAAAGGTGTATGGGGGGCTTTAGGCTGCTTTCAGATAGACGGTTGAAGATGCATCCCACCACTTGAAAACCATAACCACCCGGCTGTTGCCCATAAGGGTAAAATAGGGTCCGCCCAACTGCATACACAATGTCCACCAACCTGAAATCAACAGTGTTAATGCAGCCTTATAAGTACTCCAATATGCTAAGCAATGGTGGTACATGTTCTTACTTTCACTACAGTGGTGAAAGATGACAATGGTCACCAAGTCAAACAAATCCTCAATGACCAACCAACACACAGAACCTACAACAGAAACTTAGTTAAGGAAAGAGGCACATAAAAGATATAATCCAAAAAGCCAGTGGCCAGCAGGGGTGCCCACAGCTTAGACACCGGTAATGACCTTGCGAAGTGTCACTTCCTGTATATGGTATGAGGAAGTGGCAATGCTGAGTGTCACTTCTGCATTCCAAATACTGAGACATCACTTCCGGCATGATCAGGTAAAGTAATTTCCCTTCCCTCTTATTTTGCCACCCCACTTGTGTAAATCATGTGCAGGGTGGGAAGTTAGGAATAAGAGTAACACCGCATCCCTCCAAAGTTTATAGGGAGGGGGCATCACTTTCCATCCTAACTTCCCACCCCACTTGTGGGAATCAGAGCTGCTGCTTGTTGTGATGCTTTCAGTAAAGGCGGCGGCCCCTGTGAAAGTGTCATCCGACCCCCAGGTTGAGAACCACTGGTCTAGACAAGCACTTTGGACACCAAACCTAAGTGCCCCGCCTCTTTGTCCATTCCAAATGGGTATTGATTGTTTGAACAAGTAATATAACTACTAAGCATCATTAGCAGTAATTAAACTATACAAGAGAAAATGGGTCAGGGAGAGGCCATTCACATCACCTGCCTTGGGCTGTGTTGCTTATTCAACAGTATAATGCTGTTTAGTACATAATATTGAGTAACCTGCATGGAACTGCATGCATTAAGGAAAACAAGTAAGTATTTTGGTGCACTTTACCACAAGGTAACAATGTTTAACACAATGCATGTGCTGCGAATTTTATCTAAAAAACGCAACCTACCTTATTGGCCAGAGACATTGATTTATGGATTATTCAATCCATAATTTGGAGGAAACAAATCCCAGGAGCAGAAGTAATCTAGTAAATGAAAACTACATCTGGAGTCAGAGAGGAACCCACATTAATGCCTTATCCTTATGAATTCTATGCTCTGAGTGAGTGACTTGGAGCTCACTTGGCCAGTGTAACCAGTCACCCTCTTACCAGTTTAAAAATGAACATGTATATTGCATGCAATTTGTGGCCAATTTAGGAAATTAGATTTACCAACAACCATGTATTAAAGTGGTCTTCGTGATAGAATATATAGTGATTGGAAGGTTTAGAAAGGTCCTCATATTACATGGTTTTGGTGGAAGAAAAGTTGATTGTACAGAAATTGTATGGTAAGATTGTATGGTGTATGGGGGCCTTTAGTCACCCTTTCATGTTGTAATTAACCAACAAACTTCACGCAGAATTCTTCTGATGTGTGGTCTGCTATGCCCTGTCTCATCATCCAACCACCTCGCATTAGATGTTGTAGTGAGCTACACACGTCCTCCATCTGCTGGTCAGACTTGAAATTTTTCTTACTTATGAACTACTCGTCACCATTATTATTTTAAAGGACAAGACAAAGGAACAGAATGAAATGACATCATCTGGTGTCCCAAAATATAAAAATATGAACACAAATATTTCTTTGCTGACTTAAAGTGGTCTGGTGAGATAGTAAATAGTTATGTGTATGTTCCTTACAGAGTAGGTGTTCTTAAAGTATTTTAATACCAAAGAAGATCTATGGGAGAAGACACTATAATGTCCTTCTAAAAATTAAAGTTTCCTGGCTGTAAACATAATCCTCTGGCTAGATTGCTTAAATTATTGATGTGCTTATTGATATTATATATTGGTCAAATAATCATCACTGCATATAGGAAAGAAAAAACATTAAGACAGTGGTTAAGACGGCAGCCTTCGTATCTCTATCTCACTTTTAACCTCCCTAGCGCTCTTGTGAGGTCCATATTTCTGTACCAAAACCGCACCATAGACTTAAATGGATTTTTTTTTATGTTGTAGGCCTGTAACTTCCCAAAATATGTCTGTACAAGGGACATCCTGAATATAATAATGTTTGAAACACACAATTATGTACCAAAAAAATTTAATAAAAAGGTATTTGAATAACAAAATCTCTAAAATACTTATTTTGCATGAAAGATTTCAAAACAGTGTGTAATTATGTTCGTATTATGTTTAAAAATTTAAATTCAAGTGGAAATGTGTGTTTTGTTCTTTTTCTTTTTACTTTGAAATGTATTGGATACAGTTATCACTGTATCCAGTACAATTCTATTTGGCACCCTCTCTCCCCTGGTGTGATGGACTTGGTAACACCAAGGAAGAGAGGGTTAACTTCAAAGGGGCACATCTCGGGAATCACACTGAAAATCGTTATCGTGCGATTTACTTAAAAATTTCCTCACGTCACCACCTTTTTGGGGGTTTGATCAGCTTCCGCGCAGAAGCCTGTTCATTAGATCGGAGCCACAGAAGCCGCGTGGATCGGTGAGTTTGTGCTGCCGGGGATCCGATCTCCGCCATACGAACCCAGCTCGTCCAGTGTAGTACTAACATGTCAGTGCTGGACAGGCTGGGGTCGTCAGGAACGCCAGGGGGGGGTAACAGTTTCAACCTTTTTTTTTTTAAATGTGAAGCACTGTGTAAATGAATACTTAAAACTGAATGATCTCTCTAGATAAATCTGCAGTATTTTATTTTTCCTTTTTGAGTTGCAGGTAATGTAAAACATAGTTTTTATTCTCTGTATTATCATCACTAAGCTTTTAAGAAATCCTTGCCAGAACAACTGCTGGGAGCCAAAGTACCCCAAAACCACATGTCCCGAGACTCCCTTTCCTAAATACAGTATCTGAGCAGGTCTTCGAAAGAACAGAATGGTTTTCTCGAATGCCTTCGGATGGTGAAAGGGTTGCGGGGAAGGTGCTCCGTAGTCCAGCATGCACAGCTGATATGGCGGATTAGGATTTCAGTGCAGAAAAGAAACACAAACAAGAAGGTAGAAGCATGACAATTTTAAATGAGATAAAGTACTTAGAGACTGTAAGTAAGTTACAGTGTTGTGAACAGGTAAAACATGGTAAATATTCTGCACTGGAGAGATGCACTAATGACGTTCATTAGTAGAAGATATGAGATAAGTCACAGTATAGTGCAGAAAATATTTGACAGCTCATAGTTGTGAATCACACAGACCAGCTGAATCCTGGTCAGATTGGATACAGTTGCTGGCCAGTGGTAGGATTAGACAGGGGAAAACATGAAATGTCTCATCAATGTGTCATGGAGAATCATTTTTCATCTGCCTGACTGTGATGGCAATAACTTTACAGTACATACACTTACGTGGACATTGGCTTTGAGAATCCCTATACAGTTGACCTCACTAAAGGTCCGCCCACATCTAAAGAGCCAAAATTGTCCGCAAGTCATGGGTGCCCACATGGGGCGACAAAAGCTCTGTCAGCCAGAGAACGGACATGTCCGTAAATCTGTGCCCGATGCCATTAGCTTGATAGGGGACCGGAGTCCCTGACCAAACTAACAGCCGGCACACAAAGGGTGCCCGCCTGTACTCTGAGTGAAGGAGAGCAGCATGATGACATTATCACATTGCTCTCCGCAGCTAATCTGTCGGTCCCCACTTGCTACATGTGCGGGGACCCTAACTCGGGCCAGTATGGTATTGGTCAGATACAGATATGCTCATAAATGTACATACCCTGGCATAACTTATGATTTCTTTTTGCAGAGAATATAAATTGATAACGCAAGCACATTTCTTTCACTCATAGTAAGTGGGTATCTGAAGCCATTTACTGTTAAACAACAGCGTTTACATGCGAACACAAAAAGTGTTAAAAAGGCCATCTTGATGGTGATCTGTTTGCTTGTAATTAGTGGGTGTGTATAAAAGGTCAATTACTTTCCGGACTCCTGACAGACCCTTGCATCTTTTATCTAGTGCTGCACTGATGTTTTTTGGATCATGAGGGAAGCAAAATAACTGTAAAAGGATCTGCAGACAAAGGTAGCTGAACAGGAAAGGGATATAAGAAAATATCAAAGGAATTAAGAATGCCAATCAGCAGTGTTGTGAAAATGAAGGGGTTCTGTTGAAACAGGTTTAGGTAGACCTACTCGAAGTTCAGTCAGAACTGCCAGTAAAAAATGTTCCGGATGCAAGGAAATACTTTAGGTTAAATACATGTGGTGTGGCTGTTTTAAGATGTACAATAAGGAGGCCCATGAAGAAAGACGGGCTGCATGGTAGAGTTGCCAACAGAAAGCCATTACTAAGCAAATGACAAAAAAGCACAGCAACAAGCCTCAATCCTTCTGGCACAAATTCATTTGGAGTGATGAGCCTTAAATTTAATCAACAAGGCCTATGATGAAATGTACACCATTTCTTTGGTGAAACATGGTGGTGGATCGCTGATGTTTTGGGAAGGTGTGAGCTGCAAAGTTATGGAAAATTAGCATGCATCGACCTGGAAGCTGCGCATGTGATGTACTTGGACATTCCAACATGATAATGATCTAAGGCCAATTCGACCTGTCATTGGCTACAGCAAAAATAAGGTTACAGAGTGGCCATCTCAGTCCCCTGACCTCAATATAATTGATCCACTCTGGGAAGACCTCAATCAGTTAATGCAAGACAACCTAAGAATGTACAGGAACTGGAGGTTCCTCAAATCTTTTGGGGGTGCTTTACTTTTTGTTCGTTTGGGTAAAAGCAAGTATCTTACCTTTGTCTATCCTGAACATGGATATCAAATTGTCACTGTTGTTTCTCTTGTATCTTTATTTCCCAAAGCTGTTTTTATGCATCAGAAAGACTTTACATTTTTGTAGACATCCATTTATATTGGTACACTATTTTGCGGAGGCACGTATTACACTACCTATGCACATAGAAGAATATCTGGAAATCATTCACTGCTGCTGATGTGAATGGATGTCAGACTTGAAAGATACTGCAACAAAAAATCATATATTAGATGAAGTTGTGGAATGTCTCCTTTAGGCTCCTCTAGTGATATAAGATGCAAATAGGTTACAGTGAAAGCTAAGATAAATGTTTTGGATGGATATGAAGTCAGCTTGAAGCAGGCAAAACTACAAAGTAGGCTGATCAACCTGACCCACACCTTGTGTAATTGCAGATCCTAATGCCTACAGAACAAGGCTTTCACCCAACACACATGGTGGACGGTAATCGCAGGATCCCAGGAGGCCAGAATTTGTTCCATTCCTTCCATCGAAGCCAAAAGGCCACTGCCAAGAGCCAAGCACTAGCAGTACCCATTCTCTTAACACATTGACCAACTAACGGAGAGACATATTTTAGAATCTGGCACTAACAACTCACAAACTAAATAACAATTTACATATTGGAGTAGAGATGAGTCCATGTCACATATTTATTTTACTGCAATGCAGAATTTCAATGCAAATACACAAGTCATGCTATCAAAATAACATCAAACTTTTACATAGGCTGGGTGGAGTAGAACAAAGCTTTGCCTCCTGGTACTGGCCTTTCGGCATGGCTGGAGGAATAGAGGGAATACTGCATGGACCAGGTCTGCACCCTTGCTGAATGCTGAAACATTCTGTATATTTACTTTATATGACAATAGCTGTGCCTCTGAATCTTTATTTTTTTCACATTTTCCTTATAAAACTATGGGGTGCATAGTTACTTGCTGGCTCAGAAAGTTGCAGTATCACACTGGCTAGTAAGGGAGTTATGACGAGGCGAAGAATAAGTGACTCACTTGTCCATTGGCTGTAGGGCTGGACGATATGGCAAAAGTTTATATCACAATATATTTCTTAATTTTGGTCGATACGACATCATTTTGATATCGATATGGACAATATTAAAAAGCCTCAGGAAAAAACTGCAGAGGACACACAATGGTTGTCTGCAAACTGAATTTGCAAAGTTTATAATACCTCCAGGCTTCTCCTTATAAAATTTTTGAGAGGCTGATCTCTATGTGATGGGAGGATATGAGAAGTGACACAGGGGAAGCAGATCTCGAAGGGTCCCTGACCCCCCTGGAGTGATCTTTTTCGGGGAAGGGGGGGGGGTACGGGGAGCAGGGGGGGGGTCAGTGCACCCACCTCCCCTCAACTGATATCCCTGTATCACTGAGAGTTCATTCTATGGCCAGGAGACATGTCGGGATCATCCTCCCCCCTCTGTGTCCCATTCATAGCAGAATGAACGTCAGTGACACTGGGAAGCTGATCTCGATGGGTTCCCTGTTCTATGGAGATGTGACTCCCTGAGCATAGCTACAGCAAAGCATAGAGAAGGAGTTACTAGATCACTGCGCCCGCACATCTCCATGGGGAGGCATGGGGAGGCCGTGTGATCTCTCGGGGAAAGTGGGGGCGCGACAAAGGGAGTGCTGGCCCAGGGAAACGACAAAGGGAGGACCGCCCCCGATTGAATGTCATTCAGTGACAAATGATACAATTTGTAAACACATTTCTGATATTTCGATATACATTTCCGATATTTCAAAATACAATTATATCGCGATATATATTGATATTGAATTATTGTCCAGCCCTAATTGGCTGCATTATAGGTAATAAAATACAACTGATTACAAATGCAGCTTAAAGATAGATGTGGTGTATTGAATTGGTGGACAACGCTGGTTTTACTTCTCCATTGGTAAATGCAATATATGGTAAGGCCTGACTATTGAAGATGCTTAATAAGATGCCAAATTTCAATATGAGTGTGCAAATTGTACATTTTTATGTTATTGTTGAAATTCAGTATCTCATTAGGCATCTATATTGACTAACTTGCAAAAGTGACAGTGGAGTCTAGGCCTCACCCCAGCAGGACACCCCAACACAACAGCTCTTTTGCAACCAGTGTCAATGTAAATCCAGCCTGAAATAGTGACATAGAATGAAACGTGAACTAGGCTTCTGACATGTACTGTCTAAATACAGCTTATCTCAATTACTTCATTTCATCATCTGAGGTCAAATCTTGGTCACACTACCAGAGATTCGCGGAAAGTTCCTACTTAAGTATTCATAGTTACTTGATCGAGTGATTTAAGCGGACAGCTTAAGCAGCCCATACACAGGTCAGATTTTCAATCAATCAACTTAAAACAATCAATTTTTAAGTCTGTATAAAATTGTATGTCGATTGTATCATGCCCCATATGTAGTACAAGATTTTTGATCGATTTTTGATCGATTTTTTTTTCACTCGACATAATAATCGATCCAAAATAGTCCGATTGAAATTTCAATCAGAAGTGAGGTAGAATAGGTAGAAAAAAAATCGATCAAAAATTGGTTGACCACACTTTTCAATCCAATTTTCAATCGACCGATCAAAATTTACCATCCAGTCCGATCAAAAAACGACTGAATTTTCACTCAATTTTGATCGGATTAAGTCAATTTAACCAGGTGGGCAAAACTCAATTCTCAATCAATCGATTAAAAAATTGATCGTTTTAAGTCGATTGATTGAAAATCTGACCTGTGTATGGGCTGCTTTACTTTATTAAAGAAATATTATTTTAATAGCAGATAGTATTATCTATTTATAAATCTGATGCAGAGATAGCCAATATGTCATGTGCACAGAGACATAATGATTGTACAATTGTCATTATCTTTTCTCTATAAAGAAAACTTTAGATTTCTCTTCTTTTAAATGCAAATAGAAGGTATTTATTGTTAAACCCTCAGTTTTATGATATTATTGGAAAGTTGAAAAATTCAGCTTCCTTGTATTTTAAACAATATGAATAAATTGATTATTGTTAATTTACTTAGTAAGACCAATGTTTCTTGTGATGTATGAAATTAGTGATACAAGCAATAACTAGTAAATATACCTGTATACAATTATATATATATATATATATATATATAGAGGGCATATTAAAGTAAGTTTAACAACCATTCCATGCCAGCGACTGGTAAATTCCTACACAGGCACATGTTTTTCTTTGAGGTGATCTCATCAATCAAATTTTTTTTGAAAAGTAAGATTAAAAAACAAACTATTGACCATTCCAAAACAGGAGGAACACAAAGAAAGGCTTTTCACACTAGCGGCGCAGCAATGCCATCACTGTGATGCAGCGCACTACCATTAAAGCCATACCTGTCAACCTTTCCAGTGTGGCCGGGAAAGTCACGTTTTTTATGTGGCTTTCCTGACCAAATCCCAGATTTCCGAAATTGTGGTTATTCAGCAGGGAGAGTAACGCCCTCTCGATGCTAAATCAGCCGACAACTAAGTGATGTGATGTCACAGTACACCAGGTTTCCATATAATAAAGAAAGAGTTTCATTGCGTCTATGCCTGAAATGTTAAAGCTAGGAACACACGGCTCGATTTAAGCATACAATCGATGTAAGATTAGATGAAGAACCTCGATTTTGGTATTTTATCGATTGTCCCGTGTGCGCTATAGTGTCATACAATTGTAGTACAATATCGATGTAGAAAACATTGATTATTGACTAAAATCGTCGATGCCATTGATGCCCTACAAACAGTAAACTATCACTTCATTGAATACAATTGTACGATGAAAATGAAAAAGTAGTACAATCATGGTACAATTCGACGATAATTTTCCAACTAGTCCGATCACTTTTCAATCGATGTAAACGATTTTGGTACAATCTATGTAAATTTTCATTGATTTACATTGATTGTACGCTTAAATCGAGCCGTGTGTTCCTAGCTTAAGAGTACAGTACATACAAGCAACATATCTACAACCTGGCAGAAGATAAAAACTAATCAGTGAGAGGGATGTCCATAAACTCATTTAAATGTCAGTCTATGGGCAAAGTGGCCACCTGCCCCTTGTATTTCAGGCGGTTAAAAATGCCCCTGCGTTATCTATATTGCAGACGCATCATGTCTTTCCAACACCTTGTGAATTCCCCCCAAAGCTGTAGGATAATACCTGATGACCTTCAAACACAGTAATAAACTCCTACTTGGGTCAAATGCATGGCAGGAAAAAAGACCTTCATTAGTGAGAAGGAGTCATGCTGAGGCTTGATAAAGACCACAGGAATTGCCCTGGTCACCTTATGGTAAGATGTAGATCTGGAAAAGCCTTAAGCTAGCCACACACGTGCTCACGGCTCCCGATTCTCCTCTAATCTGTTTCTTCATCTGAGCCATCCACGGTTCCTTCTAGCAGGATCAATGGATCCTGCTCGAAGGAACTCCACCAAACGGGTTTCCAACATGTTGGAAAACCTTGGTCGAAATCAATTACATTGAATAGGGGACAATGTAATGGACAGGCTGTAATGGACAGGCTGAGAGCTGAGCCGGACACACAGAGCAGCTAAGCCACACAGCTAGCTCAGCGGACAGCTAGGTTCTCTGTGTGTGTAAAGGGGGCGTGGCTATCATGGACTCAGCTCGGCCAGAAGAGGAGAAGGGGGGTGGCTGGCTGGGTGCTACACAGCCGGAGAAGCTGTGGACCGGAGAAGCTAATTGGACGGGGAAACCGGGTCCCCATCTCACAGTAATTGATGTGACTGGCGCTGTGATTGATCACCGATCGATTGCCCGGGAATCTACCCGCGTGTGGCCAGCATTAAACTCAAAGTGACTTACATCAACTGTAAAATGATTATTATTAACTTATATGATATATAGGTAGATATTTTTATAATGCTTTGAAATCAAAGATTAAATCAATGAAGCCATGATTGGGCATGTTGGTTAATTTCAAGCGATCATTCATGTATTTGATGGGTTTAGCAGATATTTTGTAAGATTTTGCATCCCATCATATTATGGAGTGCGTGCACAGGTCCTTGGGAAGGAATTGATCAGTTTTGAATCTATCGCATCTATCAAAAAGTCATCCTATTTCACACAATAGTTTTTTTAACTGGATTGAACAGAAATTTACTATGTATGCCCACCATTAACCATCCCAATCCCAGGATCTGAATCCAATTGAAAACCTCTGGAATGACATCAAAATGATGATGGATGGTCATCAAGCAAAGCTGGGCTGGATGATTTTTTTGCAGAAAGAGTGGTATGAAATGAACAGCATCATAACAAACTGGTGAACATCATACATGAAAGCTATAAGTGGGTTATTCTACCAAATTTGTCATAACATTACCATTGTGTACAAGAGTGAAAAGAGGATTTGTTTTCTGTAGATAGGGCATTATCTTTCCTATTTTGGTATATCGTAATTTCCAGTAAAAATATCTTCTATAGGACAATAGTTTTTAGTACAACCAATCTGAAAATGAAGGATGATGTACTTCTAGCTGGGCTCACCTCATGGACTCCAGTTGTCCAGCTAAAATTACAGAGATTTTCACTACTACTATCTTGGGGGTTCCTGGAAAGTTGTAGAAAGGGTGCAATAAAAGCGAATGTCTATGCACAGCTATTATTAGATGGAATAGAGGTGGTCATTTTAAATATCAGAAAGTTGGCTCTTCACATTGGGGAAAAAGTACAAATGCAATTTGTTTACAAGGCAGGTCTTACACACAACTGTTACTAAAAGTGGTATTCTTAATAAAAGTTCATGCATTACACTAACTGTGGCTTGACACCATTCACAGCCACCAACACGGGTAGGATGGGGAAGTCACGTCAGTGACCACCCACAAATAACAAGCTCTCATTTAAACAGTGCAGTTGACTTAACCTTAGGGCTCGTTCATACTAGCCCCACTGTGCTTGCATTTCAGTTACTGCCCCAAAAATGCTGTACTATACAGCACTGGAGCTGCCGCAAGCCTATTGTGAACAAGCCCTAAAGGTTTTTGATCCAAGTACCCAAATAAGACATTTTGCACCAGACACATATAGATAAAACCATAAAAACACAAACAACAATTGCTGTATAATGACAAAAATGAGAAACAAACACACAAAGAATGAAGTTTTTATTTCTGGACAGCAGAAAAGTAAATAGGTTAGAAAACAATGGTTATATAAATAAAGAACAGATTCCCGAGGGGTATCCCAATGTAGATGCACACAGACATAAATGTTTAAAAATGTAATGACAGCTATTTAAAAAGATACATTGAAGCTCATCTCCTTGATAGGGAAACAGAAAAGACAATTTAGGCTATGTCCCCACTTTTCCATGTTTCTAATCGCGGCACGTGTTGGTGGGTGATCGTGCCCGTGCATTTGATGGGGCTCATCAGCGAACGACAGCGATGTGACCCGCAATCTAAAACGCGGCTGATCTGGGCTGATTCTCTATGGGCGGGATCAGGCGTGGTTGGGCAAGATTTTCTGTCCCACCCCCCAACTTCCTGTCTGCCTGCCCAATCGCTCCCAAAAATCGCACCCAATCAGCAGCCATTGCTGCACCGCGATCGCCGCAATTAAAATAGCGGGGTGGCTTGTCCCCACTTAGGCAATGTGCTGCAATTTCAAAGCAGGGGGTGGGACAGGACAGCTTGCCCCACCCTGCCTGATCGCACCCATTACTCTTCCTGCTAATGTCCCACTCCGCACATTATAAGCACTTCCTGCTAAATCAGCTGAGAGGTAAGCCCCGTACCGGAAGTGACGCCACTTCTGGCACTTGGAACGCAGAAGAACCCCGATGCGCATACCAGAAGTGACGTCACTGACGTCTCTTCCTGTATGTCCCTGTTTTCCCCCCTAAGTTATAAGAGAGTAAATAGGCGCAGTTAAAATGAGAAGTGGTTTTAAACCTGCTTATCCATGTCTATGGCCGCGATCAGGGGTGAGCTGCGTTTCAGATTGCGGACTGCACCTCGTCCGATTGTGGATGTGGGGATCGGCCCCATCAAATACATGGCAGAGATCAGCCGTGATGCGATTTTGGATTTCTCAGGCACCCCTCTGCATTAGATACACCCCCTGAGCCCAAGAAGCCCCTTCCACTACAGACACTACATAGTCTGATGTCTCAGGAAAATATCAGGCATCTGCTAAAGGTGTTGTAATTAGTAATTAGTACAAGGGGACAACTTAGCAATTTTGTTTTCATTGTAGAAAAAAAAATACAGTTAGTGTAAGAAGTATAAGTTTGGAAATGTAATTTGCTTACGGAAAATGTAACCCTTGAATACATGTTGTATGCTCATATCTTGAATACAAGAACCTTTTTAGTGAATAAAATTGTGTAATGGTTAACCGACACAGACTAATGTAAAACTAGCCTAGTACATCTAATAATCGAATACCACTACTCTTATCTCACAGTCTTTGTGGATGACGTACAAAACATTGGAGGTGGGGAAGTGGTGCTACTCAGTCAACAGTGTATAACCAGTTCGCAGAAAAAGTTCATATTTAAGAGAATCCTGTAGCTTTTATGGTAAAATTTTTTATCAATATCAATAACCCAACTCTATTGATGTATAAGAAGGATCCCAATGTGAGTGAAGGTCATGTGACTCCTGAACGCTGTCCTAGGCCCCCATTCTGTTACACGAGGACGTGGTCATGTTTGGGGTCCATCTTGCCTTCTGGGCCTAGGTGTGATAGTCTGTCACCCTAGGTTTTCTAGCTGCCAGACATCTGATCAGTTAGCTTATCTGCATTCTTCTCGCAGGAAAAGAGTCTTTGTTACCAACTGCAACCACGAAGGCTTTAAAAGTTCTGCCACAAATTGAGCCTGATTAGCCATTGTGGCCAAAATATCTTCTTTCTGCACAGTCAGTGTTCCCACATGTGGCCCGCTATTAGCGTCAGTGACTAATGAATTTAGCGTACAGCCATTGCACATCTGTGCCCGATCCTGATACATATAATGCACCCTATGGCTCATTTCTTAATATTTCCCGGTACTAGTTACTGTAGTATTTGTTCATGGAATCTTCTGGGATGTTCAATGAAAGAAATCCTTCAAACAGCTGAAATGTGATTGGATGACACAGGCTACACCTCTGTTTTCTTTTCTCCGTGCTTTTATAAAGCAGCATCGTTATGCACAAACACTTCAGACCTCTATTTTTATATTACGGAAAATATTCCAGGCCATGCAACACAGAACGACATCCGTGCATCCACGACAATTTGGTGTGATATTTATGAAACACTGTATATAATTAATGATGCAATTTAAATGGTTCTAATTGGGCCACGGACCCTGGGGCTCTTACAATGAAGGATTTGTTGCAGCGATTATTGAATAACAAAATGATCTGTTTAAGTGTAATGACGGGCTGTTTTTTTTAAGACAGTTACATGCCCCAGTGCACAGGGGGCGAAAGTAAACAAGGGTCTGGAATACATTACTTTACAAACAATGGAAGAGCCAAAAGACTGGGGAGACAAAAGCTCCAAATAATATCTCTGCACATTTCAGCATGCTCTGGATAGACTGCCACTCCCCCTTATCAAAACCAGTCCTTTGTTTTCAAATGGACCATTCATCCTCCATGCAAACTTTATCCATGTGATTTACTTTGCTGCTATTTATTTTACCCAGCAAACAATGACAACTGCAATGCAACTACAGGGAAAAGTTATCTCTAAACCCAGCACAAATAGATCATTTCTTCCCTACATACAAGGCGCTACTTGTGTACATAAGGCCTCAAAAACAAATTTGTAGCAGCGAATGCATTAATAATCTGAGACAACATTAGGAGCTTGTTTACTGCACAAAGCACAGACACCTATAGCTGGGGAAAATGACATCAGTGGATGGATGGCCAACTACTACCCTGGCCCTAGCCATGTACAATATATACATCTCACCCCAATCACTTCCATGGATTATTATTTCCTTCCATCCTTTAGGAGCATTAGGCTTCCCTAATACCAGCACGATCTATGCATCAGATGTACTGACAAAACATCAAGTGTTTCATTCATTGAGCGCTGAATGAGATGATGCAGAGGCTCCCACTGTCAGACAATTACAAGGCATGAAGTTGTTTTTCTGATGCTTTCTGATCATGAATCAACCAGTGAAAAGTGACCCAGTCCCCCCAATAACCCCCCATCATCACCCCTCCCAGCCAGGGTAGCCGCTTACCTTGTTTTGGAGGAGAGGAAGGCAAGTTTGATTAATCCATAGGTAAACAA
>CM070033.1:85784220-85824670 GCA_036250615.1 Ptychadena robeensis | reverse complement strand
CACTTCTAGTGCCATTCATGAAAACATAGATTTCTGGTGGTAGGTCCGCTTTAAAGGAGAATCAAAGCATCCATAGAAGACCTGAGGAATGTGCCATGGGTGCCAGAGTTTACCGGGTGCCCCTGGTGTGAGGCGAAATCCAGGAATAAACAATGCAGCAACAAATGTCTTAGCATATATTTTTTTTATGACACACATTAAATAATAAGCTGAGGTCATCAGCATTGATGATACTGAATAAGACTTTCAAGTTAATAGGAACATATAGTGTTTATCCTTCTTTTTAGTTTCAATATGTTGACCGGGTGTCTTTATGACGTAGTTGTAAGTTTCGATATGCTACATTATGGTAACATAGACTAAATCTAATATAAATTCAAGTCAATATCTCTTCTCTTTCCTTTGCTAGCGCAAATATACATGAATTAGATTGTGATAGGATAATACCTGGTGGGAGGGATGCTCCTCCTCTGGGTCACTCTTCTGCCTCCATTCTTACGTTGTCCAGACTTCACCCATTTCCACAGTTTTGGATTATTCCAGAGTTTGTTGATATGAATGCAGACATAAACTCACCTTAATAGGTGTGTGGCTTTAAGCTTGCACCTCTCTTGGTTACCGCATGTAAGATGTTTGTGTTATATTTTGATGATTTTTTGTCTACTTATTTTACATAGAAACTTCATCGTACAGCCCTGAAGAAGCAGTTTGTCCGCGATTGGGTGTGCAATGTGGGATGTACAATGTTATATAACTCCAGTGTTTGAATGTGGATGACTGTAATCTGTTATACTTTGTCAACTTGTATATGGTGGAAAATGTTTCTGTTTTTAATTTTGAATAATGGGATGTTGGCAAATGTTTACATATTGTGAGGAGGATTATCATATAGTTATTTAGAACAGGCTAACTTAAGAGGAAGAGGGTAACCCTCTTAGGTTCCCACCCCGCTTGTGCAGATGATGTGTGGGGTGGGAATTTAGGAAGAAGAGGTACGCCCTCTTCCTCATAAATTATTTCGATTTCAAAATCCCAGGAAGATCTGAGATTTATTAAAATCTGGATTTGGCTGGGAAAATCACATAAAAAACGGGATGGTTGACAGGTACGGTATGTCAGTGGGGCAGGGGGTAGGAGGCGTCATTAACCACCATGTACAGAAGTGCTGTCACTTTTTAACAGCCCATCTCTGAGGTCAACATTGATGCCGAGGATGTGTTAGAGGGCAGAAAATCACCCGTGCCCTCGCTTTTAAGAAAAAAAAAAAGGTTAATGAGGAAAGGTATAATAAAGCCACTGCTGTAATCAACACTCTTCTCTTGTAATGTGACCAGTTGGATGGCAAAACATTTCTAGAAGTATGTTAAAAGTCATATGGTTTTTAGACAGGCTTGTGCCGTAATTTTTTTGTATGGCCGTAAAACATTCAGTATAATGCAGCTTGGTAGCCACCATAAGATTCAAGTATCACAGCTTTACTGAGTACCAGGGTGCAGGTAAAATGTTTTTCTTCGCTCCATGACAGCATACACATTGGGTTGTCTTTGCCCCTTTCACCCCATAGGACCAACTAACTATAAATCAAACACCACTGGCTGCACTTACTGTTATTATCTTATTATTATTATTAACATTTATTTATATAGCGCCAGCATATTACGCAGCGCTGTACAATACATTAGAGTGGAGATACAACACAGTATAACACACAGGTACAGGTAATTACACAGGAGGAGTAGAGGACCCTGCCCGGTCGGGCTTACAATCTAAAAGTCAATCACTAGTCCTGAACCAGGGTGTGAATATTCTGATTTGGTGCGCGCCAGGAAAGGAAAATTACGTTAAGTACGATATTTATACATTTGTCTGTTTTTTTTATAAAAGAATATCTTCTCAAACAGACCCTATTAAGGTAAAGTACAAAATCAAATACTTTTTTCCCCTCACTGTAATTACATTTTTGTTATAAAGACTGGAATCTAAAATGGAAAAACTAAGGTGAGGTAAAGAGATGTGTAACATGAAATTGTAATATAACAACATTTAGGGTGTTTTTTTTACTATGGATTGCCAAAAAATACAGACACAGACCCACAGTAAATACGTTTTACTTTAGATTTGGTATGTATTGAAACGAGAAGAGCAAAACAGTCTGGTAATAATTAAAACACTGGAAAAAACATAATATTTCTTCTAGCATAAGTCAATTTGTACATGATAACCCTCTCCAGGTTTCTGTTATGATGAAAATGTCTACCTTTCGCTTTATTAATACGACAGGCGTATATTGTACAAATAAAAAAATATTACTTTATTTTTTAAACAAAATTTAAGAAAGCAACAATTTAACAGGAGCCCTAAAATGTTCACTTTAATTGGTTGATGGCCTCCCCTTACCTCTGGTGGTGGTTTTTGATCAATACTTTTGCTTGGAAGAGAAATATGTAAAATGTGTTTTTTTTCAAGAATAAAACATTTTAAGAAAGAATGCTGAATTGACTTTGTCTGTAATCCCTCTCTCTGCATTATAAAACAACAACAACACCAGCACCTCTAAGTGTAATGACTTCACTGGCAGTCTTATTATTTCTACATTTAATACTCTATACAAATATGTCTTAACAAAATGAGCCTTGAAATTGTGAAATCTGCCACATGCTTGTGTAAAGCTAGGCACACACGGGAAGATTCCTGTGCAATCGACCCCCAATCAATCACAGCGTGGTCACGTCAATTGAGTTTCTTCGAGCGGGCTCTATCGAGTTTCTTTGAGCAGGCTCTATTGATCCCGCTCGAAGGAAAGCACACACGGGTAGCTTTGTAAACAGATTAAAGTACAATCAATCACCGTGATTGATTGTACTCTAATCTTTTTACAAATCTACCTGTGTGTGCCTAGCTTAAGTATACCACGCAGTCATCATTGAAAAATTAGGTTTATTCATACCCCATCTAGACGAGCAAATCTAAACCAAACAATCAACAATAACTAAGATTGTGACATTCCCCTGTTTACCAGAATAGAGAACCAGCTAGCACTATTAAAAAATGCACTAAATATGTTTAGTGTATTTTTAAAAAGTATAAAGATTGGGGGGAATCCCTATTGTAAGAGGTCAGAAACAAGGTAAGTGATCTGTCAACAGCCTGAAATGATAACAGCTTAGAAAACAATGTTGCACCCAAGGATTTGTCATCGCACTCATCCATCGAGGGGGTAGAGAAGGACTTTGAGGCAGAAACAGTGGTTCAAACTACATCAGTGTAATACATTATATAAGCAAGATTGTACAGCAATTTGTCATCACATACCTACTACAAATCATGTCGTTCAAAAAGGAAAAGTAAAGTTTTATGCATAGATAGTTTATATGTTTCACAGCGTAAATGTGGCTTCATCAGGACAAGCACAAGTGTGTTAGTCACTGCAAGAAAGAATAATGTATCAATTAGTCAACAATAGGGGCCCCTTGGGAGGACACAAAGTCCTCAATTGTAATTTGGGAGGTAAGTTGTAGTAAAAGCTACCTGAACCCAGTAGGTCCACAGCATCCAATCCCGGCCCCGTGGGTTGACGGCGCCTGCTGGCAGGGTAACGGGAGACCACACCAGGCCAAGTCTGGCCCAGAGAGTTGCACAAAATTAGTCTGCAAACCGGTAAAAAAATAAGTATTGGTCAACAGTTTTGGTAATGGTCTGAACACAGTATGGTTTACTGTAGTCTGTGCCTATATAAGGATTAGGAAAAAGGGTTATGTGGGGAAGCATTAATTGAGGGTACTAAGATGAAATTGTGATTGAGAGTCTGGGAAGTGATATGAAGCTGTGATCCATTAGTGTACGTAGGCATGTTGAGGGGAATAAATAGAGAACGGGAAAAAAGGGTGGGGGAAGGGGGGGGCCTCTATTTATGCATAGGGGTGACAAATGTCAGAACTAATAAAAGTGATGGTATCAATACTCATAAAGACAAATAGTGAAAATGTAGTGTGTGTAGTGGGGGGTAGAGGAAGGGGTGTGGGTGGGGGGGAAGGACAGGGAAGAAGGGGCCAAAAAGGACTGAGTGTGAATCCAAATGGTGTGGGGTCTTGCGTGAGCGATACTGTCAGTGTAGGTGAATTTTCCCCACATGTTTAACCTTTCGATAAGACCATGTATCAATCGATGTTTACATCACTTTTTGAACTGTATGACATTATGTCCTGATAGGTTAACATATGACTTTTATGTACGTGCCAGTAAGTGCAGGTTCCACTGTCATTAACAGGGGGTCCCTCCCACCTTCGACCACTTGGTGACACCGTGACCATTTAAACTGGACATATATGGTTGGGCATGTTGCGAAACGCGTTGACTATCTTATGAATGAAACTTTACTTTTGCATTTTGAATGACATGATTTTTATATCATAATTATGTGATAAATAATTGCTGTACAATCTCGCTTATATAATGTGTTACATTGATGTCTGACACTCTGATTAAATATATCAACTATTTTTTTTATTTAGTTTGAACCACTGTATCTGTCTCAAAGTCCTTCTCTACTACCATGATGGATGAGTGCGATGAGAAATCCTTGGGTGCAACATTGTTTTCTAGGTTATTTTTTAATAGTGCTAGCTGGTGCATTGTTACTTTTTCATATAAGACTTACTTTATCTTTTTTGTTACCTAATATATTTCTATTAACATTTCCAAAACAACAGAAAAGAATAAAAGAGAGTGAGAAATAAAAAGGGAAGTAACATATGAAAATACATACAATGAGGGTAAGATACATACATGAATAAATAACAAGAACAATTACCCTCCCTAGCGCACTGCTGAGGTCCAGATTTCTGTGCACCACCATAGACTTTAATAGAAATTTTTTTTTATGTTATAGGCCTATAATTTACCAAACTATGTCCGTACAAGGGTCTAGTAGACATCCTGAATATAATAATGTTTGATACACACAATTATGTAAAAAAAAATGACATCATCCCCTGACCCTTACATCACTATTGTGTCCTGTAGTACATAGGCTCAGGTCATATGGTATCCTTGCACCCATAATAATTAGGACATCTAGTGTACGCAATACAATCTAAGGCTAGGGCTCCACTTAAAGCTTGGCTGCGTTCACAGTGATCAATTGTACAGGAATCTCTTGCTGCCACCTTTGAAGAAAGCTCTATCAAACAGGGAACCAACATGTTGGTAAATCCCTGTTCCATTGCCATTACTTTAGATGGAGACCAAGGGGGTCTCTGTTCAATTGATTTGAGAGCAGTGTGGTAACGTCACCATGCTGTGCTTGAGGGTTCATCAATTGAATGGGTATCGATCCATGTATGACCAGTCTTAGAGTGTAAAGGTGCCCATACATGTACAGCTGACTTCTTTGAGTGCTGATGTAGAATTGTGTAGATTGTGCGACCATCAGACACAGCCACCCCTGTCTTCAATCCATCGTCCTCCCATCTGTATGTGTATGGACACCTTTAGGGGAAGATGTTTTGGAATGATGAGCTGAGTTGGAAGCATAACATTGTCCAGACTGTATTAGCATGCTGGAGCATTAAGATATTCTTTCACAAGAAACTAAGGTTTCCAGACAGACCCTAAGCAAAAAAAACTCATAGGATGATCCACCTCCACTCAAATTTACAGTGGATCAAAGCAATCAGACAGGATGTGTTCTCCTGGGTTCCATCAAGGCCAGACGCATGCATCCGATATACCAGGGAGGTAAGCATGAATACCTTTTCCCAAAACATACTTCCACTGCCCCAAAGTCCAGCTTGCTGTTCAGCTATACCAGGCCATTGAAACCCCTCTCTGAAGCCCTCAGGGCATAATTTCTGTACTGAAGAAGGAATCTTCTAAAAGTCTCTTTTATTTAAATTAGCAATGTCATTTATTTAAACTCCATGTCTCCCATTACAATGATCAAGTCATGCAGCATATTTTCCCTGTCCCTGCAGTCTATATCATTATGATATTTTATGATTCACTTGAGACTGGTACAGTGAGCTTGAGTCATTCAGCTTTATGAAGAATGAGCAAAGTAGAGATGCAGGTAATTAAGTAGGAAGAATTTGCTGTATTAATGACTTTTACTTCTTAGTCAACATATTTGCAGAGGACTATCTTTAGCTTTACATTCTTTTCTGCTTTTAAGGTTGCTTTAAAAAGGTCACCTTTGTACCACAGGAACATTTTCTGCTCATTTGTTTTTCATATGGTCTTGGTATTCTTATGTTTCATGTCACTAATCAGTTGTGTCCTCTCTATAGCAAATTAAGATAAGGAGAAAAAGTGAATTGCTTTTTTAATCACGAAAAAACACATGAATTTTAGAATTAAGTAAGTTAAACGTGGTCATATGGACAAGGTAGATTTCAATGCTATTTGTGCCTAGCAAGTTGAGAAGTTATAATACAGCATTTGGCAACTGTCTTGCCAAGTATTTTATTTCATACGAGTACAGAGTAATGCCAGGGGTAAGACAACTGGGCCACCATGGAATTAAATTTGAGGGTCTGGATGAAAAAATATAAACACAGATAAAAAAATAATAATATATAAATAAAACCAAAAATGCCAAATTACACTTAAAGCGGTTCTATACTCAAAATAAAAAACAAACAAACATTACAATGACATAATACTCCCCTGTCAGCAGTAAACATCTGTGAAAACTGCTGCAGAAAAAAAAACCCAACATACTCACCTTCCTCACTCCTGGGGAAATTATATTTATTTAGGGCAGATAGAAGCAATTCCGCCCATACTTTATTCTGACTACGGGGCTGCAATTCTATAAAACGGCCACTAGATGGCTCTTCGATTGCATTATGTTAGATTCTGCAGATGTGAAGCTGCATTCTAATTCACACGAGACTACGGACTTCCTCCCAGCTGTCCCTGCCATGATTGCGGACATGTCCTGCAACTATACTGCCAGGAATCGGCTTTAGTCAGTCAGCAAGCCTAAGCTAGGCATACACCCTTCAATTTTAGCGTTTGATTGATCAAAGTTTATATCAATCGAACTTAGATTGTATACTGCACACATTGTATACTGCACTGCGATTGGCAAAAATGTTTCAATACCGTTCAAAACATCGATCGAAAAGTGATCGGACATGTTGGAAAATTTTTGTCGATTGTACAATAGAACTAAAATTGTAGCATATTGTTTGTTGGTCGGGTCGATTGTATTCGATGACACATTTATAAATGACTCTTTCCTGTGTTTTTTTAATCAAAACTTAAATGTTAATTTTGGTTGTAATACGATCGAACCATTCACACAGTGCTACTTTGGATTTGATTACGATCAATGTCCGTTGAAAAGATCAAGATCTTAATTCAAATAGCAGATCAATCATGCTAAAATAGAACGGTGTATGGCCAGCTTTAAGCCTGGCTCACATACAAACACCAGAGGCCGAGGGAAGAGCCGCCAGCGGGTAAGACTTCCCTCTGCTGTGTGTATGTGAGCGCAGCTTATCGTTCCTGCAATCTTCATGTGCTGCATATAAGGAATTCCGTTTTCTAGGTTATTTTTGGTTGCGCCTGCACATGTAGATTGCAAGGACACAGAACAAAAGAAAGCTGAGAGCTGAATATATGAATGCAGACAGGTAATGTTGACTTTGCTCTGTAACATTTGTCCATACACTGAGGACTTGTGTAATAAAAAGCATTGAGTTGGTATACCATCGGGTCATTGGAATGTGGCTAGCGGTGAAACACATTGTTTATATAATGTTTTGTTCAAAAGACAAATGCAGCATATATAATTCACAGTTGTAAGATGTAATATATGTATATTCCTTTGTGACAAAGTATCGTGGCTAGGTACTCTGCAATGTATGTATAGAATGCAAGCGTACATAAAGGTATAAAGAAAAATAAAGATAATACGATTGGGTGTCAATCTCTACCTGTATGCATTGTATCTCCATTTACAGAGCAGATGTCCAGCAGGTCTAGGTGTCACCGATTGCAGGACTGAGCTGTCAGTTTGACAGGACACCGATCTGTACAGTTAGGCTATGTTTCCACTATACCTCCACTAAGCGTATTGCTTGGCGGGGAGCACATAGACTTACCTGCTCGGCGGATGCTGTGTCTCCACTGCGCCGAGCCGTTCCGCCGATGCAAGGCTGAATGTAGTGGAGTACATTGAGCCTCTGCATCGGCAGATATCCAAACACAGCATCCGCCAAGCAGGTAATGTCTATGTGCTACGCCGGGATCCCCACCAAGCACTGCGCTTAGCAGAGTGGGTCCAAACGTATAGTGGAAACATACCCCTACACTGCCCCCACTACTCGTATTTCAATGTAAACATAGAAAAAAGGAAATCATAACATTAAATAAATCTAGCACAAACAATGCTCTTTGATATTTTGAGGCTTATGTACAAAATAAAAATAGTTCACACAAGAAATGAACAATTGAATGCAGGGAATTTAGCGCAGTGCACAAGCCGCATCCACAGCCTGTCAAAGCCACCGATCCATTTGTCCGAGCCTCCGTCATGTTAATGTTGACGCAGCGCTCGGCCTCCTCATGAATGCAATGGAGGCTTGTGCTGATGTCGGCGGATCCACCTACCTTCCTTCCAGACCGACTGCAGATCTGCCGGATGGAGGTCGCCGTAGGGCAGAGCGCCGTGAGAACAGCTGGTCTGGTAGGAAGGTCCACCGCTCTGTCGGGACCCCCGCCAAGGAATGTGCTGAGGCCAAAAATACAGGTGGAGACATAGCCTAGGAGATGGCATTTGACAGAATTTGTAGTAAAATGTTTCATTCATGTATGGGGCTTTTTCTCCCCTTTGTGTATCGCTCCCATGAAATACAATATTCTACCTCAACTTCATCTCCCTCCTCTGCATTCCAACAAACACAAGCCATCTCCACCCTTTGCACCTCCAGTCATGTACTTAAATACTGACTCCAACAACTACCCATATCCTGTTCTGTACTTTATTACTGGTTAGCCGGCTTCTCCACCTCAGATGTAGGTAGCTTCCTGTAGTCCATGTATACCCCCCATGTCACAGACCAGGCCCCCAACCTCCAACACACCCCAACTTTGAGGCTCCTCTTACACGTCCCCTCAGTTATGTGACGATCACGTGGCTCTGGGAAGGCAGCGTGTACTGCGAGATATGCAGCTCTTTACCAGTGAGGGAAGCTATGAGGACCCCGGGTTACAGTGGGTTTCCTCCTCAGGGAAACTCAGGCACGACTCCCATAGCGCCCATGTAATGTGCACATGTCCGTGCCAGCCGTGAGTTAAGGCGCGCACTGCCGTGAGCTGCCCGAGACGTCCAGTACAGTAATATAGTCTGACACCAGCAGGGGGCGATGTGCGAGTGCTGGTGTCGCAGCATCATTGTTTGACCGGTATTTGTGACCGGTTATTGCGCCGGTTACAGGAGACGGTGGACGGTATCTGCCCCATATTTACTTCTTGTTACCCTATGATGTAAGAGGTAGGATGACTCTTCAGGGGTGGGACATTGTGCCCCTTGCTGTGCTATCTGTGTGACGTCATATGTGGGTGGTTAGCCTCTGTACAGGCTCTGGAAAGGGCACTGGCCTCTCCTAGGTATGGCAGGTCACACCCTGTGTTTCCTCATTAATCAGCTGCTATGTACATATATCCTGCTCTGAGGGCTCTCTCACACTATGCCCTTTATACACAGCACTGGGGTGCAGTTCCTTTTTCTTTGGTTAGCCTTGCATTTTCCCCTGCAACTTCTACATTATTTGTACATTTTCCTGATTAACTTCCATTCAAATGCAGAAATGCATGCAGCCATGCATTTTGGAAAAGGGAGCATGGCGCAACAGATTATTGTGATAGACAAGATTTAAATGGGAAAACTGCTGTATTTACATATTGCAAAGCACATGCGGTTCATAAAGAAAACACCAACAAATAAAGTGTGAAAGATCCTTTCATCAGATACTTTCATACCTGTCAAGTCTCCCGTTTTTATGTAGCTTTCCCGGCCAAATCCCGATTTCAAGAAATCCCGGATTTTTCCCGGGTTCTTGAAATCGAGCTGTTCTAGCAGGGAGGGGGCATAACTCCCTGCTAATGTCCCACCTCGCACATTATCAGTACAAGCGGGTGGGACATTAGCAGGGAGAGTAACGCCCTCTCCCTGCTTGAGCAGCCAAAAGACCGGGTGGACGACGGTACGTGAAACGCGGAAGAACCACGATCCATGTACCGGAAGTGACGTCACTGACGTCATTTCCTGTACCCCCCCCCCGGGTCTCCGACGAGGAAACTTGACACGTATGTACTTTTGGGCTGGCCACTGTGCCCAAATTTACTGGATTCATATGTGTCAAGTTCACCAGCCCCGAATAAGGGAAAAATGCGTTCCAAATATCAAAAGTGATATCATTGGGTGATTTAACTCCACTCACTCAATTCAATACCTGCCTAAGGCTATGTTTCCATTATACGTCGGGACCCCCTCCGCTAAGCCTATTGCTGACTGAGCACATTCACTTACCTGCTCGGTGGATGCTGTGTCTTCACTGCGCCGAGCTGTTCCGCTGGAGGCTGAACATGGTCGAGTACGTTAAGCCTCTGCATCGGCGGATTTGTAAACAGATCATCCGCCGAGCAGGCAATGTCTATGTGCTCCGTCGGGATCTCCGCCAAGCAATACGCTTAGCGGAGGCGGTCCCGACATATAATGGAAACATATGTTCCTACATAGGCTATTGCTCACGCGAGTGAGCGCAATTGACCAGGCGATCTTCACCTGCGATAAAAAAATAAAATCAGCCCTCGCGAGCACAAGGTGATTAATCGCCTTTGTGGGAACAAAGCCTATAGCAGGTATTGATTATAAGCAGCTGGGCGGACTCGATTTCATTAGATCGGGTGTGATTGACCAGGCAATCTTCATCCGTGATTTTTTTTTAAAAAATCGCCCCCATTGGAAAAAAAAAGTTGCATCCATTCTTATGTCTATGGGTACGATCAGAAAAAAAATTGCGGCCGCCCGCGCCACGATTCTGATCACAGGTCCGTCTGATCACGGGCGCGCACGACTGTGGCAATCAGTTAAGTGGGGACAAGCCTATTCAACTGGATCAACAGTGATTTCCGTGCACGATTAAAATCGCGAGCGTGAGGCGATTAATTACCTATGTGGGAACATAACCTAACTTAGAGCTTGTCCCCACAGTCGAATTTGGCCATGCGGTGGCGCGGCTTTGACCCCCGGGCAGCCACCTCCGTTGTTTTTAATGGGGCTGTCCCACATTCGCAACTGCCCGCAGCAGTGGCCAGGGTTTGGAACCCGGGCACTCGCATTTTGGACACCAGCCGCTAGCTGTATGGAGGACAGGATATCATTTAGATTTTTTTTACTCCATAACACGCACCCATGGTTTTGGAGAGAAAATATAAAGTCACAGCACAGATTATACAGCATGTTGCAAAGTAGGCAGGGCTGGACCATACCGTACCCATATACACAGCGCATCTCTTTTTCCACATTTTGTGTTACAACCTTCAAAAGGGCTATAACATAAAATGGATTTAATTATTTTGCATTCAATTCATTTTTTCCCTCCCATAATAACAGAGTGAAAAAAAGTTGACTTCATGTTTTGACAAATTTATAAAAAATAAAAAAAATGAGAAAGCACATGTACATAAGTATTCACAGTCTTTGTCATGAAGCTTAACATTTGAGTTAAGGTGCATCGCGTTTCTCCTGGTTTTTGAGATGTTTCTGCAGCATTATTGCAGTCCACCTGTAGTAAATTCAGTTGATTGGACATGATTGGGAAATTGCCCCCATATATCTTTAGATTTCTCTGTCAGATTTCCTTTAGATCTCCTTTTGTTTTATCAAAACCATGTAATATGAGGGACTTTCTAAACAAGTCTACCTGTGTTCAGTCACAGAGAACCCGGCACTACATAGTTGTTGGTAGATTTATCTGAGAGATCTAAAGGTGTATGGCCAGCTTAAGGCATACACCTGTCTATATAAGGTCCCATAGTTGACAATTGATGTCAGAGCACAAACCAAGCATGAAGAACCTTCCAGAAGGATAACCATCTCTGCAGCAATCCACCAATCAGGCCTGTATAATAGAGTGGCCAGACGGAAGCCACTCCTTGGTAGAAGGCGCATGGCAGCCTGCCTGCAGTTTGCCAAATGTCACCTGAAGCTCAGGCCATGAGAAACAAAATTCTCTGCTCTGATGAGACAAATATTTAACTCTTTAAGCTGGCCATACACCTTCAGATTTCTCTGTCAGATTTCCTTCAGATCAGATTTTGTTTTACCAAAACCATGTAATATGAGGACCTTTCTACACCTTCCAATCACTATGTATTCTATCAGGGAGGACACTATACTACATGGTTGTTGGTAGATCTGATCTGATCTGAAGGAAATCTGACAGAGAAATCTGAAGGTGTATGGCCAGCTTTAGTGTGATTGCCAGGCATCATGTTTGGAGGAAACCAGGCACCGCTCATCACCAAGCTAATTCAAAGTGGCGTGGATGTTTTTCAGCAGCATAAACTGGGAGACTAGTCAGGATAAATGGATGATGGATAAATGGAAGATGACTGCGGCAATGTACAAAGACTCTAGAGCGTTCCTGAACCCAGACTTAAACCCCCCATATACCTTCAGGTCACTCCATACAATTTCCATTACATCTATGTAGTATAGTGTCCTGCCTGATAGAATACATTGTGATTGGAAGGTTAGAAAGGTCCTCATATTACATGGTTTTAGTAGAACAAAAGTTGTTTGTACAGAAATTGTATGGTTAGATCGTAAGGTGTATGGGGGCCTTTAGGCGACGGTTCATCTTTCAGCTGGTCAATGACCCAAAGCACAGCCAAGATATCACAGGAGCGGCTTCAGGACAACTCTGTGAATGTCCTTGACCCAGCCAGAGCTCAGACTTGAATCCAATTGAACATCTCTGGACAACTCTTAAAATTGCTGCACCAACACTTCCCATCCAACCTGATGGAGCTTGAGAAGTGCTGCAAAGAAGTATGGGAGAAACAGGCCAAAGGATAGGTGTGCCAAGCATGTGGCATCATATTAAAAGAAAACGTGACGTACTTGCGTCAGCCAGCCACCAATGTGGGGACAAGCCCTAAGGGATTTATGATTGACTGATGTCCCTTTCCCTCTTGTGATCTAAGCTTGGAACCTTCATAATGACAGAGTACATTCCTCTTTTGACTTTTGCCATTTCTTTTTCTCCGCAGGCTGATATCCCACTATTCCTATAATGTCTTACATGGTGTATTACAAGTTTTTCTCCAGACTTACTTATCGCTCTGTGAACTTTGATGGGATGTACATCTCTGTGGCTTCCCTCAAAAAGCAGATAATGGATCAGGAAAAGCTGAAGGTGACTACCTGTGACCTGCAGATCAGTAATGCAGCCACTCAAGAAGGTAAGTCACCATAATTCTCTGCATCTTGTAATATACATTTATGACAGGCTATATATAAAATACTTGCCTTACTACACATCTTGCTAGGTGGATGGGTGATGCATTACTCCCTCACTGGTGGCCTATATTTTGCATTGATTTTCACATATCTTTCACATATAGCTAGTGATTCCATACCTGTCAAGCATCCCATTTAGCTGGGAAAGTCATGTTCAGGGGACTTTCCAGTCAAATCCCGATTTTAGGAGATCAGTCCAACAAACGGAGTAGTCAATGGGTCAATCAGAAGATGAGTCCAGATACAATGCAGAAGTCATACCCAAGATCCCCATAGGGTGATTCAAAAGAGATCCACAGATCGCACAGGAGAGCTGGGGACTGCGCCATTCAAAACTCACCACTGGGTGGCAGCAACATGGCTCTCTCTTCTAAGATAATCACTGGAAACTGCAGCTCCCCTGTTGTCACATTGTTCTATGAGGTTTTGGTGTTTAAATGCAAAATAAGTTACTTAATGTTGTTGCACCCTGCTTATTGTAAATCATAACAATGCCAATTTTTTGTTAAAAAGTTCACGTCTATTTTTGTGATCTTAACCTTCACGTCTTCTTTTTAGGATCTTAACCTTCCTAGCGGTCTGCCCATACCACGCTGTTTTTAACAGCATGGTACGGGCAATTGCGGCAGTGTACACAGTACACTGCCTGCAATTCCCCCCCTCCCCCCGCCTCTCTCCACACAGCTGGCATCATTAATGATGCCGGCTGTGTGGGCTGGAAAGCCTGCACTCCTCCATTAACATGGAGGTCTATGGCGCTGCCCGCCCCTTTCCGCGTTACCGTGACACGATCGGTGACGCCGTGCAACCCCAGAAATGCTGCGGCTGGAGGCAGCATCGCCGTAGCTTTCCGGGGGATATGCGGCTTTCATGGGAGCCCAGCTCATCCAGAGTTTGTTCTTCACACAAACTCTGGACGAGCTGGGCTCGTCATGACCGATAGGGAGGTTAAGTCATATTGACCCTCATTTGTTTAGTAACTTGCCATAAGGGCGAAAAGTGTGTTTTATTGCAGAAGAGATATAGTAAGTTTTGCTATAAATACATTTAAAAGTTTTTTGTAATTAAAAAAAAAAATATTTGTTTAACCTCTTGGCCGTTCTTCCCAAGTGAGTTTCTTAGCTGATAAAACTCACCCCGAGATGCTTCAGTGCCCGCCCCGAGGACCTCACTTATGAGGCGTCACTCCGGGTCCTCTCAGAGGGCGGAAAATCCTAATTAAAAATAACTAATGCAGTCACATTCTTTTTCTATTAAGATATGCCCTAGGGTCAGCTCAAAGTTACATCACTATGCCATATTGTTAAAGAAGTGTTCTGAGTTTGTCATATATACTTTTTTTTATGTATTTATGTATTTTTATTGCCTGTCTTTTGTAGAATACACAGATGAAGGAGCTCTTATTCCTAAAAACTCATCAGTCTTGGTACGGAGGATTCCTATAAAAACACTTGACAAGTAAGTTCCCTTGTAATGTCTTTTTTAATGTCAGTGGCAGCAGAACATACAGTTCTTCCCTCATCCTAGTTCTTCAGCAATCCTCGTCCTTCTTGTTCAAAATAATGAATGCCCACTGCACAGTACCCTGATGAAGCCTGAATCCACGAAACGCGTCTGTGTGTGCCCGAGTACACTATTGCAACAAGATTTGATATGTTATTGTATTGCTACATATGGAAAATGGAACCATTCTTATTTTGTATTGAATTTTAAATCTAACCAATAAATCCATTTAAATGTATACCTCAAGGCCATGAAAGCCTCCAAGGTCCTTAGGTACAGTCTTTACCTTAGCCACCAAAAAATGTGTATATGTAGTTGGTATGTTGGCATGTTGGCATGTAGATTATGTGATTAGGATGGGTTTACAATGGTGCAGCATGACACCATGCTATAGAAAAGTAATTTTTTATGAAATCTTTCAGTTGAATGAGAAGAGAAAAACCAGATTAGGAGATTTCAAATTGAATTGTAGTTGTAGTAGTAGTAGTAAATCCATTAAAATTTTGTAGACACTGTACTAAATTAATTTATAAGCATATGGAAGAGAGATATTGGAGGGTTGCTTAAATCTGTTGTTTTCTTTAGTATGGGTAGAAAAACTGCATGTTTGAAAGATGATAGGAAAATGGAGGGAGAGAGATTCTATACTTCAGTCAGCACATGGGTGAGGCTGGTAAAGTGTGCTGGTAATGTAGGTCAGAGGGTATTAGATCAATGCGTTAAAGGTAGAGTTACAGAAGGATGGGAGCAGAAATGTGTGTCCAATACGGTTACTTGAGATATCTGAGATAAGTCTGAAAGTGTTGGGTTTTTTATTTAAACTATGTGTCCTAAAATCTTTAAAGTAAAGCAGAGAAGTTTCCAATAGGAGGAAGACCGGTAGGTTATAGAAGGCAGTCAGGTGTAGAATTAGCAAGATTGGATGCTTGTGTTAGTGCCCCTAGGTAGGTATAGGAAGGTATTTTCTGTCCAGTAAGTTGTTGTCAGATCTAACATGTTAATTAAATGATGGTTTATAGCTTTTGAAAGAATGTAAACCTGTATCCCTCTGACCCATGAATATATCTGTATATGTATCATATATAAAAACTCAGTATATAAACTCTGTATATGTATCCTATACATATCTGACAACATAAGTCTACACAGTTTTCACTACATCCTTTTTTCTTGTTTGTATTCTAGAAGTGATAATAATCCAGCAAGTGGAACAAGGAACAAAGTATGTAATGTCCCATATTTCCTTTCTCCTACACCTGTCTACCCCAGTCTGTACACTCCTGCTTGTTTACTTACTTGTGGTTCTCCTGCAATCATAAATTTGCCTCAAAACGATATCAGTATTTTATATTATTATAAAACATGTTCCTCCCTTTTTATTTGTTCAGTTTTATAAACAAAAATCATTCTATATTATACTTTTATCTGTATGTATTCAATGAAAACAAGAGATTTTTTAAAAGTTTAACATGGTAAAAATAAAAGGTCCTTCTTCATCTATGTAAATATGCTGCACTAATCAGATGCAGAGAAGACCATATATAAAAGAAGATGCTGCTGTGCCATGTGCTTATGTTATACCATGTGTTTAAGGCTTCTTAGCATTTCTAGAATTTCACTTGAAGGATTGTGATGTCACCCGCATTATTGTCATCAGGGAGAAATGAGCGGACCTTGTACGTTGTGGAAGGTTTTCTTAAGTGGTACAGGTGTCCATTCTTCCTTAAGTAAAAAAAATGTTGGGTTGTCATACATCAGCTGCTTCCTTGGGATCTCCTAAAAGAAGACTATGGCCATTCCATCATCTACAACTTATTTTCCTTTGTAACCGCTGAAGGGTCGACTTTAAGTTTTGGATCACCCTTATGCTGAAAGATCGAAGTGTGTTCCATGTGTAACTTCTGAAATGATAAATTCCTCTAATATTTTCTGGTGACATGCTGCAGTCATCTTACCATCAATTGTCATTTGCACAGCTACAGCCGCATGGGAATCATCATCCATACAGAAGTGCCCTACTGTTCAAAAACAGTTACTGTTCAATAACTGTTACCATAGTTCAGCTATGGTCTCATCAAACCAAGAATTGTGTTACAGGCAGTTTTAAGGCCTGTCTAGATTAACTTTTACATATTGTAAGCAGCTCTTTAAGATTGTTAATACTTAAAAGGCATTTTGCGTGCAACTTGATCATGTAGTCCATTATTGTTTATCTTGAAACAGCTATACCAGTTGTTTGCAGAGAAGCCTGTATTTCAGCTGAAGTTGGATTATTAAAGCATGATGAGAAATTTTGATAAGTTAAAATCATGGTAACCTTAATGATTAAAAAAAAAAAAAATCATTGTAGCGCAGTTCTATTTCTTTCACTTGTGCTTGAATTTCTGCAAAGTAAAAAAAGCTCAATTTAAGTATCTATACATAGACATGGGTTACAATGGAAGAGGTAACAGAGAAGGACAGTCTATCTTAATTTCTTTTTATTTTACCTGTGTTTGTCAACACATGTAAATTACTGTTTTGGACGCACTTTTTACCATTAAATTTATTGGAAAAATGCCCCTGCGTCTTATGGTTCAAATGTGTAAAAGAAAAGTTTTTTTTTCCCCAATCTTCCTGGGAGCACTAGCAGTAGCCATTTTGAACCCACTGACCAACCTATGGCGGGCCACAATTTACAATTAGATAGCATAAGTTGTGTATTAAAATGAGCATCCTGCATTGCAATAAATACATTTTGTGGCACAGACTCATCTCTCCTCCCATATGTTAATATATGCCCATGGGTCAGTGTCTCTTTATAAGTTGATCAGTGCGTTCAGAGAATGGGTACTTCTAGTGTATAGAAACATGCTAAGGTTTCAGCCCTGACACTCTGCTGCAGCTAAGATCTCCCATCTGGCACCAGCTGGAGGAAAATCGAGTGAATACTGCATGGTCCAGTCCTGCCTAGTTTGCTGTGTATTCACTTGATATCTGAATGGCAATGTCTCTGGGTTTTTTTCTCTCCAAAACTATGGGGTGTGTCTTATATTGCGAAAAATAGGATATAAGCACCAATTTTCAGTATGTATGTACAATTTTGTCCAAGTGAATTTATCATTGTGATTTAAAAATGACACACACAATTATGTAATACATTGCGTCAATTAACCACATTTCCTAAATAAAAGGACAATTTATATGTGCGATATCTTGATCATATTTTCCAAAGATTTGCTAATATTTCATTAATTCTGTGAGGGTATGTAAATGTAGGCCAGGTTCGTCTTTACATTATTGATTGTTGCTATTGTGATCTCTGCATCTGTAGCGAATATTTTTTTTTATTTCACCCAGAATCAAAGTCTAGCCTAATCGTACTTTTTTTAGTTAAGCCAACCTTGGGCTGCATGGTGTAAATACGTGTTTTGTGTCTAAAGTGCTGTGTTTAGATCAGTGGTTCCCAAACTGTGGGGTGGGCCCCCTGGGGGGAGCGATGGTATTCCAGGGGGGTGCGGGCCCTATTTCTTAACCTGTGTATAGGGAGGGGGGCTCCATAATGTTCCTCAATAGAAAAGGGGGCCCGGCAAGCAAAGTTTGGGAACCACTGGTTTAGATTATATTTTTCATTAACCTGTTTTCCTGCCATTGCAACACATTGTCATATAAGTACATGAACACTTGTATTACTTGTTTTTATATCATGTATACTGTGGTTTATAAGCTTTTAAAATAAACAAAGATATTCCTTAATTTGTGTGTATTCATTGGATTTGTCATTTAGTGAATGGCAGGAAATTGGTGTTATAAGCCAGTTGTAAGCCACAAGTAAGAAAGAAAACGCGGAGGGGAGAGATGGAAGGAACACAACCCACCTCTAACTTCCACCCAAAAGTAGAGACTAGGAGTCTGGGACTTTTGAGGCACAAAATTGGCTAGATTAGAATACAGATTTATTATTATATAACAATGAGTTGATAATTTAGTCATATAAACTAATTGTGAGAGTCAGTTTCATACAGATGCATCATATCCAATAGTATTTGGTATACATGTAAACATCATAAGCTGAACATTTCTCTTGATGCGTTTCACACATTTGCTTGCTCAGGAGAACCGATATTCAGCATTACTGTTATCATTAAAATACAATCAGTAATGTAAATAAAGATTCATACATATATACTCACAAACAAAATGTGATCAGATTGGTGCCTGATTGGCTGGAGATTCCCGCTCAATGTAGCGGCCCCATTGAAAAAAATGCATTGTTACATAAAAAATAAATCTATATTATATAAATGAATATATATATGAAATGATAATCCACCTTTCAATGTGCAGTCTTTTGTCATCATCCCAATATTAAAGTAGAGAAAGAAAAGAGAAAAAATTATATTTTCCTTCATTAAAAGAGGGCCAAGGGGACTTTAAAGGCAAGGGTATCATGTTATATAAATTAATTTTTATTAAAAACAACTGTAAAGTTACAGAAAACAATGTATTACAATCATGTAAAAGTTGAAAAAGTAGCACATTATAAACATCCATACATGAGGTATTACAGTTATATTGCACAGTCCCAACGCGTTTCACAGTCAACCTCTTCTTCAGGGGCTAATCGTGTAGGATGAAGTCTTTACATAAAATATAGAGGGATGGACAACAGTCAAAAGTCATCATAATACATCACAACCCTCTTGACAACATAACCAAGATGGGTGCGGTCTCAGATCCACTCACCTATTAGGTAAGTATACTTACTTACTTACATACTTAAAACGGGACTGTGCAATTTAACTGTAATACCTCATGTATGGATGTTTATAATATGCTACTTTTTCAACTTGTATATGATGTAATACATTGTTTTCTGTAACTTTACAGTTTTTTTTTTAATAAAAAAATTATATAACAAGATACCCTTGCCTTTAAAGTCCCCTTGTTCTTTTTTTAAAGATGGAAAATATTATTTTTCCTCCTTTCTCTATATTCTAATCCAGCCATTGAGTTCTCATCGAATTGTGTGCCTCAAAAATCCCGGAGTCCTAGTCTCTACCAGGGGTGGGAGTTAAAGTTTGGTTGTGTTTCTTCCATCTCTCCTCTCCTTCTTATGTGTATATAATTATTGGAATGTCAGCACAGAGATAAAATGGGGAGTCTTAGTTGTAAGCCACAAGCCTCATTTGTGCATTCATATGAATTAGCATGCTACTTATGTACTCTGCCCCCCAATTATACAATTTAAACAGCAATACAGGAAAAACTGAAAAAACACTACCTGCTATATTGCAAAAACCTGTTAAATGACAGAACAGCAAAATGCACCAATATTGTCTTCTAAGATCAAAGCTACTGAGCACCTCTTTAAATTGACATGATGTCACACTGCTGCTACTGGAATTGATTTGGAATGGATGGGACAGCAATTGGTAGACCTAGGCACCAAGACAACCAATGTACTCAGCTTATCTTCAGATCATTTGGGAAATAACATGAAGGTTTATACACATCAGAGCATTCCAGTACATTGAGCCTGATCTGTTAGCTCTAAACATTGTATTGTTTCAGCTCAGCATGCCTGAAAAGAGAAGAAGTTTGCAGGACGCTCATCCTTCAACAAAGACGGTCAGTTAGAATACACAGAATAAAACTACAATTTCAGTAGTTTAAGTAACTAAACACTCATACTTTATTATCCCAGTCAAGATCTGTTAAGTGCTGCAAGGGATTTGCAATGCTGATACTACTTTTTTAATGATCCACTGTGCCACAGCCTTTGTTATATTTACCTGGGCTTGCAGCATTACTGAGACCAAAACCACCTCCCTGCTGGTCTTCGTGCCCAGTAATACATGTGGATGATGCCAAAATGATGTTGGCTTTAAAGCGTTCCAAAAGTTAAACCACGGACAAAACATTTTTGTTTCTGAGTAGAGAGTTAAGCTGGCCATACGCGGTTCAATTTTAGCGTTATATTGAACGCTAAAATGGTTAAAGTTTACATCGATCGAACTTAGATCTTACACTGCACGTATGGTTCAATCCATGAAAATTGTTCGATAATGATTAAAACATCAATTGAAAAGTGATCGTACATGTAGAAAAATTTTCGTTGATTGTACATGATTGAACTAAAATCGTAGCATTGTGTTTGTTGGTCGGGTCGATTGTATTCCATTAACACATTTATATATGAAGCTTTCCTGTGTTTTTTGATCGGAACTAAAATCGTACGATTTTAGTCGTATTATGATCAAACCCTCCATGGGGTAATACTTTAGATTCAATTACGATCGATGTTTGATTAAAAGACCAAGATCTAAAATCCAATCGAAGATCAATTGTGCTAAAATGGAAACTTGTATGGCCAGCTTTAAGCTATATACACCTGTGCAAGTTTTGTTATTCCATTCATCAATCCCAGTGATTAGAGAGCACTATTCACAACTTTGCTATTCTTTTCTATGGGGAGAAGGCATGTTGGCACCCTGCTGTGTGCTTTCCTATTGAAAACGTTGGGTAGCAGTCGTTTTATCTGCCCAGACCCATTCTGACTGCTGTCAACACACTAGCTATTTCTGATAACTTTCTTGATAATTTGCTAGCATGTGTAGGAGCCTAAGAATTTACATTTGTATCAGTTATTTTATGCTGCTGTCTGTGATCATGTTGGTGGAAGTGTCCGTCGCCTCCATTTTCAGAGACTAGCTCAATTCATCAACTATTTCCAGCAGGTTAAGAACACATTTTTTTTAGACCTTTTAGATAATTTCCTGCACAAATACTTACTAAAAACACCGCTAAATCTGCCGGAGGTTGATGTACTGCACTACGGATCGGCAGGGCGGAGCTACAGGCAGGTAAGGTGGATCAGGTCCGTCGGCCGTCACTGCTTACATGCATTAGGGCAGGAGTTCACAGGAGTCAGCTGGGCACCAGGAATGGTGAGTATCGACATATTACACATCGCTTTACAGAGTATAAATAGTGCTATCACTGACTGTCCCTCAGGGGAGCTCACATCTAATGTGATCAAACCCCAAAACACAGGTAGAACATGCAAACTCCTTGCAGATAGAGCCCAGATCAAGAATCGAATCTAGCACTGCATGGCCAGAGTGGGCGCTGGTATTTTTTATTATTTAAGGAGCCTAAGCTTGTAAGAACAACTCTAAGCAGGTATAAAGATCATCTAGCATGTATAATGAAAATTATTTTTTTTTGTGTATAGACAGCTGACTCTTCTTTATCCTCTTCTGTAGACAGTTTCATAAAGGTACATGTATGTGTTTTGTTTACACTCTCTCTATTTATGCTCTATTTATGGGCTTTTTCATTAACTTTACAGCATACTGCAATTATTATTATTATTATTAACTTTTATTTATAAAGGATCATAGTTATAAGGCAGTCATGTGCATTAAATAGTTAGTTTTTTTTATTTTTTACTGCTGCTCTACAAAATATTGCAATCTCTTAAAATGCAAATGTTATGAGCTTTTATATCCCTATATAAAAAGAAAATCATAACAGCGTCTGCATAACAAAGTATTAGTATAAACTGAAAAGCAGAACTCAATAATGATTTTTGGCTATTGGGAGAAACCACAAAGATGGAATTATGCTGGATGATAATGTGTTTAGGTCTGTGGTGGCCAACTGAGTTGATATGGAGGGCCACAAGTGCGGCCCTCAGCATCAACAAAGGGCTGCACGAAACATTTTCATTCTACACTGACTTGTATAGGCATTTTTAATGCATAAATGACAGCAGGCATAGCTAGAAGATATTTTTAAATAACAAAACTTGTTTAAAAATATACTTCAAGCGTTAGGGAACACTATAGTATGGTAATGCACATTTTGTGTCATATACATCCTTAAAGGTTATTTTCCTCATAGATATCATTAAAGCCACTCATGATAGACTCAAAGGTTATGTGTCCTTATTCTGAAGTTATGTGCCACAATATATATTATACAATCAGTTGAACACACGGATATTATCTGTAACCTCAGGATTACCTATCGCCTGGCACTGGTATAACCTTTAAACCACCATTTTTGCGGCATATATTCAATCCTTGTGGTATATCACCTATCCTTCAATTTGTCTTCATTATTCTGATTTGATTATTTTGTTTTTGTATTTGACCTCACTTTTTTTTAGAATTGACAAGATGGTACTTCTCATACCTTGTTTGCACTCACATGCAATTTTGACTTTTCCAATTTCACCACCCTTATACGCTTCTCACCCCTCAACCTACCAGCACCTCTTGTTTATTGTCCACAGGGGAGATTTTGTTTCTCCACTCTTTTCTATTGAATTTTGGGATGTTGGCTTCTCACTTTCAGTGAGGGAATCTCTTTCTTTTATATAATATACAATCACCCCCTGTTCATTGGTGGGATAGTAGGAGCACTCACCAGTTTGCTGATCCCCCACCAACACTAGAGAACAGGCGAGGGACTTGTACAGGCGCCATCTGGGTCACTGATTGGCTTTTACATACGCCTATCACATAAGTTTATCGCCTGTCCTCCTCTTTCCACTCTAAGAAGTTCCCGGACAAGAACCTGTCAGCAGGGGACAGGTAAGTTCCAATGCCCTATGCAATATCAGTTAGGTTTCGGGGGCCGCAGGTTGAGGACGGGGGGGGGGGGCACCAAAGAATGGCCAAAGGAGGGCCACCAAAGAATGCCCAAAGGTTGGGCATCTGGGGTTTAGGTGAACAAGACAGGTAGGTAAACCGTCATCTTTTCTGGTATTTTGGTATTGCATTTTATTTCAGTAACAGTGCTTTGGTTTACTTAATTAAATTGTAATTCCTATAATATCTCTTCGTAATCTTGCTAAACCAGGGCTAATAAACCTTCCTTTGACAACAATACCTTCAACTATACTTGGGTCAGATTTTCATGACAACAAATTGTTGCTAAACCTTGAACTAGTCTACAGTTTCCCTTGAGATTTTCATGACTACTGGTTAGACATCATGGCCATGTGAATTCAGGGACATTTCTCCCACTATGCGGAATATTCATGCACATAGGGCCCTGGGAGGACCCCAGCGTCCTGTTCTGCATGCATATTCGGCACCCTCTCTGACACAGGCGAGACAGCTCTGCATGTGCTCTCTTACTCCCTGGGCTGCCGTGGGTGGGGGGTTGGTAATAGCTCCACCCAAAGACCCCGCCCCCGCTTGCCTAGGGCCCCCTACAGCCTAGAAAGTGCCCTGATTCAAGTGATAGAACATGGGAAGGATAGAATTGACATCAAGTTTTTATACTTGTGTCCCTATGAGGAGATTCACCAACATGAATGGTTCTGGTGACCATTGTATTCAGTACAGGAAATAAAAGGAAATGAAAATACTTAAGCTGTCACACAAACAGGAGAAGAGGAGAAACCTTACACATCCTGAAGTAATGGAAAATCTCCCTGATGGGGCACTGGCAGTGACGTCACTTCCGGTATGGGGATTGTGGTTCTTCCGCATTCCAAGTACCGGAAGTGATGTCACTGACCTGGCTTACCTCTCTGGCTGTTTTTGCAGGGAGAGGGTGTTACTCTCCCTTGTAATGTCCCAACTGGCTTGTGCTGAAAATGTGCAGGGTGGGACATTAACAGGGAGAATAACAGCTTGATTAGCGCAATTTCAAGAATCCGGGAAATCCAGGATTTCTTGAAATCAGGATTTGGATGGGAAAGCCACATAAAAAATGTGGCTTTCCCGGCCAAAACAGAAAGGTTGAGAGGCATGGAAGAACCCATTGTGGGCTCTCAGCAGTGCCTCTCCTCTCATGTTACAGTATATGTTGTATGCCAGTATGTACTCAGGAGAAGGGGCACTGCTGAGAGACAGAGCCAGTCTTTCTCCCTACTGCGCACTCTCCTTTGTGTCACATCAGAGAGGAGGCATTGCTTAGCCTGGAATCAGTGTGTCAGTCTCCAGGCTACCAGCAATGCTTCCCATCTAATTGAACATGCCCTGGGGTTTCAGCAGGTAATATATTCACTGCACTTGCAATTCAGTATGCACATACTTAATAAGTGGCTCATTGATATGCACATACAGAATTGCACTGCTGAGAACCCAAAATGTTTCTGTGTTTTTTCCTTAATTTTCTTACCGAAACCAAGGGCGTCTCTTATGGTCTGACGATGCGATTATGATGTGCAAGCTACAGTATATTTGTTTATTAATTACTGGAAATATAAAGTAGAATTATATATATCTATTATATTATTTGGCCAGCTGGCTGATAAAGAGATTCACTTTTTGAGTTGGCGGTACATTAAATCGGTATAATATTATTATAAATGGCCTAGGAAATGAATGTCCTTATTTCTCATATCTACTTCTCCTAATGTGTTCTAATAGTGTTCTAATCTGGCTGAAATGAATGCTTCAGAAGAAGAAAAACTCAAAATGATGATGCCACAGGCGGCCTCGTTGTACAGCTCCAAAATGTAAGTCATACTCCTGGCAAGACATTCACAGCCCTCTTCTGTGATGAGACAACTTTGTACCAAAAGTGATTTCCTCTTCATTTATTAACAGGAATGTAGAGAGTACTTTACCACCAAGCTATGTGTGTCACAGATGCTTGGTGCCCGGTCATCACATTAGAGACTGTACTATAACAAAGGTAAGTGAATATTATATCACACACATAACAAATCGAAAAATGTCCATACTTACCATTATTTCCCTTTCCTAATGAGCTACATTTCTGATTGAGAGCAAAGAGATCCAGTTCAATGGGAAAGGATTCACTGAACTACTTCTTTGTAAAGTGAATGATACATTTCACATTGCTTGTCCAGTTGTCCTGGACAAGAAGTCTGCTTAGATGTTCTGCCATCTTGGAATGTCTGAAGATGTTACCCCAGCATATTTGAAAAAAACATGAAAAACAGGATCCTGCCCCCCTTTTCAAATAAGAAACTCTTCTAGTATTGTCCATTTGGAAAAGCACATATTTTCCTTTCAGGAGATGACTGAAGTACTACAGATCTTTAAATGCTGCCAAGAATCTTGTGCTTTTCCAACCTGACATACTGCTTCCTAAACTCTTCCGCTGCCATCTGTTGTCACAATAGGCCAAAACATTTGTAGACGAAAGAAACCCCTGCGAGAAAGGGTGCATGTGCCACCTGGCCCAGGGCATCATTAGGATGGATAATCTTCAGACATTCTGCATTCAAAAGAGCAAGATTGGAAAATATCCGCTGGATCCTTCTTAAAGGTAGCCACAAACCCCTCGATTTTTCTGCAACTGATTCTCAAAATGATCATTCCCGGCAGTCGTTTTGCAATCGATGGCACACCACCCTGGGAAACCGATTTGGGTTGATTTTGACTGGATTCGATCACCAAAAAGGTAGATTCCTAAAAATCGATCGCTCAGAATGGCTGCAGCATGGAGAGCTATGAGTCAATCTCACAGGAAGCGATCGAGGGTCTCCACCAACATCTGTTTAGATTTTTTGGTTCAATTGTTCAGGGTGGGCGATGGTCGATTGGGCAAAAATCTACTGAAAAATCAACCGTTTTTCCAACTTAACCTTCCTAGCACACCGCCCGTATCGATACGGGCGATCGCGGCAGTGTACACAGTACACTGCCTGTCATTTCCGGCATCTCGTCGGAGCTCTACACGCAGCTGCTGTCATTACTGACAACAGCTGCGTGAGAGGGAAAGCCGGCGCTCCTACATTAACATGGAGGTCTATGGCGCCGCCCCCCGCCCCCTTCCGCGTCACCGTGATGCGATCGGGGCGGTACCGCCAACCCGGAAATGCTGCAGCGATGAAGACAATCGCTGCAGCTTTCCGGGGAGGCATAGGGTCTCCCCGCCGCCGGCTTCCCCTGCGTTTGAGAGGACCCTGTTCAGCGAACGAACAGGGTTCGTCTCAACTGCTAGGGAGATGAAAGACCCCATATACCTTACAATCTTTCCATACAATTTCTGTACAATCAGCTTTTCTTCTACTAATACCATGTAATATGAGGACCTTTCTAATCCTTCCAATTACTATGTATTCTATCAGGGAGGTAACTATAGTACATAGTTGTTGATCTAAAGGTGTATGGTTCACTTTAGTGTTAAGAACATCTTTTACACTGGCAGTGATGCTATATTCTGAGCTGTGCCTATATTGGCTCCAAGGTAAGACAGGATCTGGGATTGTGACTGGTGGCTTTTCTCATTGTCAATCAATGATCCATCTAAAATTCATTAAGGTCTGAATGAAAGATTCAGATGATCAAGGCTTGTCATGTGAAACTGGTGAATATCCATTGATTCTTCTCGAAGGAACCGTGCATGGCTCTAAGCTGTTTCTTCATCAAGCCGTGTATGGCTAGTCTGAAGAAAGGTGGATACAGACAGTGAGCTGTAGGATGATACTGTTTTTAAACACAGGGGTCTTGGATATCATCTCTCAAAACCTGCCAAAAGCAGACCAGCAGTACCCCGTTTTCACCAAAAGCACTTTCACATTTCTTGGGGTCAGAGACAGATTTGGCAGCTTTTGTAAGGAGCCTGAATGGCACCAGGAACAGGAGAACTCTTTACCAGGTTTGTAGAGATGATCTGTCTGGAGGACTGAAACATATTTTTCATGAACTCCTACACTTGAGGTTGAATCCCTGATTTGCCCCCTGCTGGCTTTGGATATATCAAGTTTGTTGCCAAATAGTGACTGACTCTATAAAGGGTATATTACACAAACAATCATTTGAGGCAGGGTCAGGCACCCAGGGTATGAGCCATAGCGCTCTGTGTGCAATGACTTTGTAAAGAATAGACCCGGATTTACTAGTTCTAGCAAGTATATTATGTGTAGGTCCTAGTCATTGCGCCTGTCTCAAACGTTCCTAAACAAAGTGGCATTGTCTAATGTAAGAGTGATACAGCATGCTCAATGCGTCAAGGCTGCATCTGTCTGAAGCAGAATCTCTAGATGTTTAAACTCCTCATTTTAATGGGGTACAGCTTTGAAAATGTATTTTGCAGTGGATCTAAGTTCTACCTTGGCTGATTACTTAGAAGTGATCTCTCAAATCTTTAATATGAAGGGGAATTCTAGTGCCTTTTTTACTGCCCCAACATAGGGTTGTACAAGGGTAAGTTAATAATCCACTGCCTCTGGCAGTCATAAATTTGGAATATTACGTATCTAAAGGAATAGGTGCAGAAGTGCCAAGGAGCAAAAGGATTTGAAAACTTTTTATCTGCAATACTTGGTGACTATACCCTATTTGTGGGAGCCTCAGAAAAACAGTATGGGTGAGGTAAACCAAAATTGACCCACAGGTCATAAAAAAGTAGTGTGAGCAAGAATATTCTAGAGGGCTCTAGAGGGAAAATTTTATCTTTAGCTTTTCGGCTAGATGTCCCCAAAACTAGTTGGGTCACCTGTGTTTTTGCATAGTAATGCTAAAGCCCCCTATACACGTTCCGATTTTTCGTCCGATCGGGTCACCCGATTTTCACTTAAAATGTTATGGTCGATACGTCGGCTGGCATGAAAAATCGAAATCGAATTATCACTGATCGACAGGCCCGACACTATTTTATTAACAGCAGCCCAACCGTTTTTTTGGTACATAATTCCGCATCCGATTATTCTCCCGATCGATCACCCAGACCGATCTCCCAGTCGATCGGGCAAAATTCATACGAAAAATCGAAACGTGTATGGGGGGCTTAAGGGTGTAAATGAAAGAAGAACACTAGGACTCAATCTATGCTGAGGTCAGTCCAATTTTGTGCATGAGAACATTTGTTTAATTTTTACTTGTATAATTGAGTTTTCCTTGCAAAATGATTTTCATAACTTCCCATTGTTTACTGAAAATATTGCAAAGTTCTCATTTAACTTTAACTTTGTAACAATTAGTAGTAACATCATCACCATGAACATCAGTATAGGTGATTCCACTACTACCACATTTTAATCATAGCCAGTTGTTTATTATTTTTAGTACAATATTTATTAACATACATAAATAGTTGCTTACCACTAGAGTACAGCCTCGAAGGGCTTTCATGTGTCACACTGCTATTTTCCAGGGTCAGTGTATGAAAGTGTTAGTAACTTGTTTGAAAAACAGACTGTTAGTTACTTTTTACCTACATATATTTTACCTCAGGCTTTGTTTCCATTACGTTGGGACCCCCCCCCCCCCGTTGGGTCCGAACGTAGCAGATAGACTTACCTGCTCGGCGGAGGGTCTGTCATTGCGCTGAGCCGCTCCGCCGATGTAAGTATGTAGTCGAGTACGTTCAGCCTTTACACCGGCGGATGTGTAAACAGACCATCCGCCGGCGGGCAATGTCTGTGTGATACGTCGGGACCCCTGCTAAGTGTATACACTTAGCGGAGGGGTCCCGACGTATAATGGAAACAAGCCCTTAAAATATATTTTTACAAGATGAGTAAGTGGTCTCTTAAAATGTTGGAAGTTTTGAATTTTTCATCTTCCTTCCTAAACACTGACATCTATAAAAATGCATTTGCCAGCACCTATATATATTGGCATATTATACATATATATTGGCAGCAACAGCTTTTCAGTTTTAAATTATTCAGTCTGTATATTGTTGACCTTTGTTCATTTTTTTTCTTAGCCGAGTGCTCCAAAAATTAGAAAGGCGACTGGAATTCCACGCACATTTCTGAAGGAGATTGATGATCCTTCCATGACTGGAGCAATGATTACCAACGCTGGTGGATATGCCATACCCATTATTAATGCGTAAGTCACTCTCACGATTTATGTCAAAAGATAAGAAGTAAAGTGACATAGTACATTTAATCTGTTTATTTTATTTGCAGTGATGCATATGCTATGAGCAAAAAGGAGAGACCCCCATTCCTGCCTGAAAAACCAGCCACACCTTCTAAAGAGGAAAATATAGTACATGATAATCTGCTGTGCACTATATGCAAAGATATCATGGCTGATGCAGCTCTTGTCCCCTGCTGTGGTAACAACTTCTGTGATGACTGTAGGTATCTGTATCAAGTAAATTTCGACTGAAAAGTTAATCAAAGTAATCGTCCATTGAATTTCTCTTACAATTTTAATTTCAACCAGAAGTTAAAGGGAAGCAGCCACACAAATCGAGTATCATTGACTTGACCAAAAAAAAGCTGCAAGGAATGTAGTTCGATGATTGTACAATCGAGCAAAATTTTCCAACCTGTCCGATCACTTTTTAATCGACTTGACAAAAATCGATCAATGATCGTCGATTGTACTATGTGGGCACCACATCGATTTTTTTTTACAATCGATCGTTTTTTTGATCGAAAAACCTTGATTGAATGCTAAAATCGAACCATGTGTGGCTAGCTTAAGGTGTGTAAACAGGAGCAATTAGTGAGCTTCTAACATTTCTTTTCAACTACAAGGTTACAGCTTGAGTTATACATTTCTATCTCACCTTCTTAAACTTTACACTTTACTTTACATAAAGCCTGACTATATTGTCTTCTTAATTCTGTGCCTGTTTGTAGTCAAAACCTGTTTCAATATTTATATCTGTAGCGTTTAATTCAAATCAACTGAACTTACTGTGTTTGTTTCTTGAAGACGTTTCGCTAATCATCTGACTGGCTTTCTCAATTCGGAGTTGGGTGACTTGCGAAACGTGATCAAGAAACAAAACACAGCAAGTCCAGTTGATTTGAATTAACCACTACAGATATACAATGACCTGAATGATTGAGAACCTTCACAGACATACCTGTTTCAGATATATTTAAACTATCTCTGCAATTTATTACCAAGTAGCTGCCAAAGAAACTCGAAAAGAGTTTGCCTATATATATATATATATATTTGCTGAGTAAAACAAAATTTTATGTGTTTTTTGCTATAGGTATCCGTTCGTCATTACTGGATTCTGAGGATCACGAATGTCCTATGTGTCATAACAAAGGCGTTTCGCCAGACAGCATTATTTCCAACAAATTTCTGCGCGAGGTATTAGAAGAATCTTACATTAAAACGGAACTAAGTGACAAGTGTTCAGTAAAATCTGAGAAAATAGGATTTTAAAATATTTGGTAGAAATGGTTTTTTGTTACCATATTATGAAACTACAGAAATTTGCTAATGCTTTGCTAAAAAGAATTGATTCAAACAGCAAACAATGTGGATTTTAGGAATGATTGTCCATAATGGGCGAAATAGTGAGTTGAACTTTAATGTCTTTTTAATAGATGCATATAGGAAATTTTTATGAGTGTATGATCATGTTTTTTCAGTCAGCTCTGAAGGCTGGTGTTTGAATAAGATGTACCGTATTTTTCTGACTATAAGACGCACGGACCATAAGACGCACCCAGTTTTTAGGGCAGGAAAAGCAGAAAAAAAAGATTTAATACGTTTTCACATCAATTGGGTTAATGAAATGAATTCAATGAATGCAATATTCAATTCAGCCTGTAGGGGTCACTAGCAGCAGTACACTCTCAGCCCAGCGCCCTACTTCACACTGATCGGCAGGAGGAGGAGGAGGGGGGGGGGGGAAGAAATCTGCAGTCTTACCCCTCTCATCAGCTGTTACTGTGTCCGTGGGAAGTGCAGAGTTATTGCAGTTCCCATGGACACTGAGAGAGAAAAAGATGGCAGTTCATCTCTCTCTCTCCATGGCAAAGCTCTGCTGGCATAGGCAATTATACAGTACAGCTGGGAGAGCCGAAACCAGACGGTATCTCTCAACTGACAGCTCCCCGGCTAATCTCCCTGCCGGGAGAGCTGGCGGGTAGCCAAGGTGCGACCACCGGCGGCCGGACATTTGGACCATAAGACACAGACACTTTTTGCCCCCATTTTGAGGGTGAAGAAGTGCGTCTTATGGTCTGAAAAATACGGTAAATTGAGTGTCAAGAATGCTTTAAAGCGGACGTATACTCAAAATCTATAAAATATATATGTAAAATTTAAGTTTGACTTACCTCTGAGCTGGTATGATGGTGGCATAGCACTCCACAATCACCCAAAAATATACTTACCTGCTGTTGCCTGGAATTGTATGAAAGATTCCATATTTATTTGCCAGGCTTCCGGGGGTTAACTTCAAGTGCAATATTGGAAGTGGCCACTGGGGGCATTTATGATGGTTTTCTATGGGAAAATAGGTTCCATTCAGTTTAATACAGATCCAAGATTGCATTGAATGCCGGGGGACAGAGAGGAGGGGCTGCAAGGGATCTTCTTAAATTACTTCTGACAGTCTGCACATGAGTAGACAAAATGCATTGGTGTTCTACTGCAGGAGTCTGACACACACCAGCCTAAACCAGCATGGCCGGCGTGAATGACCCTACATTCGTTTTGTTAACTGTTTTTGAGATGAAATACTGCATACAATCTTTAGTATTACAGTTTCTCTAGTGTCGTTGCAGCATAGTATTATTTGAATGATTGAATCAGCAATTTTTCACTTAACTGTCATTAATTGTGAATATTGTTCTAAACCTCTCCATTTTTACTTAAAAATAGTTTTGGAGCCCCTGCATAACTTCATAGAAATGAGATCTGGGCCATTCATCAGCTTTTGTTATATTTGTTTTAGATTTTTCTTTTTATCTGAAACAGATGTAAGTTTAGGTAAAATTAGCGACATACATGTAAAGTTATAGTTGAATGATATTTAGAAATATACACATTTCAAAGCCACAGTATATATATGTATGTATATATATATATATATATATATATATATATATATATATCATAGAGACCCAGTGTTGTAATATTACAATCACATTTAAGGCTACAAAAATAAACCCCTATTTTCTTCTTTTTAAAACCTCATGTACATTATTAATAGGTCCTATTGTTCAGTTGGATAGTTAGCAGCTTCCAAGTGAGGAGTGCTGGCTCCTCCCCCTTCACACTGACAGCCTGACGACAGTGGAGGAGGTAGGCAGGAGCCAGCTGTTCCTATACTTTGAATGTAGATTCACGTCTTCATGCAAAATAATGGAGATTGAATGGGGTTTTCCAACATATTGGAACCCTGTTCAATCAAGTTTCTTCAAGCGTGCTCTATTGATCCTGTTTGAAGGAAAGCACACACAGGTAGGTTTGTAAACAGATTAGAGTACAATCAATCACTGTGACCGCGCATGTTGATTGATTGTACTCCGATCTTTTTGCAGATCTACCCATGTGTGCCTAGCTTATGTCGTACAAAAAGTTTTCTCTATATTTGGATCTCTGGGGGTTAAATCAGTTTAACTTTTAGAGGGTAATATTTAAAACTCACAAAATACCTTTCATTCTTTTAGTACATTGAGAACTTCAATAATAGGCCTGGTACAAAGAGGACAAAGCAGCAATGGGCAGCATCAATTTCATCACCAACTACGCAGAGCAAGAATCCACCAACAGGTCATCTGTTTGGTCCATCAACAAAACTGCCGGGACCTACATCCCAGTAAGTCTTCAAATCTATTAGAAATTATATGTAGACTCTACATCTATTTTTTAGTATCTGGAAAGTTAAGCTGATGCTGTCGAAATTAGTTTTCAATAAGGCCCCATTCACACCTATCCATTTTAACACACAACTACATTTCATGCATTTTAATGTGAACACTGCTTAATATAATGTGAACACGCCTAAGGTTATGTTCCCACTTAGGCGATTAATCACCTGAGGTGGCAATTTTCAAAACTATCAAGCCTATTAAGAGTAGTGTAGGCGATTAGCAGGCAATTGAAAAACGCCAGCTCAGGCGATTACCTGCCAGTGCGTTTCAACGCCAGTTGGAACATAGGTTTAGTTGTGTTTTCCGATGCACATGAAAACAGACAGGTGTGAAACAGAGCATTTGGAAAGCCTCAGGTGGGCATTCACACATCAACTTTTGAAACACCTATGCTGAAAACAGATTGGCACTTCATTAGCATTGTCTGTCTGCCACCTGAAAGTAAAGAGGATGTTAAGGTAAGGAACTTTTCAACATACATGCATTCAATAATTAGGAGAATGACAATCTATGACAAACATTAAGAGATGACTTAGATAGATTTTTCTGTTTTTCTCCATCTTATAGAGCAGCACTGTCAAACTCAGATACGCAGTGGGCCAAATGGCAATGGACACGTACATGCGTCCTTTGCTTTTTTGGACATGTTATTGCCGCGTTTGTTTTATAAGACTCAATGGTCCTTCTCAACCTGCATTAAGTGCATTCCTTGGTAGGACCCAACGGAGCTGATACACATTACCTGCCTCCAGCTGCCGGATCTGCAGAAGGAAGTGAGAACAGCCGGTGCCTGAGGCAGGTAATGTGTATCAGCTCCGTCGGGTCCTGCCAAGGAATGCACTTAGTGCAAGGGAACCCAGTGGAGCCAATAATGCAGTGGAGACATAGCCTAACACCTATGCCATAGAGTATGCAGATTTATAGATTACACCAATTTCCTGTTATATTTGCAAAGATTAGGAGAGATTTGAACATGCTGTTTAAGTGTGTTTTTTTCACTTTCAAGGCCTAAATCACGGTACTCTGGACCTTCAAACAAGAGACCTTGTGCGTTGCCAGAATCACATCTCTATTCAAGGCCAAACTCCCATTCTCCTTCTTCTTACTTTCACTCATCAAAAGACACAAAGCAGCACTTGAAGCATTCAAGGGCATGTACAAGAACACGTTCAAGGTCACATACAAGAACACGTTCAAGGTCCCAGATCAGAAGTCGTTCAAAAACACATACAAGAACACGTTCAAGGTCACAGGCCCAAAGATGTTTAAAGATGCATGCAAGAACGCGTTCAAGGTCACAAACAAGAACACGTTCAAGGTCACAGACCAGAAGACATTCAAGGCCACCTGCAAGAACCCGTGCAAGGTCATGTACAAGAACACGTTCAAGGTCACGAATAAGAACACATTCAAGGTCACAGACAAGAACACGTTCAAAGCCCCATTCTACAACATGTTTAGGGTCACACACAAGAACACGTTCAAGGTCGACCACAAGAACATGTTCAAGGTCACACACAAGAACACGTTCAAGGTCAAGTACAAGTTCAAGGTCACACACAAGAACACGTTCAAGGTCATGTACAAGAGCAGACTCAGGATCGCGTATCAGGACACTTTCAAGGTCCCATTCAAGGTCATGGTTAAGATCGCATTCTAGGTCCTATTCAAAGTACTATACTTATAAACATCACTACTACAGAAAGTACTGTTAACCTGAGCACTGACCCTACAATGAAAATGCAATCTGCAAGTCAATTGCAAGCTGAACTCCTTTATAAAATAAACGTTCTAAGATAAAACATGGTATTTGCTAATTTTACAATTTGAAAAATAAATCCAGAATTGTAGTGACAGGGAATAAACATACAAATATTTGAGAAAACTGTCCCTCTTACACTAACATGGAAGCAGTAATCACTTCCTTTCTTCTGGAAAGGAATTGCCTGGCTGTAGTTCTGATTCTTTAACTAGATTGTTTATTGTAAATCTATTATCCACATTACAATCTGACTGTACAATTCTTTATATGTGAAAACTATCCAATGTCTAATATAGTTGTTATAGTGGTAGATCTAAAAGAAAATTGCACACAGAGATTACAAGGCATGACAAGGTATGATGTGAGCTCACTCAGCTGAAACATGGATGCATACAAGGAGTAAGGATAATCCGTAACCTTACTTCAAGTAAAGCCCCCCATACACGTTCCGATTATTCTCCCGACCGATTTTTCATCCGATCCTGTCACCCGATTTTCACCTAAAATGTTATGGTCGGTCGGTCGGCTGGCACGAAAAATCGGAATTCGAATTATCACCGATCCATCAGCCCGACCCTATTTATTAACAGCAGATCGACCAAAAATTTACAGACAGGTTCGAAGCGGTCCCGACCGATTTTTTGCCCGATTCTGAGAAATCGGGATCGGTCGGGTACATGATTCCGAATCCGATTAATCTCCCCATCGATTAATCTCCCGACCACATTGGTCGGTCGGGCAAAATTCGTACGAAAAATCGGAACGTGTATGGGGGGCTTAAGAGATTTTAAAAGTATAATGGCCAGAGGATCACCAACGGGAAACTAGTCAAGGTGGAAGCCTCCATTTCTCTTTAAACGCAGGTATGTTGTATGTGATAATTCATTATTCATTTAAGAATTCAAAACCAAAATTATACAGTATATATCCCCAACTAATAAAAATGGACTTAAACTTAATGTAATGACACAACTCAAAAGAAAAAAAAATAGCTATTCACCCAGAAGAATCTTACCCTGTATTTAAAGCGGACCTTCCACCTGTAAGGTCACTCTGCAGTATCGGATGCAGCTCAGCTGATACTGCAGAGATCCCCAACTAAAAAACACTATTTCTGACAGCAGGAGGATGTCCTTTTAGAGACAACCCCTCCCACTGTGTTATGTCTCGTCTAAGCAAGACATAACAAGCCGCAGGGGTTACTGGGAATTCTCTCCCATAAGCCCGTGTCTGAGTTTCACAGATGTGACGTCAGCGTCACATCTGAGGGACTTTGTGAAGAGAGGAGTGAGAAGCCTCTCTTCACACAACTAGATGGATCCAGCCAAGAGGAGAGGAGTCTCTGTCAGTTTTAAAGGAAGGGGGGGGGGGAGGAGGAGTGGGTTGTTGTCAGCTGCTCGGAAAAGAATGGATCCGGAAGTGGCTTATCAGCAGTACAGGAATGGACGGTTGTAAACCGCCCAGTAAATAAGCACGCAACATGGGGTGTCTGCTGGTCTTTTTTTCGGTCTTTCACCTGATAGACCTGTCATAGGGTCATCATCAAAATGACCCGCAAGACAAGTTTACAGGCACTTGAGAGGTTGTTTCCCGGGTGTTTGAGGGTGTACTAGAATACTAATAGAACAGTCATTGTTATCACACAGGGGACTTGTTAAAGTAATGTGAAAAAGTATTTCAAATCAAGACACATTCCCATTGAAATCCAGTGAACCATTCACAGTAATGCACTGCTTTTTCAAAACACACTGCAGTACGCAATACTGTTACATTAAAGGTAATCAGGAGCGCAAACGCAAAGCAAAATACGGGGAAAAATACAACACCCCATCATGTTTTCGAGTGGGGTTAATAGTGTGTAATGGCCCTTAAACCTGAACTTCACACATTTAACTCTAAATACCAGATAAAGTATATATGACAATTTATACCAAAATCCCATACACAGATACAATCATAAGACCATTTTACTCTATCCACCAAACACACATAATTTTGTACTTTATTACCGTATATGGAAAGCCTCCCAATGGATCCTTCATAAAGACCTAAATATCAATAAAGCTGGTCATAGACATGCCGATTCCCGGCAGTAGTTGCAGGCGATTAACCGGCGTGCACGCTACAGGGGTGCCCACCTTGCAGTATCGAACCCAAAAAGGTGGCAGGTCGGATCGCATGGTGATCCGTCCTGACAGTACAATTTGTGTCCGATCCTGTTGTAGTCAGTTAATCTGGAGGGAAAGTCACCCTGTTAGTGGAGTACACAGGATTCCCGTCAGTTCTGTAGCCGACTCCTCACAGCGTGGTGACATCACCACGCTGTAATGAGTCTGCTACAAGCCAGCCATGGATCGAGATGTCTATGGCCGACTAGAGTGTGCACATTTTAGCATCCCATATATCTTCAGATCTCTCCATACTATTTCCATTAGATAACAACTATGTAGTGCCGGGTCCTTCCTGATAGAATACATAGTGATTGGAAGGTTGAGAGAGGTCCTCATATTACATGGTTTTGGGAGAAGAAAAGTTGATTGTACAGAAATTGTATGGTAAGATTGTAAAGCTGGGCATACATGGGTAGATTCTCATGATTCACAATCAATTACAGCGTGTTGATTTCGCCAGGCTGATTGATCGGATGCCACATTTAGAAATGTTATGGAATAATTAATTGTTGTAGCAAAGTTTTTATTAAAGAAAAGGTGATGTCCCCACTTTAGTGATCTCCCGCGATTGTAATCGCAGGGCAATGATCGCTAGCGATTTCTATGGCAAGTGATCTGGAGTGATGGAGTGCGTTATCACCTGCGATTTTTGGCCACGCTTATGATCGCCCCCAGAGAATTATTAAAACACACCTATTCATGCCTATGGGCGCGACCCGCGCTCAAAAACGTTTTAGATTGCGGGCAGAAGCGCCCATTCACATGCATGCCTGCAATGTGATTAAAATCGTGGGTGATTGCCAAAGTGGGGACAAGACCTAACAGGGGTGTGTACTTTGTATATTTTCAGTATATGCTCCAACTTTATCTTATATTTTGCAAACAATTATGTGTTAAATATCATTGAATTATCTGTTCAAAGTCAGGCTATAGTTTGTCTAAAGCCCCATACACACATAGATCCACGGGCGATCCTCGAGTGGCTGATTGCAGCGTGATGTCATCATACTGCTGCCGGCTGTTCAAAGAATTAGAGACATGGCCGGTCTTTGGCGGATTGTGGGTGACAGAGATCGGTCGCTTCAGGTGGACAGCTTCGATTTGCAGGCGATTTTGCAGCCAAATGATCACAGCAATCAATCGGCTACAAAATCATTCCTCATCAGGTACTTAAGCAAAATAAAAACTAAATCAATCTTCAAATTCTAAATAACAATATTGAATAACACAGCATCTTTTTATGTAGTCTGTAACATACACTTTATTGCTTAAAGCCATGATGGCGTACCTACCATATGGCATGAAGATGGGTAAGCTGGCACGAGAGCGCAGCAGAGAGGAAAGAACTGCAGCCTTTTGGCTCTGAATGCGGTCAGTTCTTTTACCCTCTTGTGGTTCCATACAGCACCCCATACCCTCCCTTAGCACTGCTAGCCAATCAGAAGCTGTGTAGTGTAATGATAGAGAGTGTGTATACAATGTGCGACAGACCAAAAGACTGATAAGATGAGGCAGTAGTTCTACAGCCACTAGAAAGGGCAGCAGGGTAGTGTAGTTCTTCAGCAACTGGCAGAAGGGAATGCTTGAGGCAACAGAATGCCATGGGACACTAACAGAACACTATATGCATGCTGAAATCTGTAGTCCATCAACAGAAAGAAAGCCTGCAACTACCATGACCCCCCCCATGAACTCATGGCCAATAACCCTGAGGTATACCTGTTGTAATTACAAGCTATCCTAGATGGAGGACAGACAATTGGTAGATGAAATGATTTTACACAAGACAACAGTAATGGCAGTGTGCATCAATATTTGTGTAAAATGAATAACATGGTTCTATGGAAAGTCAGTGTTAGGGCATGTTTCCACTTCTGCGTTTTGAATCATGGAGTGGTTCGAGGGAGACACTAGCACCCAGAGATGTCCCGCAGTCTCCAGTGATTCAAACCGTGGCATGGACCTGCCGGCAGGAAGTGGGGTGGTCTGTGGCAGGATTTCCTGTCCCATAACTACCCAGCTGATCGCGCCCAGAATCCATTCCATTCATCTCAATGGTCTCCACGGGCCGCACCGCGATGGGTATTCTCCTCCTGCGTCACACAAGAATTATAATAAAGATTACAAATGGCCATTTCTGTGCAGATTACACAGGCCTTTCCATGAAACGCCAGTGTCCCGTCAGATTGAGCCTCCCCTGCTGCCGGATCTACTTTACACAATGAATTCAGGGGGAGAGTTCACTTCTCTACACCTGCTGCTGCTATGGACAGGGAACCCAGTCAAGATCAGCCTCCCAGTGGCACCGACACGTTCATTCGGCTATGGACAGGGGACACAGAGCAGGGAGGCTAATCTCGACATGTCCCCTGTCCATAGCAGATTGAACTCAATGACACTGGGATGGCTCATTTCATGGCAACGTTATATCTGTTATGGGGAGGTTGGTACGCTGACCCCCCTGAGGCTGTGCTTGGAGTTTACTGATATGGAAATAGGAGGTGGGGTGAAATAATATAAATCAGAAGATCAGCTGTCAGAGCCAATTGCTAGTTGCCTTCCTCTCCATGTCAGCCTGGGGATCATGCATCACCATGGGCTGACTGCAAGACTTCTGCCTACATTTCATTGCCACCAGCCATGGCACTGGAGAGATGGAGAATCAAGACACTTCCAGAAAGACACTAAGTGAGCCTAGGACAGCCCTCATAGCATCTGGAGAGTTTGTCTGTAGTTGGGGATTAGTGTACCTGAATCAACCTGGCAAGTAAATAACAATTTTAACTTTTTTTTGTTTTACAGTATAGAACCACCTAAAAGTTATGATTAGCGCAGCAATCCACAGTGATTTAGGCTGGGGTAGCAGACCTTCAATATTTGCTCCATCAAGTAGTCAGGGATGTCAGCGGTTTGTCAGTGACTCGGATTTCAACAGAAAATGAGTCTTTAGGAATATCACTTAAACGGTT
>CM070033.1:85755226-85766472 GCA_036250615.1 Ptychadena robeensis | reverse complement strand
GACTGCTGCCTGGTTGGATGGACTGTCGGGTGCGGGGGGAGAGTCACGTGGTGCTACTGTCGGTGCGGGAGGAGGGGCCTGGGGGCTCTGTCGGTGGCGGGGGGGGGAGAGCCTGGGGTTTGCTCTGTCGGTGCGGGGAGAGCCTGGTGCTACTGTCGGGTGCGGGAGAGCCTGGTGCTACGGTCGGTGCAGGAGAGACGGTTCGCAGTTCAGTGACGGGGAGAGTCCAGGTTGCTGATGGCGTCAGTGCGGGAGAGCCAGGTGCGTACTGTCAGTGCGGGAGAGCCTGGTGCTACTTTTCAGTGGCGGTGAAGCGGCCTGGTGCTACTGTCAGTGCGGGAGAGCGTGGTGCTACTGTCGTGCTGGGGGAGAGCCCCTGGTGCTACTGTCAGTGCGGGGAGACGGCGTACTGGTGTTACTGTCAGCGCTGGGGAGAGCCATGGTGCTGAGCTGTCAGTGAGGGAGAGCTGGTGCTTTACTGTTCAGTGAGGGGTGGAGGGAGAGCCTGGGTGCTACTGTCAGTGAGGGAGAGCATGGTGTACTGTCAGTGCGGAGAGGCAAGGTCAGAGGAGCGGGGTCAGTACGCGAGAGCAAGGTTCAGCAGTCAGCTACAGTAGAGCCGGTGTTGGCACAGAGGCAGTGAGGGGAGAGACTGGGGCAGAGGTCAGTACGCAAGAGAAAGGTTTCAGCAGTCAGTTACAGTAGAGGGCGTGGTGCAGAGGGTCAGTGCGGAGGAGGCCTGGGGCAGAGGTCAGTGCGGGAGAGAGGGCCTGGTGCAGGAGGTTCAGTGCGGGAGAGACTGGTGGAGAGAAGGTCAGTGCGGGGCGAGCCTGGGGGCGGAGGTTCAGTGCGGGAGAGCCTGGGGGCAGGGGTCAGTGCGGAGAGAGCGGGGGGGAGCAGAAGGTCAGTGCGGGGGAGGCAAGGTCAGCAGTGCGTAACGGGAGACCGGCCGAGGTGGCTATGGTCAGGCGGGGTGGGGAGAGCCAGGTGCTACGGGTCGTGCGGGAGAGCCAGGGGCGCTACGGTCAGTGCGGGGAGGAGGGAGATGAGCCAGGTGCTACGGGTCAGGGGCGGGAGGGTGAGAGGGAGATGCCTTGGTGCTACTGTCAGTGCGGGAGGAGCCTGGTGTGCTACTGTCGAGTGCGGGGAGAGCCTGGTGATACTGTCAGTGCGGGAGAGACCTGCGTGGTACTGGTCAGTGCGGGAGAGCCTGGTTGCTACTGTCAGTGGGGGGAGAGTAGCTGGGTGGTACTGTCAGTGCGGGAGGAGCCTGGTGTAATGTCAGTGCGGGGGAGAGCCTGGTGCGCGTACTGTCAGGGGGGAGAAGGCATGGTGTACTGTCAGTGGAGGGGGTATGAGGAGCCTGGGTGGCTACGGTCGTGCGGGAGAGCCTGGGGCTACTGTCAGTGCGGGAGAGCCTGGTGATACGACTGTCAGTGCGGGGGAGGGAGAAGGGAGAGCCGGTGATACTGTCAGTGCGGGAAGAGGGAGCGGCCTGGGTGTACGTGTCAGTGCGGGAGAGGGCCTGGGTGCTACTGTCGTGCGGGAGCGGAGCGCCTGGTGCTTACTTCAGTGCGGGAGATGGGCGAGAGCCTGGTGCTAGCTGTCAGTGCGGGAGAGCCTGGGTGATACTGTCAGTGCGGCGTGAGACGCCTGGTGCTGCTGACTGTCAGTGGGGAGAGGAGAGCATGGGGGTGCTGTGCTACTGTCAGTGCCGGGGGAGGAGCCTGGTGGTACTGTCAGAGGTGCGGAGAGAGCAGGTTCAGAGGGTAAGTACGCGAGAGCAAGGTTCAGGGGACGGTCAGTACAGTAGAGCCTGGTTGCAGAGGTCAGTGCGGGGAGGAGCCCTGGGGAGGGAGGTCAGTTACGTCAAGAGGCGAGGGTTCAGGCAGTGGAGTTATACAGTAGGGGCCTGTGCAGAGGTCAGCATTGCGGGGAGCCTGGTGCAGAGGTCAGTGCGGGAGTAGCCTGGTGCCGAGGGCAGTGCGGGAGAGCCTGGTGCAGGGGGTCGGGCGGGAGAGCCTGGTGCAAGGTCGTGCGGGAAGGCAGGAGCTGGTGCAGAGGTCGCTGGTCGTGCGGGAGTAGCCCCCTGGTGCAGAGGTCTTAGTGCGGGGAGAGCCTGGGGCGACGATGACGGTCGTGCTGGGAGAGCCGCTGGGGCGTGGGCGTCGGCGTCAGTGCGGGAGAGCCTGCGGGCAGATGCGTCTTCCGTGAGGTGGCCTGGGGCAGCCTGGGTCAGTTGGAGGGGGAGCTTGGGGGGCGGGTCTTGGGGGGGGGGTGGGGGAGAGGCTGGGGCAGAGTGTCAGTGCGGGAGAGCCAGGAGTGAGGCAAGGTTCAGCATGTCGAGTACGGGGGAGCCAGGTGCCCGTGGGTCTGGTCAGTGCCGGGGGAGAGCCGGCGTGGTCCTACGCGGTCTCTGGCGTGGAGGGCCAGGTGAGCGTAGTCTCGGTCGTCAGTGCCGGGAGAGCCACAGGGGTTGCTACCGGGTCTAGTGCGGGGAGAGCCTGGTGCAGAGATCAATACCGCACTGTGTTTGAGAGGCGCGAGGGCGCCAGCAATCGGTGTGGGTGGTGGTTAGGAACGCCTCCTGGGGGATGCAACGGAGCGGGGTCACGGTAGGAAGAAGGAACGACAAGGGTGGAATATGGATAGGAGGGAGCGAGTTAGCGCAACACAAGGCTCAAGGCCGTGCGGGTCGGGCAGGAGAGCAGGGTGGCTGACTGTGCAGTAAATGCGCCAGAGCCCGGTGCAGAGGTCAGCGGTGGCGGGGGAGAGGACCACTCTCCTCCCTCTTTAAACCATCTCCTGGGAGTCATCGAGGATGCCGGGGGAGGGGGAGAATGGGTGGAGAAAACCAGGCGTTGCATGCGATTAACATGCCGGTCAGTGCACCTTCCCCCATTGGTAGCGCTGTGTTCTGAGATAGTTTGCTACCCGAAATATGGTGGCAGAGTACTTTACAACTGGCAGATAGTTCCGAGTTTGGGGTTTTGGGGTCAAGGTTAGGTTTGGGTCGGGGAAAGGTTAAGGGATGGGGGGAGGTTAGATTCATGGTGTTAAACCCCGGATCCCCTAAACTTCACCCCCGATCCAGAAAACTCACCCCTACTATCAAGCACCCCCCCTCTCCCAAACTCCTAACCTTGACACCCAAAAATCGAAGATTAACACTGAAAACCTCAAAAGTAGGGCTTTCTGCACATGTGCAGTTGTAAGGGTAGGAAAATATCTCAGAACACCTCCGCATCTGCTTTCCATTATCGACACCGCTCCACCCTCCTGTGAGGTACTACCATGAGCAGGCAGGAAAGACGAGTATTTATTTTTAGGGTTCACTGTCCCTGGATGAAGACTCGAAGTAGTTGAAGTGGGCCAGCCTTGATATTTATTTTACATTGTATTACACTGCAGGCCTTATTGTGTGTGTGTACACACAGGGAAGGGGGCACACATGGGCTACAAATAAACTAGCCCTTAGTCTAGTCTTTGTGTAATAATAAGAGGTGCAGCCCCTGTATCAGTTGCACTCACCATGCCTCTAACCTGCAACAGGACTGATAGCCAGGATTCTACCGCCGGAGTGGGAGGACAGACGGGCACCGAGAGCACTGGTAGGGAGTCTCCCGGGAAGGCAGTTCTAGCAGATATGCTGTGGGTCAAAACCATTAGCTTGGCAGGCTACATTTAGTTTGCCAGGCATGCTCCCACCGATGCTATTGATTTAGCATACCAGAGATGCGGAAAACCAGCGCCTAAACAGCATGGAGCGCTGCTTTTCTGCTCTGGGGGCACATTTGTCTCTGCCTGCACTGCACGGTGCTGCATTGAAGATGCGGCATTCCGCAGGCGCACAGCTATTGCAGTGTGGACACTGTCCCATTCATAATGGAAAGTGTCCTCTCTGTCTTTTTCCCTGCTGCAGACGCGCGTCCACCGCGCTGAAAAAACAGCAGTGGACACAAGCCCTAAAAGGAGCACTACTGGCAGTTCTAAAGCGCACGAACATCTGAGAACACATGATCTGAACATCACCAAATATTGCAACATTCAATGAAAGATCATTTCACAATGCAGGCTGGTCAAATCAGTTCAGGTATTTTAATGGTTTACATATAAAAACAATATACAAAAAGGGTTATTTGCAATAAATAGGAAAAACACTTGAAAATTACATTTTGACCTCTCTAGCGCTCTGCCTGTACCGCGCCGTTAAAAACGGGAAATCGCGGCAGTGTATCCTGACCTCCCCCCCCCCGCCCGTCCACATCGCCAGCGTCATTAATTAATCGGAAAGCTGATGCCCCTCCATTGAAATGGAGGTCTATGCCCCCCCCCCCGCATCCGGATCACCGTGAGGTTGTCGGTGACGTTGCACAACCCCAGAAATGCTGCGGCTGGAGAGAACATCGCCGCAGCTTTCCCGGGCGAGCTAGGCTCATCATAAACGCCCAGGAGGGTAATGATATTTCATGCTTAACAAGCTACTTCCATTCCAATAGTGATACACACCTTCACAGAGTAGTAGTTCCACATTTCAGTTCCAAATCATTCCTATTCTCAGTTTGCAGGATTACAAAATGTTTCTGTGCGCAAGCTAGAACAGTGTGGTAGAAATGTGCTGTTGGACATGTTTTAGGATCTAAACATATGTAACATGACTCAAAGGTTAAGAATGGGATTATTTTGTTCCTGGATGACAATGTTTTCACAATTTGCAGAAACCTTTTCTTTTTTCATTTTTGCCACATATCTTTAGACACCTCATTTGCGTTTTCGTTGCCATTCTTCTTTCTTGGGAATTCTGGAGCCCAAAATAAAGGAGCTGTTTTCCTACATGAACGAGAAGAATTTATAAAACAACAGGAAGTGAAAGCATGTTAGCAAATGAGAACATGAACACACCTTAACCCCCTGTTTGTGAGTACCCGCCCAGGATCAGGCAAACACGCCTATGCTGTGCGAGCCCGCAGTGATTCTGCATTCTGCATGATTCTGCGTGATTCTGCATGCCCGCCGATGGTTTCCAGGAGGGCCACACTATAGACCTACATGTTAATGGAGGCAGTGTCGCTTTTCCCGGCCCACGTCACCGGCATCTTGATAGCGCCAGCGATGTGGAGGGCAGGGAGTCATGGCAGAGTACAGTGCAATCGCCTGTATGGCACCATAAAAATGGAACGATATACCGTAACGCCCAGGAGGTTGCTGATTTTAAAGTTAAAGAGATAAAAGGGGAGCTAGAAGACTGCTGTGCATAGTATTTGAGAACATCACAGTATGACACTAACTCGCATAAAAAGGAATGTATTGGTGTGTGAGCAGAGCGATGTTATTTCAGCACAGTAAAGGAATATATATTACATATACAGGAACTTCTGTCTAAGGCTAGTGCTCCACTATGATTTGCCAAAACGCACCAAAATCGTAGTGGCGGTCTCTTCTGTATGTGCCCCATTCACTTTAAATGGGCGTGTGGTCATCACTTTCACGCGTCCTATTTAGAACAAGGTAAACTGCATGAATGGGGCACATACAGAACACAACCACTACCATTTTGCTGCATTACCGATAAAACATAGTAGAGCAGGCCCCTAACTGTTGCCAGCTTTAGGATATGGTCATTTTGCCACTTGGATCTTTAAAGTTTTTAAACACTTTTTTGTTTCTTCTTTTGATACACAACAAGTTTATGCTTGACAATCCAAAGAACATTTTTTTATGCAAACGGTCCCTTGTGCCAAAGTAGTTAACGTTGACCCAAACTGTAACCATTGCACTTGAAACTAATTGCTACTATTCATTTTAACCTTACTACTCCCTTTAAAGCCCCCCATACATGCTTAGATTTATTGTCCAACCAACCGGGTCAGTTGGCCGAAAAATGGGGTGCCGATCTTGCGATCTTAAGCTTAAAGAGCCTTAATTGGCCGCGAAATCGATCTAAGCCATTACGGACATGTCCATAATTCTTAGATCGGTCTAATACCTTCTAAAGTATGGGTATGTGTGCTCAGCTCCAAGTGATCTGAGATCCATCAGGGCTGAGAAAACAGGGGGGGGGGGTGTTAGCAGCTCCTCCCTCTCTGTTCATGACAAAATGAAGTACAGCTACACAAAAACTAGTGTTCAAGGCCACTAGCATACACCCTTTGTTGTAATTCTTTACAGTGCATCAGAGACATTTCACCATATCATTAAACAGGAACTCACCACAATCTCTGCATCACAGCACTCTGCTTCATGTTCATCATCAATTTCTCTAAAAAAGAACCCCCAAAAAACAGATAAACTAAAAACCAAATCATATGCAAAAGATTTGTCTGTGTAGCAATCATAGCAAGCAAATCATCAGTGAATAGAACATCAAACAATGTAATACACAGGAATTATTTTGCAGTTCCTAATGAAATTAAAATGCAAACTATCATTTTACAATCATTTGGTTTAACTAGATTGCTAGATCACACTGTATGACCATTGGTTCCCTGCCCATACATGCAGTTTTGTGATTGATCAGATGTAACTAACAACATTTAAACTTGGCAGAGCTCAAATCTGCTGTTTTTAATAAATTGAAGTAAGGCTATGTTTCCATTATACGTTGGGAACCCTCCTCTAAGTGTATTGCTTGGCGGGGATCCCGACGTAGCACATAGACTTACCTGCTCAGCGGATGCACGGTCTTTTACTGCGTCGAGCCACTTCGCCGATGCAAGGCTCAACGTAGTTGAGTACATTGAGCCTCTGCATTGGCGGATGTGTAAACACAGCATCCGCCGAACAGGCAATGTGTGTGTGCTACGTAAGGATCCCCACCAAGCATTAGCGGAGGGAGTTCTGACGTATCATGGAAACAAGCACTTAATCTCACCATCTTTATGCATAGAACTCTCTGTAGGCACAGTCTTTCTGTATCACAAATTTAACTGGAATGCAAAGGAAGCCATTGAAAGCCACTATGGTCACTGCGCCATGTAAAATAGACCAATAGAATAGTACACAGTACTTACACTCTCCCCTCTACACATCATGGATGACGCCGGTGATGTGAGGTGGGAAACTGACACCCCTATATTAACATGGAGGTCTATGGTGCGGCCTGCCCCTTGGCGTCACCCATGACACATAAGTGTCCGAGTCAATCGAAGGGTGTGGTGGGATAGAGAATCGCTGCCACTTTCAGAACCATATGTATTTTTTTTTTTGATTTCTGAACAAACTCTGAATGAAATGGGGTCATCTCAAACACTTGGCGGGTTCATGAGTGCCCTAAGTGAGTGTTCAAAATTACATGAAACTGACCAAAATAAATACAGCTGCTATCTTTGATTGGCTCAGTTTCAGTCTGCATACAAATTGCATGCTAATGTCAAATATTGGCATCTCATTGACACTCTCTATGAGCCAACAAGCTAATAATAAAATGCCAAAAGACAGGCTGAAGTAAAGCCAATCTCTCATTTGAGGATACGACTTCAAACAACATGACATACTTTAGTTGCCTTTAGCAGATCAAATTGATTTGCAGTTGTGCACTTACAATATGGACTGTCCATTAAAAATAAATTGATTTAGCCAACACACACTATAATTGATGTGCAGCAAATAGTGAGGCCTTGGCCCAGTGTCAATGCAGCCCAGACCTCAATCCCCCAATCTCCATTGCACGCTTGGCTTATGACAAGCCCCTGCTCAGGTCTGAGAGGTGAGTTGCACTGTCCGAGGTCTTATGTGTGAATAGGATTTCACAGATTGACAAAAGGTCAAGATCGCCCAAATATAACAAGGCCAGGTGGTTTCTAGTGGCAAAAACGCAGTATTAACACAGTACAGGATAGGGCGAGACAAGAACATAGTCAGGTTCAAAGCAAGGGTCGGAGTCCAAAGATGTATCCAGAAGAAAAGTCAAGTCCAAGCAGGTTTCAGGGCAGGTGGCAAACACAGAGTGGTCAGGAACAACACACAGCTGAAATATCAAAATAACAGACTGGGAACTTGCTGAGGTGGCAAAAGGTTATGCTGGTGCAATCAGTCTTGTTGGGCAGACTTCTTAGCGAAGATGAGAGGCGGAATCGGGTGCATGCCTTCAAATAGGTTCATTTTAATTCCTTCACCGATTCAATATTCCATGACAAACTTGTCACTTTCCATCAAAAAGAATTGGTTCAAAAATGATTTAAAAAAATGATTTAAATTAAATTACCGAAATTACACACTCAATTCAACAACTGACCCATGTACTACCATCCTTGGGCTAGAATCGCACAGGCCTCTAAGAATGTCACATGAACATTGCCATGTTCATGGGCCACTTTTCAGGCATTCCCCTATAGGGTTAACATAGGGAGCGCTTGTTAATTTTGCCAAGTGTCGGCACATAGGCAATTATCTCACTACTGTCGCCTGCATAATTCTAGCCCAGGGGTGGGCAAACTTTTTGACTCGTGGGCCACATTGGCTTTTTCATATGTGATAAGAGGGTCAGACCAACGTCCCTGTCACATGTCACCTATTACACACCACTGCCATCATGAGTGATGCCGGCGCTGCATGGAGTTTGCACCATTAACCTCCCTAGCGTTATCTGCCTTGCCATTTTTTATGGCACGAACAGCCGCTGCCCGGGCAGTTGGTGTACTCCACCGTGATTGCCAGCTCTTCCCCCGGCCCTCTACACACTGCCGGTGTGTGTGGATTCACAATCAAACTGTGCCTGTACTGGCTTGAGGCATAATACTAGGGAGGGTAAAGTCTCTTGTTGTCTTCCTTAATTTCTTGCCTGTTGTCACCATGAGGATGCACCCACAGATCACACCAATGCATTCCCAAAGCAACGTTTGGACACCATTAAGCATTATGTGCACTCACTGCAGAGAACAAGCAGAGGGGAGCACATTTTCAACAAAAAGACAAAGGGCCAGAAAAAAAAGCCAAACGGGATGGATCCGGCCCCCGGGCCTTACCAGTTCTTACCTGTTCTAGCCTCTCTAATCAGAAACAATTCATGCTTTGCATTTATGGGTAAGAAAAGTGCAACTCCTGCTGGAATAATATTATCAATACATTCAATAAACTCCACACTGCTTACCCAGCATCAGAAATAGGTGAAAGAGGTTCTTCATCATCCATATACTTTAATTTCCTTGTCTCTAATCCTTCTTTCTCCAGTTCTTCACCAGCCTTCAGATCCATCAGAGATTTTTTTAAATGGTTCTCATATTTCATGTTTTTCATATAGTTCAGAAAACCACCCAAAACATATTGCTGCAACGGGAGATAAACATACTGTAGTAATCTGGTGTAACACAAAGCAATAAGGCACCCCTGAATAGGGACAGTATAGGATACACAACCATAAAATATAAAAAAATGAAAGTTGGAGTAGTTCAGTGTTACCACCAGGTGACAAAGAAGCTGGTTGGCTCATGTGCAAAATCTCCTCAGAAAAGGTTATAGTTTTGGGTTTTCCCATTTCTGTGGAAAAGTATGAAGAGCAAATATCTGAAAGTATCTCACCTCATATGCAAAACACTGTTTTAAGGACAAGTATTTTTTTGATGCAAAAGGAAATCTTGTCCCATGGTGAAGTAATCTTCTATTCCTATGTTGCAAAGGAAGGGTATAGTATGGTTTTCTTTTCTTTGAGGAGGGTGAAGGTGACTTCCTCTGGGTGAACGAATCCTTCTTTTTTTCTACCGCTTTTTTTTTTCTTTTCCTTCTAAAGTGCTTCATAAAAATCTCTTTTAAGGTAGGCTTCTTAGGGGGCTCATAGTCTGACGACTCGTCCGTGGCTGTATCCTGACCAGAGTACGAAATCAACTTTTTGCACCCTCGTGCACGATAGGTTCTTCTGGGTGGACAAACGTTTTGATCCCGAAACAAAACACTGAAAAAAAAATTATTAATTAATTAAAAATTATTGCTGATAAAAGCAAAAAAAAAAACAAAAACCATTGATTTAATTTTCATGTAGCCATTCATTCTAACATACATTCTCTGAAGTTTCAATCTGATACTGACAACTGAGTACAAAGTCCTATTTTGTTTGTGATAAAATGGTGAAGGTAGAACTAAAGCCAACATGTTTGTAGATTTGGATAGAATAGTAAAGCTGGCTATACGGGAGCGTGCATGGCTATAGACGACCACCATGCACGTTCCCGCCAATCGGCCGGTGGTCAGTCAGTCGAAAATCGGGTGCGCCCACCTGGCAAGATTGACCAGGAATCCGCCACATGTTGGATCGCATGGTGATCCGACATGCCGGAAAATTCCCAGCTGATCCCATTACTTTGGATGGGGACTAAAGCAATGGCCAGCAAACAAAGGGTGCCCAGCCAATTATTAATTCTGAAAAACTAGGATCGTCCGTCTGCAAAACTAGCTGTAACAGCTGGACACGGTGGCAGGAAATGCGACCACACTATAAGATGCACAGATATTGGGGAAAATGTGCATCTTATAGAGTGAAAATAAGGTACTACCAGCTTCTAGCCCTTATTAACTATTAAAATACACAAAGTGTACAAAGTATGACTTGAAGTCGAGGTAAAATATTTATTCCTCTTTTTTCTTTAGTATATAGTATCCCAACCTCTGCTTTGGTTTTAGCAGTTTCCACACTTTCGTTTCAGTGACCACAGAGATAAAACGTACCTGTTATCATTCTGGCGTGAAATGACAGATTCCTGGGGCACAATAATGCTCTCTCCTGAATCATGTTCCTGATCGCTGAATAGCTCTTGGCTTTGAGGAAAGTCAACAGTAGCAGAAGAATCATATGTTTGAGTGTGCAAACCATCCATCTCTCAATCTCTTTCAGTAGTCACTACTAGATTCCCACTAAAATACGTCCATAACATGTTTAAGGAGTTCTTTGGTCATTTTTTCTTTTTACTTTGAAGACTTTGCAGGTCACACTGTTAAAAAATGAAAGAACATATATGCGAAGATCACACTTAAATAAAATGCACATAAAGTACAATAAAGTGAACTTAACTTTTACTTAAGTCGGCTCTTAAATCACCTTCTACACCTTGCACTCCAACACTGGGTACACTGTGTGTACTACGCTGTGTGTATGCTTTGGGGTTATTTACTGTATGTCTGCATATTATGTATATATATTTATATATATATATACACACATAATATGCAATGTATTATTGTGTGTATATATGAGTAAACCCCTCCCAGCTGTGTGTGTGTATATATATATATATATATATATAATGTATTATTGTGTG
>CM070033.1:85738330-85755126 GCA_036250615.1 Ptychadena robeensis | reverse complement strand
TGCCCCCTCTGATCCTCCTGTGTCATTTTAAGTTATCCCCCCACCCCTGTGCCAGTGGACACCTTCACCAGACACCCCACCCCTTTATCAGACATTTCCCCCTTTTACCTCAGTAACCCCTTGTAGTCAATGTGCCAGACTCCTGCCCGGCGTGCCTCACTCAGGGGATTCCCTTTGCAGCTGTAGATATATTATATATATATAATGGAACGTTGCATGTGGCATGTATATATTAGCAGGTCCTTCATACAAAGAACACAAAACATAAGCTCACTGGATTTCTGTCAGGATCCCGCGATTATTATCTTGACCATTGATCACACAGAGGATTGAGGATTTGAACATGGGAGCTTTATTACTAGACAGGACACGATAATAGTGTTGAACCTGAAGCCATATGTACCTGTCCACGTCTCCTGAATCCCCCGTGTACACGTGATTTGTGCTCACCTCTCCTATACACAGTCCCCACATTGTACAGGCTCACGCCGAGCACTTCCTGGTCTGTGTCATGTGATCTGCACCTCACCAATCCCATCATGCTTCTCTCCTTAAAGGAACACGTCGCCTCTCACAGGAAAGATACATGTCTACACGGTACACGTGTAAAGGCGGCCAGGCAAGCATCATGGACAAAGGATATCCTAATAAACTTCTAACGGAAAATGGTTGTAAATAAAGTGCTAGTAGAGGAAACAAAACACCTGTGTAGCTAGGTTGGACAATAACAGAAGAGCCTTTCAGAGATATGATCAAGAACTCACATTTATTAGAGAACAAAGATCTCTTCAGAAAAGCAAACAAGATTCAGTAAGGGCTTGTTTCCATTGATGCGATTCAGGGCGTTTGCAGCCGCCGCCGCCAACCGCATCCATTGGAAACTTCAATGTAGTTTCCACTGGTGCGGTTGTGCGAGTTCGGGTGCGGATGCGGTTTAGGGCGCGTTTCTGAATGCTAGCTGCAGCGTTTAGAAACGCATCCGCGCCCCAACCGCATCTACATCTGCAATACAAAAAAAAATCACATCGCAAAAACGCGCTGTAACCGCGCGGGAGCGCTGCAATGGAAACAAGCCCTAAAGCTCACCATACACAGTTCGGCGTGTGCATGATCAATCTAAAGCAGGGTACAGACCTGCAGATATGGGCCAGATCAATGGCCGTTTTGAGGGCCAGACTATCTGGCACATATCATATGTGACAATCCCTGTTTTCGAGGGGGCATGACCATTAAATACGTCCGATGTCCGTTGCTGTGCATAGAGACTGCGGGTCTCCAGGCAAAGCATCGGCTGAGCTGGAGAGAGAGCAGAGCTGTCCCAGCTCCACCAAGATCTAACAGCAGCGTGATGACGTCATCACACTGCTGCAGGGAACATCGGACAGCTCAAATGTTGAGCCGTCTGTACCCTGCTTTAGATTCCATCGATTGTAAAACTGTGCAGTGTGATTGGTTTAAAGCTGACCGATTCCTTAAGGCTATGTCTCCACTGCGTTGTGTGATCCGTCAGGACCCCTGCTTGGTGGGATCCCGACGGAGCACATACACATTACCTGCCCTGCGAATTCTCTGTTCTCATGGGGTTGAGCCGATCTGCTGATGCAGAAGTTAACATAGTGCAGTACATTAACCCCTCATCAGAACAGGGGATTCGCTGGCCAGGTAATCGAAATTTCGATTTTCAAAATCTTTACTTGACTTTGAACTTAATTTAGCAAAACTATTTGTGTTAAGTCCCCCATACACCTTTAGATTCCGCCATACAATTTCCTTTAGATCTACTAACAACTATGTAGTATAGTGACCTCCCTGATAGAATCCATAGTGATTGGAAGGTGTAGAAAGGTCCTCATATTACATGGTTTTGGTAGAAGAAAAGTTGATTGTACAGAAATTGCATGGTAATTGTATGTGGGGAATGGGGGGCTTTAGAGCAATACTTTTTTGTAGTATACCCCCAACCCTTTTCCAAATTTCCAGCAAGTTTGGTGATAATACCACACTCGGGCTTTGCAATTATCTCTAGTTGTGTGCTGTGTTGTGGTGCAATGTATAGTTATCATGACACTAGACAGAAAAGAAGGCAATTCACATACCATGCCTTTTGCTGCAGAAAAGGAAATTAACTAATGTTACTGTGTGTCACAATACATGATAACACACCAAAAGTGATCGCAAAATGTCAATATGATATCCATCAGACTTGTGCATTATGGCAATGTGTGTTACTGTGGTACATGGCATTGCAGTTTATTTGGAATCACTCCACAACATTGTGTAATGTTCCACAAGACTCAGATCTAAAGAAGTTCTAGAGATGTGTTACAGCCTAGGTGCCCAACCTGTGGCCCGGGGGCCGCATGCGGCCCTTTGGGTGTTCTTTGGCGGCCCCCCTAAGTCTTCCACTTGAGGCCCCCGAAACCTAACTATTAATGCATAAGGCATAGGACCTCACCTGTCTGCCGAATCAAAGGTTATGTGCCCCATCGATGTAATCAATGGCTGTGACGCACATAACCTTTGACGATATACATGACACAAAATGTGCATTACCATACTACAGTGTTCCCTAATACTTGAAGTAAAATTTAAAACAAATTTTGTTTTGTCTTCTAGCTATGCGTGCTGTCATTTATTCTGTCAAAAAATGCTTATACAAGTCAGTATAGATTAAAAATTGTGCGGCCCTTTAGTGATGCCGAGGGCCGCACTTGTGGCCCTCCATATCAACTCAGTTGCCCACCACTGTGTTACAGCATACCCTATACTGCCTGGGCAATAACACGCCACAACCCTTTACATATGAATTGAAATATTATCATAACATACAATGCTGCGATGAGGAGGTGGTGTGTCCCTTTAAACAGAGAAGCATGCTGGGACTGATGATGTGCTCTCCATGTGACACAGAGCAGGAAGGATCTCATACAATGCAGCTGCTGTGTTTGCAATTTTGGAGTAGAAGTGAGTGAAGAAGTCAGGAAACATTAATGAAAGGGAGGACTGATGCAGCATGTAAAGAATAATATGGTGGCTGCATTTACAGGTAGGAGACGAATGTGATTTTAAAGCTACTGGCTGTTCACTTTAACATTTGCAGAGGATTTGTATAAGACAGTAAACCATTGCTATAGAACAAATTAGCAATAGATCAGTAAACAAAATAGCATATACTTGAAAGCACCCCGCCCCAAGTTTTCACTATAAGGCTGAGTCTACATTACAGCGCCCTTGCAACCGCGGGGGGCGTTATGGGCACGGCGGTGTGTGCGTGCCCCCCGCTGTTTGGGCGCTGTTTAGGATGCGGTATTGATGTGCAGGCAATACCGCATCCTATTCCTTTCTATTGGCAAACCCGCCCATGGTGCGCAGTTTGCGCGCGTCACACACACACGCACGCACGTGTCTCGGTGTGGCAGCGGGATGCCCCCTGATCCCCAACGCCCGGGCACACAGCCGCACACAACCGCATCCATTGGAAACTTCAATATAGTTTCCACTGGTGCGGTTGTACGAGTTCGGGTGCGGATGCGATTTAGGGCGCGTTTCTGAACGCTAGCTGCAGCGTTTTGAAACGCATCCGCGCCCCAACCGCATCCACATCTGCAATACAAAAAAAACTCGTGTTGAAATGCGCAAGAACGCGCGACAACTTAGGCTTTGTTTCCATTGAAGCGTTCCCGTGCGGTTGCAGCCGCGCGGTTTAACGCATGCCTAAAGTTGTTGTGCGTTTCCGCGCGTTTTTGCGACGCAATTTTTTTTGCATTGCAGATGTGGATGCGGTTGGGGTGCGGATGCGTTTCAAAACGCTGTAGCTAGCGTTCAGAAACGCGCCCTAAACCGCATCCGCACCCGAACTCACACAACCGCACCAGTGGAAACTATATTGAAGCCCCGCGGTTGTGTGCGGGGGCAGCCGCATGGCTGCAATCGCACAGGAACGCTACAATGGAAACAAGCCCTTACACTCATCCTGTATGTTTATAAATGCAGAAAGCAACAGTTGACACATGCAAGTCCCCCATACAATGTTGTGCAGTCAGTGAGAAACTATTGTAAGGTACTTAAACATACTTAGATGAAATACAATTCTTACTTTTTTATTTTTCTTATGTAATCTAACAAGCATTACTCTCTTTAAGCTAGCCACACACGGCTCGATAGAGTAACAGATTAGAGGAACATCGGGTGGCGTGCGCGCTCACGGCTCCCGATTCTCCTCTCATCTGTCACTTCATCTGAGCCATCCACTGTCCCTTTCGAGCAGGAAAAATGGATTCTGCTAGAAAAACGTCGACCAACAGGTTTCCAACTGTTGGAAAACCTTGGTCGAAATCCATTGCATTGAATAGGAACAGCGCTATCCTCATTCAATGCAATGGATGACAGCTGGAGCCGGTGTAAACAACGGAGAACACAGGCTGTGACAGGCTGTGTATTCACGGCGGCTCTGCCTGGCCTGTGTTAAGGGGGCGTGGCCAACAGATAGCTGCCGGAGGAGAAGAGAGGGGGGGCTGGCTGGGTCAGTGCCTGTGCATGTCTGCAGCTCAGGTACAGTGCTGCCAGCCACGACCAGGTCTCCATCGTTAGATTGATTACTGTACGATTGACCCGCGATCAATTACAGCGTGGTGACGTCACGCTGTAATTGATCGTCGGTCGATTGCACGGGAATCTACCCGTGTGTGGCCAGCTTTAGTGTTCCTTGGAGTGTAATTGTCAGCTCATGGTCACGAGTTTAACTTCTTCGACTCCTACATTTTAAATGAATCTGATTAATTGTTCTTTAGTTTTAGGTGTTTATATCGCTAAATCCAGATTGGACAGTACAACCATATTTTACATATACAGGACTGTACATTCCTATATACAGGGGTGCACATAAGTAGTACTCTGGTACTCAAAAAGGACCAAAACTCATATGCGTACTAACAACTTGGAGGCATGCTGTGCCTGGGCGGCCGCAGCTAAATCTTAAGTGTATATAATTTATATCACTTGGATAACAGCAGGGAAACATGAAAAACTATAAAAGGTTGTAGTTAGGGATGTGAAATTGGGAATGTAAATTAAAACTCCAAAAAAAGATTGGACTTCTAAGGGTGTTGGAGATCTGGGGGGTTAAAGTTACAGTACGCATATGTAAGAGTAAAATCTGACAAGAGAAAAGCACTGTGTGACAGCTGGAATATGACTATGAAAGGATGACATTTGGACTGCAGGTAGTCTCAGGGGTTAGTTACTAAGCCCGAAAATGTCAGGGTTGTTCTACTGAGGTAGATGGGGCAGCACCATAGACCTCCATGTTAATTGAGGGGGCATCGCCTTTCCCCGCACACACCGCTGACGTATAATTGACACTGGCGGTGTGTAGAGGGCCGGGGAAAGAGCGGGGAATCATGGCAGAGTACAGTGTACTCTGCAGCGATTGCCTGGCCAGTGGCTTTTCACGCCATAAAAAAATTGTGTGAAAAGCCCGTAACGGCAGGGAGGTTAAAGCTAGCCTGGGTTGACTTTTACATTTGATCATTTGATTAGATCATCTTGTGCGATTTAAATATCGATCATCAGTCGAACATCGATCGATTGTAACACCACAGTGTGCTTGATTCAAACAGGGTTGATTCTTTTTAGTTAGATCAGTACACATACAGATCAATCAAAACACCTATAAAACCCATAAGATACGTTTTAAGATCAAACTAAGATTATCAACATGTCTGAATTCAATATTATTATTTACTATCGTACCATATCAATATTGCACAATTTAATCACTATTGATTTTTTTAGGTCGTGGAGTGGAGATGCAACACAAAATAACACACAGGTTATGTCATAAGCTGGCCATAGAAGGTTAGATTTGAAGGCTTACGATGGTCGATCTGCTGTAAAATTGCCTGCAAATCGAATGTTTTAAACCTAAATTCACCCATAAATCGGCCGGGAAACTGATCTAAGAACCGGCGTCCCCATCCAAAGTAATAGCTGGCAAAGGGTGCCCGGCGATCCTCTGGCCGAACGACTGCATCGGTTTCCCAAGAATCTCACAGCCATTTCTGTGTGTATGGCGGCCTGAAAGATGTCCATCCACGGCTCAATGTTTAAATAGATTCAAGCACAAACGAGCAACGTGCACGTTCACAGCACATGATTGTGCTCAAATCTATTAAAAAATTGAGCCGTGTATGCCTCTCTTCAAGCTAGATCAATCGATCCCGCTCAAGGTCGGTCAAAAGGGGAACAGACGTCGGTAAATCCCGGGTGGATCTGACAAGTAGTCAGAAGAAGACTAGAAGAGAAGAAGAGCCCCCCCGTAGAGCACACAACTGATAGTCTCCCAGCAGGGGAAAGGGGGCGCAGCCTAGCACAGCAAACAGCCTCTGTAGCCATCCTGTGTTAGACTCTACCCAATGCCTGCAGCTTCTAGTCAGTGTGAGGTGTAAATATCTCACAACACCGGACCAGGGTCTCCATTAATTTATGTGCAAAGGGGTGCCCATCAGATTACTGTTCGATTGGCTTCACCACGCTGTGATCGATTGCCGGTCGATCACGCGGGGTATCGTACTGTGGATGGACACCTTAACAGTCAATATTTTAATGACACAAGCCGACCATATCTATGATTGATCGAGCAAAACTTAATGTCAGTGGGAATTTACAGTGCGCTAGGCTAATAAAGGCCAGAGCAATATAACTGTGGTAGTAGGTTACCTATGCACCCGTGGTTAGTGTTTGAAGGAAAAGGAGGGAGTGCTGGCTGAATGTTGGTATCTGTTGGAAGAAAAGTGACACATGGTTGGTATCGGGGAAGAATGGGGCCACATTTTTGCTGGGAAGAATAATGACACATGTTGGTATAAATGGAAGGATGGATGGTGTAAATAATAACTGAATGAAAGTTTCACTGGTGATTATGAGGATTGCCTGATTTCCTTGTGCAATACACATTTTATATTGCTATTTTTCATTTTGTACCACAGCAATGAGCTAAAACATCTGCCCTTTAGTTTAAAACTATTTTAATCATTAATTGTTTTTCCCTCCAGCTCTCTGAACCTCAAAATTGAACTTTGGTCTGTTCGGAAAGCTTTTACTTTTAAAATATTTTCCACATTACTGTCTGGTACAAGAATGGCAGACACTGAGAGCTGCGCCCTTCATCAGCCTGCCCTAGAAGAAATCGCAGGAGGTAAGTCACTATAATTACAGTCGATAATGTCCTAGTTTAAAGCAGTATTCTAATGAATGTTTTTGTCCTTCTTAGTCTATTTTTTATATATTGGAGATAAAAATTCCCCCAGGTTTCCATAGGTTTCTTCTTCAGGAGGATTCTTCATACTTTCTTTGCCTTTGACTACACAGAATGTTAGGGGACACACATTTTTGGTGACCATGACTCATAAAAGAAATATTGCCCCCAATAAACTTGATAAAGGTCCCTTCTATACCTGTGTTTTTTAATGGTAGCATCCCCCCTCCCCCAAAAAATGGGACATTTTTTACTATGCTGGAGTCCTACTATGTCCAGTGTTTTAGAAAGTGAAATAGTATTAGTGAAAAAGGACAGATTTAAAGAGCACTATGTACATTTGTAAGATTTTGATCAATTCACATCTATGTTTCCACTGTACTCCATAAAAATGAAGCCTACAAGTTACAACAGCCAAATGCCATATGTGTTGGTGCACAGATTACTGTATTTTCCGGTGTATAAGACGACCCCCAACTTTTCCAGTATAGAGTTTAGGATATACTTGCCGTATAAGACTACCCATCTTCCAATGCACACCATCAAAGTAACGCACACCTCTTGCATCGCACACCAATAAAAATTGTTTCGCCTACTCTGACTTTCAGATCCCCAACACCCTTAGAAGTTCAAGTTTTTTTTTTATCTGCAACCTTTCATAGTTAATAATTTTTACCTGCGGTTATCCAAGTGACATAAATTATATACATTTAACAATAAAAACTGAAATAATGTTGGCAATCTAAAAATGTAACTTTTTTATTGCAATACCAACTTCAGCCACAGTGTCACTAGTGATCACTTGCCGTCATAGCTACATCGGGAAGGAGGGGCCCAAGTGGGATTTTGCAGGTCTTTCCCTCTGGCTTCAGTCAGACAGCGCGCAGTGTGAGGAGCACGGATCGGGGTAGCAGACCTCAGGGCTACCCTAGAAGGTTGGCCCAGGACAGGAGTCACCCGGCGTATGAAACTACCCCCGACTTATGCAAAAAGATTTCTGGTTTCAAATTTGTCGTATACGCTGGAAAATATGTTCTTTTTTTAGCATCTTAATTATGGTGAGGTTTATTTGCTTTTTTGCTGTTGTTTCTAGTACTCGAAAATGGGCTAAAGAAGAATTATGCAGATGTACAGGTTAAAGTTGTTGACTGCCCTGATCTGACAAAGGAGCCATTTGGATTTCCTGTCAAAGGTAAAGGGCAATTACTTTCATCTTATGCAGCTAATGTACCAATTGGACAAAACTTTGAAAGCACCTTCCTAATATTGTGTAGATCATCCTTGTACTGCTTATTACGGTCTAATCCAGTGGTGGGCAACTGAGTTGATATGGAGGGCCACAAGTGCGGCCCTCGGCACCACTAAAGGGCCGCACATAACTTTTTTCAATCTATACTGACTAGTATAAGCATTTTATAATGTGGAAATGATAACATTTATATATATATAGAAGACATTATTTTAAATTTTTACATAACAAAATGTATTTTAAATTATACTTCAAGCATTGGTAATGCACATTTTGATTCAGAGGTTATGTGATGCAATATGAGTTCATATGCCTTATGCATGAACAGTTAGATTTCATGGGCCGCAAGTAGAGGACTAATGGGGGCAGCCGAAGAACGCCCAAAGGGCCGCATGCGGCCCCCAGGCAACAGGTTGGGCACCTAGGGTCTAATCCGTGTATGTATGGACTTCACAAGGCCTCCATTAATTAATTGAATTTGTAGTTTCAGCACATCACATAAATACACCATCAGATTAATATTTGTCAAGTCAGTAGGTTGAACTCCTCGAATCCTTCGTGAACAGTTTTGGCAGTGTGTCGGGGCTCAATATCCTGCTGTATTAGAAAATACAGTTGCCATGAATATGTTCTAGTAGATATAGATAGTGGTAGGCTTTATAATCACTTCTAGGCATACTGACTTACAGAAGGTTAATGGTCTCTTTTAGTCAAGCTCCCCTGAACTTCAGTGTGTTACTAAGGTTAGCTAGTACATTGGGAAGAAGAAGTTCCTTAGTGACCTGCAGAGAAAGGAAAAATAAATCTTCTTCTAGTACAACGATCCGCGGCCAATTTTGCTGCTGACCAATTTTGCCACTCGCTACGTGTATGTAGGCCTTTACTCAGTAGGCCTAAATTTACCATATCTAGCTGTCAGGATGTGTTGTTGTTTTTTATGGGAATGTAATGGTTATATTTTTCATGTTAATATGAAAAGGCTTTTCTCTTATCTGCAGGACTATGTGGCAAGTCAAGAATTGCAGATGTTGGAGGTGTCCCATATTTGGTGCCAACTGCACGTCTTGACAAAGTATGTTTCTATAAATGTATCTTCTCAAAATCCATATATGTTTTAAAGTAAATGAGCACAAACATTATGTAAAAGAAAAACAGTGACAAATTAGTCCTCTTTTTGAATTGCTCTGCTAAAATTTTTCAATAATATTTTTTTATCCGAATGTGTTGTCTTCCTAATTTTTCAATTCAGCATTATTAAAGCTGGCCATACACCTTATGTTTCTCTGTCAGAAATCCTTTAGATCTACCAACAACTTTGTAGTATGGGGTCCTCTGCGATTGAACACAGGAAGACTTGATTGTTTATAAAGTCCCTCATATTACATGGGTATGGTAAAACAAAAGGAGATTTAAAATTTGTGTGTGTGTATGGGGACCCTTATAAATAATAATAAAAACTCAGAAAAAAAGTCAGACAAATCCAATAATGCTAAAATTATTTTTTTGTTGCAAATTCAGCAATAGGCTAATTCATCACATTTTACATTGTGCTTCTAGGAAGATTGCTGCCTCTTGTCATATGATCCTTATCTGTATTGCCTCTCTGTCATGTTTTAGTGATTAAGCTAGGGGTTCAGGGAGATATTTTTGGGTTTAGCACCCTTGTAGAGAAAATGGAGGTTGCATACCTGCTTTCAAGGCTTCAGTCCTTGGTAATTTCACTATTCTGTTAAAAGACTGTATAGTGTCCCAATGTGTATTTACTGTATGGTTTATACCTGCTAGTAGAAGTAGATTCTACTAGTCTTAGAAACTGATGGACTCTCTTGTACTACCCCCTATAAAGTTAATGAATATGTTATCAATAATCAGTCACCAGTCAATAGCATTAAGGTGCTGGGCCTGTACTTTTCAAAGTAAAAAAAAAATGTTAAGTACTCCTAAGATGAGGTGCCACTAAAACTTCACTTACTTGATGATGCTACCTTACCTAAACTTAGAGCAGTGGTTCTATACCTATTTGTCAGGACTCCCCAGAAAGGAGGAAGAGTACCAACACACCATCATCTAAAAAGTTTAAGAACCATTGACTAATCGTTCAAATGCAGTGAATAATTTGTGTATTTCTATCAAAAGATTTATAACATCAACACAGTGTCGAAAAAGATTGATCTACCTGGAGCCTACATACTTGGTGCCGGTGCATCATCTCATAAAAGTGTGGGCATGAATGCAGAGGTAGGTGATGATTTTGTATGCTTAAATTTGTTTAACTTTCCTAATGCTTGCCTGATTTTTTCACCTTTCTTACCCTTTGTTTTTGTCCATGACCCTTCTTCTATTGAAGGGGGGGGGGGGGGGGGGGGGGGGGGGGGGGGGGGGGGGTGACTTATGTCAGATGTTATTTGGGAGCAGGTTAGTAGTGGGTTCAATTAGTTAAAAAGTTAAAATTCTGGCATGAAGTGGTGTGGAGTGGTTAAATTATAGGAACCCCTTTATTTCCATATAGCTCATTCTGTATAATTTGACATTGCAGTTGTTACCTTTCAGCTTATATTCTCTGTGCAAGCAGAGGGCCCATCTGCACCAGCTGTAAATTGTAACTACATAGCTAGTGTCAACCCAACAGATAACAGCTGCCTACTGGAGAAGTACAAGGATAAATACAAGGACCATGATTTTGGGCTCCTGTCTAATCTGTATGCCAGTGAAGGAAAACCAGGAAAGGTAAATCATTTTGTATCCTACACTGCAAAAATCAATATAACATGTTTTCAGCTAGACTGATCAGTTATGCATTATTCATTTTTTTTACTTAAGTAATTTTTTTAAAGCTTTAAAGCTTAGTTTTGCCAGATTGTCTGGTAGCTGTTTTTTTTCTGTGATAAATCTCTTGCTGTGTAGAGCTAACTTAAGGGAGTTTCCAGTAATAAAGGTACCAGAGAGTTTCCTATTTGGTAAGGAATGATTAAATACAGAGATGCAGGTTTCAGTGGCAAAAGCTAGGGAAAAAGAAGCACAGCGAAGGGTGTACACAAACTCCTTCCCCTACGCTTCTATACTGAATGAGGTGGAAAAAAATTAAATGAAAAGATTTAAAGGTGGCCATACACATTTGGATTAGCGGCCAATTTCGCCGCAGATCGAATATGGTGCACACTCATAGCGGTTGATCTGTGGCGACATTGGGGGCCAGCCAAATTAAGTACCAGTGTTCTATCAGATTAAGCCCCCCATCAAAATGATGCCGGATCTACTTTCTGCTAAGCAATTCCTTCATTTATTCCTCCACCGGGGGAGCATAGCAGGGGAAGGTACTTGTCGAGATATGCATCCCCATGTCACTGACAGAACATTCAACAAAGAGGATTATGTAGTAATGTCACTCCGATCTACTTTTAAAAACAACACAAAAACATAGCAATATCGATTCTCGGCAGGTCCGGCCGCGCGCGTTGACGTCTATCTGCTGGGAGATCGCCAGTTATTCGAAACCTGTGTGGGGGGCTTTAGGAATGCTGTGTTATTCAACCTGTAAGAAGTACCTGAAATAAGCTTTTTGTGAGACAATTAAAATTAAATTGCTGTAATTTGTACATGCTTCTGGCAAGATTTTAGTCTCTTATCATGATCCTGATATTTACATGTTTCTTCTTTTATATGAACTGTCAAGATTGATTTAGAGATGGTTTCTGGAATTAGGTTTAAAGCGGACCTACCACCAGATGTTTGTCTTTGTATGAACAGCAGTAGAAGTACCAATAAATACCTGTAATAAGTAAATCAGTCCCTCCTATCTCTGAATTCTTAGTGCTGCAGAAGAGCCCACATCTCCAAGAGCAATGATAGCTAGGAAAGTACCTAATCTCAGCTCTAATTAAATATTTACAGACAATTTTCTACATTGAAAACCAGTATAAATGCCCCAGTGGCCAATCACTATATTGCACCCTGGTAACCCCCATAAGCCTGGCAGGTAAAGATGGCTTATGACTGCAGGGAACAGCAGGTAAGTATATTTTTTGGGATTGTGGAGAGCTAGACCACTATCGTACCAGCACAGAGGTGAGCCAAATTGTATTTTATATGTATATTTTACGAGTATACATCCATGTTAAATCCTGTACCATATTCCATAGTTAGTCTTAATGCAACACTTTACTAGGGGAAAAAAACAACCACACATTTATAAATATTTTAGTACATTATTTGCTTATGTGTGGATTGGTTTTGTGTTTACAATGCTCATTTAGTGTGTCAGTTATTATAAACCCCAATTGTGCTATGGTTCTTCGTTGCATAATAAACAATAGTTAAAAATTTGATATGCAATAATATTTCTATAAAGTTTTTTTTATTACTCCATTGAACAAGATTCTTCTAAAGGAGGCTGTGGTTGTTACTTGTTATTAATTCTTTTGTAGGTCATTGAGGTGAATGCAAAGAGGAGAACTGGAAAGGAAAACTTTGTAAGCTGTATGAGAAAATCCTTAAAAGAGTATTATGGAGACAAAGCTGTAGGAATTGGAGGAACATTCGTCATTAAAGAAGGCAAGGCTAAGCTCCACATAATGGTATGTTTTTCCCCCCTAGTTATCCACCTATATGTAAAAGGAGTTTTAACCTTTAACAAGAAAACATTCCCATTTATTCTGAATTTGTGAGAAGCCAGGCTTGTGAGCAGTAAAGCAGACAAGACAGTTTGGTGGGGAGCAACTCCAGTCCGGGATGTTTGCAGAACACCTGGTTGATAAGCCACCAAAAAAATCCTTTTCATTCACACATATGGTAATGTTAATAGCAACATCTACAGACTTAACTCTATTACTCAATCTAATCAGATGTAACAAATAAAGCGAAGACTCAAAAGAAAGAGAAAATCATGGTTTTGCCCTTTCCCCCATTTCCAATTAGCTTAACTTGGCTCTGTTTGCAGCTTAGGCTATGACTCCACTGCGTTGTGTGATCCGTAGGGACCCCCTGCTTTAAGCCCAGTGCTTGGCGGAGGTCCTGACGGAGCACATACACATTTCCTGCCCGACAAATCCTTTGTTCATATGGCATTGAGCCTAACCCTCTGTTCACATGGCATTGAGCCGATCTCTGGTTCAGGGGTTAACGTAGTGCAGCGATAAATCAAATACCCTCACATTTATTCCCATTTAAATGGTTCAAATTACACGGTAGAATTGCATCAGGTGCACATGATTAGAATATAATTACACTGCATTTTAGGAGGCTTGGCCTACTTAAAACTCTGAAATTTATTTTGGTCTTCTCTTAACCAATGACTGATCAACAGATACCCCAATTAAGAAAAGAAAGAAATATGGATACAATATTCTTGTGTTTGGTTTCTCCCTTATTACTGAAAAACTAAACAAGCACCTACAGGAAGCAGCAGAATGAGGTGTAAGGTATTTTAAAAACCTTTCTTGTAGTTGTTTTCTCTGGCTTTCACTAAGCCTATTTTATGCTAGGTTCCTTTTTAAGGTTTGCAAGTGATAACCAGAACAAAATATTTGTTTCCAAAGTGACCATACATTCAATTAAAGTGGACCATTAATTCATCATTACAATACTGACACTAGACGTGGTGATAATAGTGAGCAATGCATAAAACCCTCCCAAAAAACTTACCTGTAAGGAGTAATTTAAGATTAATAAGATCCCTCGCAACCCCTCCTCTCTGCATGGCTTATGCCTAGTGTGCCCCTGAACTCACTGCAGAGATAGATGGATAAATCTCTAATCTCCGCTCTGCATTAAAGCAAATGAAACGTATTTTTACATAGAAAACCGTTATAAACGCCCCCAGTGGTCACTTGCGATACTGCACCCTGTGTTAACCCCAGGAAGCCTGGTAAAGATGTAATCTCTCATATGATTCCAGACTACTTTACCAGAAAGTAAGTATATTTTTTTTTAGGATTGTGGGGCGCTATGCCACCATCATACCAGCTCACAGGTAAGTCAAACTTTAATTTTACATATATATTTTTTAGATTTCTACAAAAAAATATATATGTATATAAATATATATATGTATATAAAATATAGTATACATCTGCTTTAAGGAATGAAATCATCAAGGGATAGGAGCACATGGCATAAAATATAATTTGGGATATACGCACCTTCATGAATGTGATCATTATACATTCAAGTTATTTCTGTCTTTTTCATACCATTGTCTTTGTCTGGTTTGTATATTTAATTAAAATTTTTTGAAGTAGGAATGTTTCACATTTGTTCGTTGTTACAACAAATATGCCCCATCCTCTTTTTTACATCCTTTATTTATTGATTGATTTATTTTACAGCCTCGTGAGTTCTCTACTTGTCCCTTGAACACAGATGACGATGTTGATCACTGGCTCAACTTCTATGAAATGAGAGCACCACTGATATGTCAGTCAGTGTTCGTGTCACACGATCCAGTAAGTTGAAGTAGAAAGTAATACAATATAGATGATGAAAAATAAGAAGGAATGAGAAATACATACCGTACTTTTCGGACCATAGGACGCAGTTTCTCCCCCCCTAAATGCGGGGGAAATAGTGCCTGCTTCTTATGGTCCGAATGCGCGTCCCCCACGTTCATGCCTTGGCTTCCCACCAGCTCTCCTGAGCTGTCAGATGAGAGATGCAGCCACAGCCAGATCCCTCATCTGTACTGTACTGTTTATACCAGCAGAGTTCTGCTCATAGAAGCAGTACAGCAGAGAGACACACATGGAAGCAGCCAGCCAGCAGCTTCCATGTATGTCTGGAAAGCTGGCAAGAAGGGAGACTTAAGCAGCCCATACACGGGTCAGATTTTCAATCAATCGACTTAAAACGATAAATTTTTTAGTTGATTGAGAATTGAGTTTTGCCCACCTGGTTAAATCGACTTAATCCGATCAAAATTGAGTGAAAATTCTGTCGTTTTTTGATCGGACTGGATGGTAAATTTTGATCGGTCGATTGAAAATTGGTTCGGTATTTTGAGAACCAAGTATGGTCAACCAATTTTTGATCAATTTTTTTCTACCTATTCTACCTCACTTCTGATTGAAATTTTAATCGGACTATTTTGGATCGATTGTTTTGTGGATTGAAAAAAAAATCGATCAAAAATCTTGTATTACATATGGCCCATGATACAATCGACATACAATTTTATACCGACTTAAAAATCGATAGTTTTAAGTTGATTGATTGAAAATCTGACCCGTGTATGGGCTGCTTAACAGTGCAGAATCCCCCGCCCCCCCCCTTCTGCCTGAGGTGTGCTCTCTAGTGACACAATTTTTGTGGCTGAAATTGGGTACTGCAGGGGATTTTTTCCCCCACCATTTCTTACTGTTTTTCCTGCACTAAAAACAGGGTGCGACTTATGGTTAAATTGAAAAATATGGCAAATTTGCTCTACAATGAAAAAAACAATTCATAATAGTCCTTTTTTAACTAATAGCAATATTGTTACTTAACATGTTTAATGTTTTGTGAAAACTGTTTTTGTTAGGTCAATAATAGAGATGGTCGAAATTTTTTTCAAAAATTCGACCATTTCGACGGTTTCGACTTAATTGTAAAGCCCCTGAACAAGGTATCATCACCAAACTTGCTGGGGAGAAGGGTTGGGGGTATACTCCAAAAAAGAAAGTATGTCTCTAACACAAATAATCTTTTCACAAGTTAAGTTCAAAGTCAAGTAAGTAAGAAAATCGAAATTTTGACTTCAACTTTGAACTTAATTTATGCAAACACAACATGTGCTAGAGCCATACTTTTTTCTTTCAAATGTTCCCCCAACCCTGCTCTACATATCCAGCAATTTTGGTGATGATACCATGTTCAGGGGCTTTGCAATCAGCTCACAAAATTAGCAAGTCGAAAAATTCGACCATCTCTAGTCAATAAGTAAGGTGGGGTTTTCCCCTTTTTGGGGATAAAATACTCTGCAACATAGAACTTGTTAATGGACAACCACAGGTGAAACTGGTCGCATTTTGTGAGTTGTGCCTCCCGGGTATTTGGGATCTGCAAACAAAACATTAAAGCTCCCCCATACATGCTTAGATTCGCTACCAAATTCGTGGATTGAAAGCGCACTACTTAAACTTCTGAGCATCATGAAACTCAGCCCCAGTTAACTACAGCGATGCTCTAGATACCACCGGATTTGTACGGCGGTTGGTAGCATCGGTATGTATGCCAATGCTTCCGGGTCGGCCCCCGATCGCATCACCGGTGACGCAAAGGGGGCGGGGGTAGGTGGCGCCATAGACCTCCGTGTAACTGGAG
>CM070033.1:85717291-85729484 GCA_036250615.1 Ptychadena robeensis | reverse complement strand
ACCTCCTTCTCCAGCCCTCCCTGTCAGGTGCCCTCCCGCCGATGGCGACGGGCTTTAGGAATTGTGTAATGCAGTGGTTTCCAAACTGGGGGGCATGAAGGTATTCCAGGGGGGCGCGGGCCCTCATTATTAACCTGTGTTTGAATAAGGAGGGGGGGCTCAATAATGTTCCTAAATAGAAAAGGGGGACCCTGCCAGGAAAGTGTGGGAACCACTGGTGTAATGAGTGACTGCTATTCACACTGTAGCCTAAACCCATAGATTTAGCTTATAATTTAGTTAAAATTAGGTACCTCAGTTTATAATCGGGTTGGTTTATACTCGAGTATATACAGGAATTATATAAAATACATAGCAAATGCAATAAACTGTAAAGGATCAAAGTTAAGCTAAATGTACTGCGCTTTGATAATAACCAAATAAACTTAACTCAACAAAGCTCCTTAACTGAAATGTTGCTTTTATTTTATTTTATTTTTTTAGATCCTGTCTCTCTGAATTTCTAAAGAATGAAAATGTGCACACTCTATATGTTTACTTTAAGCTTGAGAAGGCATCCTTAGCAGCAACATTGTCACCCCCACCTGTCTTACAAAATAAATGCATATGTTTTTTGAAGCTGGAGTCTGCAATCAAACTTACAGCGGAAAATATAGGTACAACTGTTGATATACTGATGAATATACAGCATTCAAATTCTGGGGCACACTGGAGAATTATTATTATGCGTGTGTGTTATGATTTTAAAATATAAAAAATGTTCATAACACTATTCATTTTCCCTCTTAGCTGACCATGTGCTTTCTTTGGACTGTGACAGACTGCCTCTAAACTATTTTGATAGTCTTCTTCACCAAGTCTACTTGCCACTGCTGAGTAATAATATTGTGATCAGTGGAACATACAATGACAAGATCATTGATGTTTTACATAGAATTATCGGGAGCCTGGAGGTCATTGCAGGTCATGCACAGGTAGGTGTACTCTTGCAGAAAATGATAGACTACTTAAGAGACAATGTACAAAAAAAAGATAAATGGGATCTGCTTTCCTTTCAGAAAATCTCTAATGCTTTTTGGCACAAAGACATTAATAAAGCAGTATTCACTTGTTACCCATTAATTATAAAATATATTGTAAAATAATGAGACATAAGCTGTATGAATTAAGGTCCCCACACATGTAAGGAGTAGGAACCGAGAGATAAGCTGTGGAGAGCAAACTGATGACCTCATCACGCTGCTCTCCTTCGCTCACAGCATCGGCGGGCACCCTTTGTGTGCCGGCTGTTAGGGTTTGTTTCCATTATATGTAGCACATAGACTTACCTGCTCGGTGGATGCTTTGTCTACACTGCACCGAGCCGTTCCGTCGATGCAAGGTTCAATGTAGTCAAGCACGTTGAGCCTCTGCATCGGCGGATGTGTAAACAGGGCATCCACTGAGCAGGCAATGTCTATGTGCTACGTCGGGATCCCCGCCAAGCAATACACTTAGTGGAGGGGTCCCGAAATATAATGGAAACAAACCCTTAGTTTGAATGGGTACGCCGGTCCCCATTTAAACTCTGGCAACGGCCAGAGATTTTCGGACATGTCCGTTCTCTGGCTGAACGAGCTTTGGGGTGACAGGGAAAGAGACATTTGGGCACTCTCGATCCGTGGTTGATTTCGCTGCCGAACGATGGTCGAGAGCGAGCACGCACGCACATTGGTCGGCGGCAATATCGGCAGAGGCTCGTTACGTGTGTGGGGACCCTTACTTCAGAATTGGAGAACCTAGAAACATCAGATGTACCATGTTTTTAAATCTTTTTATGACCAAGTATATACAAATAAAAGAACTTAGATTTCTCTCCTCAAGCTTTTTTTAAGTTGACTCTGCCTACACCTATTATCGCTCAAGACAAGTAAACTCATACTTGCTCAATGAAATTAGAATATCAAATCTATTACACTGATATTTATTTGGCCACCATATAGGATATGGCTAGAAATTGTACAGCAAAACTATAATCCTGTTGTTTAAAATCACAAATCAAGAAAAATCATGTAATCATTACAGGGTTCCATTGTACTTCCAATCCCTCCTCTTGAATTTCTGAAAAACACGTCAATATTGAACAAGCATGCTGCCGCAGTACATATTATGGAAACCACAGTCATTGGCTGGATAAAGCAGATCAAGGTAGGGAACATAATGTTTGTGTACCAGCATCTCTTTAAAGAAAGCATTTTTTAAGTAGTGGCTCTAACATTCTCCAAGCATTCACTTCAGATGCATCTTCCTGGAGCAAGTGACAAAAGTTGGGGAAATTTAATTCAAGTACATACCTGTAAATTTTTGCCTTTTCTAATTGGAAGTGATGTCATGGATGAAAGTGCAGGGGCCACTTAGTCTCCTCCCTCCTTTATGAAGGTTCCCAACACACTTGTGCAGATGATGTGAAGGGTGGGAAGTTAGGAGGGATAGTAACACCCCGCTAGCAGTCCAACAGTTAGCAAATAGAAGGCAGGGTACTAAATGCTTCCTTTATCCTAAGTTGCCCCAATTTCAAAGTCCCTGGAAATACCCTGGATTTATTGGGATTGGGATTTGCCTGGGAGAGACACATAAAAACCGCGACTTTCCCCACCAAAACTGGAGAGTTGACAAGTATACAAGTAGAGAATAGTGTTGAGCAGCATATGGTATATTCAAATTCACGTAATTTTGCGAGTATACAAAGGAACATTCAAAATTTGGTTCGACTGTATTCTATTGCCTTCCATTGCACGCGCCTGTTGGCAATTATTCACACAGATTCGCAATGCAGCTTTACAGCTTCTCTTCTTCATTCTGTGATCTTAGCCAGTACCAGCACTGTGTGTATTGCGCGTATCCAATGCACACATGTGCGCGATGTATGCCGGTAAACAATGTTGAAGCATAATAAGAAGAATATCCACCATTGCGAATATCCGAGCACACGTTTGCGAAATATTGCGTATTCTCGAATTACGGATATTTGTTGAATATATTCGAAATTTTTATATTCTCGCTCAACACTAGTAGAGAATATTGACCCTGACATCACAATTGCTTTTGGCATCAGAGAGACATGATTTCCAGGGTGATCCTCTGCTATAAAATATAAAAAGGAAACATGATGGATTCAATCAAATATTAAAGATCGACAGAAGTCTCCCTATCTGGTTCTTGTTAAGTATTTGTCTCTATGACAAAAGCATTGGAAAAAGGACATGACTATTACTTACAATTTTAGTTTTTCATTATTTATTTACTATAATACTAGAATATTTTTCTTAATCAGAAAAAGATTCTTATTCTAAGCATAAAGATGCCTAGTATCTGCTGAAATTATTATCCATAATTGATCGTGAAGAGTCTTCTCCTGTGTCACAATTTTGTACTATGTACAGAACTGTGCACCATGTTGGCAGTTTAATAAAAAAAATTATAACGATATTGACTTAAGCCCCCCATACACCTTAAGATCAATCCATACAATCTCTATTAGATCTACCAACAACTGTGTAGTATAGTGTCCTCCCTGATAGAATAAATACTGATTGGAAGGTTTAAAAAGGTCCTCATATTACATGGTTTTGGTAGAACAAAATTTGATTGAACAGAAATTGTATGGAAAGATTGTAAGGTGTATGGGGGCCTTTATAGGTTAGATAAAATCCATTGAAACCAAAAATTTTGACATTGAAACTTCACCACAGAGAAATCTTAGTATGATATTAGAGAAATTGCATCAGTGGTTGTACACTAGTATCTATGATTTGTAATGGAAATCTTTGACTTGTTCTGGGATGTTATGGCAATCACAACAACCTGTAAACAGTGCTAAGTGCAAAGTCTGTTCTATGTTCTAATCCTATGTTGGAACAAATCCTTGCTTAAGAGAGCAGCAAAACAACTTTAGAGTAAACCCATGATTTGGCCAACTGATACCACTAGGGCGCTGTCAGGCAGAGAGGGGACACTCTCATCCCGGGCCCGATGATCTAGGGGGCTTGGTGGTCTGCTGCCCAGTCCTGTGTTCCCCATCCTGCGCACTGGCTGACAGCAGCCTCAGCACATCTGCGTACTAGCCAGAGAGGGCAGAGACCTGCAGCGCCCTCCTCTATCGCACCTACCTCACCGATGTGTGTGAAAGAAGCTGGTGACGTGATCTCTAAATTGATGGCAGGTGTACACTAGTGACATCTTGTGGCTGAAGTTGATATTGCAGATTGAGTTGAGATTAAAGCTCGAACACATCAAAAAGCTGTATAAACAACTTGACTTTATCATGTATACACTATTGTAAAGGTTTTTATAATTAAATGTATACAATTTATGTAACTTGGATAACTCCAGGGAAACATAAATAATTAGGAAAGGTTTTAGGATTAGGGGTGTCCAACTGGGAATGTAGATTAGTAATCCAAAAAAGAGGTTGGACTTTACAGGTTGTTGGAAATTTGGGGATTAAATGTCAGAGTAGGAATATGTAAAAGTAAAATATGACAAGAGAAAAACACTATTTGACTACCGAGGTATCTGAGATCTGGGGTTTCTGTGTACTGTGTGTTTTTTTTCACCAAGTTGGTGGTGTACCTTTTGGTTATATACTACTCTGATGATACTGGGATGGGAAGAGAGTCATAAGTAGAGATGGGCGAACATCGCCATTTACTGTCCGCGAACGGGCAGGTCGGACTTTTAAATAAGTCCGCCGTCCGCCCTGTTCGCGGACACATTCAAATTCCCCGCCTCTAGGCAGGGAATTTGAATTGGAAAAACCGGATGTGACGTCAGTGACGTCACATCCGGTCCTTGGACCGCAACCTGGAACGCATAGTTCCTGGTTACGGGCGCAGGATGTGACGTCACTGATGTCACTTCCTGCTCCAAGCCGGATTTTTCACTACAAGACCGGCTGCATGCCCGGTCTTGTAGTGAAAAGATTCTTCCTCCGGCACGATCTCGCAGGTTCTGATCCTGCCGGAGGAAGAATTTAGATCTTCTTCTCGTCGGCGAACGGGGCGGGTCGAACACCCGTACTGTCCGCCGGCGAGAGGATGGGCGAACATGCTCGTTTGCCGCCGAACTGTTCTCCGGCGAACAGTTCGGTCCATCCCTAGTCATAAGACTCTGAGTTACAATTAAGCCTACCTAGAACTAACTCTTTTTGCTTCTTTCATCTGGTGGGGCCTCCTATTTAAGTGCCTTGTTGCTGTGCCCACTATGGGCAAAAGACTGATTTGCTACAAATTGTTATTTCATGTATTCACTCATATTATTTTCCTTTGCAGACTGTACTTAAACATGAACCGCTTGCTGAGACCAAAGCCAAGGGCGTAATGGCTGGAATTTATCATGAAAAGGAGATGTGGGAAACCCATATTCAAAATCTGGACTCTATCAGCCTGCAGTTAAATTCTGCTGAAGCGAGAGAGATTGTCTGCCATCTGGAACAGGCTAAAAGCATGTATGGTAAATCCATTTCTGCAGTGACAAATGATGTCCAAAAGGTGAGGCCACGTAAATGATCATACTGAATATTGTATTTTTATTGCTGTACAAATAATAATCATGCCTTTGTATAAAACTGGATAATCGTACAGATAGATGGCTATTCGCGATCTCTAATACAGCCTTCTATATGTATATTATAAACACCTAAATAATGAGGATATAAAATGTGAAACATCATAAGCATAAAGAAACACAATGCTTATAATGTAATATTAACAATATTTACATACAGGTATGATTTTGACTTCTTCTATATTAGAAATCACAGGTAACTGTAGAATTTGCAAATCCTTTGCTGTGTCAGTGCACTTGCAATCACTAGAGGTCACAAATGGCAAATAAATAATGGCTTCCTTTCCTGAGGACATCATTTTGCATAAGGCTATACTAAGGAAGAAGGTATAATTATATAGAGGCTGTGATCTGTACATTACTTTAGCAGTTGGTGTTTGCCAAAATCGCTCTCACTGTAATTTAGTATTATTGTATTGGGCCTTGCAGATATTTTTTTCATGGTATTCATGTTTCCTCTTTTGCCACTGAAAAAATATAGCAAAAAATATAGCAAGGGGGAATTAGTCATAAGCTAGCCATACACGTGTAGGATTCCATGGCCAATTGATCACTCACCCGATCGATTCCGGCGATTCTGCCGGGAATCGCAGGTGTGATCAATCGGCCAATTAAGAGTATCCATCACTGCATACCACCTTGTCCAATGGATTCCGGGACGATTCCGTGTCCGATTGTCCACCTCACAAATGGCAACTCCCCATGATCTGGGCAGAATCAATCTAATGGAACCAACATGTTGGTTCTCTGTCGGATCCGATTCTGGGCCCCTGAACGATCGGACCTGATCGATTGGACAAGGTGGGCTGCATGCGATTCCGGCAAGATCGGTTGGCGTGCACGCGCCCGGAATCGATCGTGCCGGAATCCGGTGGGAATCCGACACGTGTATGGGGGCCTATACACTATACACCAATCATGCATCAATTTTTGTTTGACTGCTTTTCAGTTCCATCAATTTGTGACTTTTCAACATTGACTGCCAATCCAATATAACTTTATGTAACTACCACAAACAAAAGGCCCCATACACCTTACAATCTTACCATACAGTTTATGTACAACCAACTTTTGTTCTACCAAACCCATGTAATATAAGGAGCTTTCTAAACATTTGTATTCACTATGTATTCTATCAGGGAGGACCCTGCACTACATAGTTGTTGGTAGATCTAGTGGAAATTGTATAGGGTGATCTAAAGGTGCATGGGGGGGCTTTCACTTCCTTTTCTGGTTATAAGATAAAGGCGTGTGCACGCTCCAAACTACCTAACTACACATGCAAATGGAACCTAAAAAATATAAATAATATTTTATTTGTACAACCTACAAACATTTTTCAACCTGACCGACCATGGATCTTTCCATTTTATGTTTGATTTTAATGATCTAAGTAAATGTTCTATTTAATCGATCTAACAGAAAAACCAAGGCAAACTGTCAGGGGCTTTGTGGTCATCTCTACCTGGGTGGCAAGCACGACCACCTAATTGTAGGGCTAAATATCAGTTTAAAATATGTAAATGATTGGTAGACATTTGGAAATGGATGCTGTCATCAATAAAAATGTTGATCCTTATTGTTGCTGCTTTTGAGGAAATCAAACAACTCATCTAGATAAAATCCTATATAATATCATGCAATCATCAATATAATACTTATCCAGCAATACCTACATAGCATAAAATGTTTCTTAGTTTTGCAATTCTTAAGCCCCCCATAGACGGGCCGATTCCAGCCCATAGTTGTGTGCGACCGACCACCGTGCACGCTCTCGCTGAGCAAATAAAGGTCGGTCGCACACGGATCTGTCCTGCTGGTTCTTTTTGTGGCCTATCCTCCAATCCTGCTGCAGGCAGTTAACTCGGAGGGGAAGTCTGCTCCCCCTCCTAGTTAATTGGCTTCAATCTGACAGGAATCGGGTGTGTTGGTGGAGCACACAGGATTCCTGTCAGTTCTCTAGCCGACTCATCACAGCGTGGTGAGGTCACCACGCTGTGAGGAGTCAACTTAAAGCCGGCCATAGACCGATACGTCTATGGCTGGCTTAAGACTGGCCTTTGGAGCTGTCACATATTTTTTCAGCAATACAAAGAAAGCTGTTAAACATTGGAGTTGAAGGAGTTTGGATTGTGCTGTGACTACAGTTTACAAAATTATGAAAATAATTATTTTGTGGGCTTCAGGAAGGGACAAGGCGCACCTTGCATCAAATTATTTTAGTCAAGTTAAGTAACTGTAAATTCATCTTTCCTATTAGGCACGGTATCAATCAGAAGAAAACTTGATGTTTTTAAAGACATTGGTTATGTGCTATGATCAGCTGATATCTGCCGAAACTCTATCAGGGAAGCAGAAATGCTTTTTTCAAATGTTCCATCATTTATTTTTTGTCTGGAAATATTCTAGGTAGGTAAAATTTTATAACAATTATGGATAGTACAATGTCTTATTTAATATTTAAAACAATCACAATTCTTTCTATAGTTACATGTGGTATCTACACTGCTAATTTGTCATGTATACTGTCAGATATTTTTTCATTTGGAACTCTAGACTAGCATCAAAGACTCAGGCACCCTTTCTTTACCTTCCCTTCCTATTTATTACCAATTAGTTCAGTGGTTCTCAACCTTTTTAGATCCGCGACCCCAGAAGTGATGTCACAAAGTGTCACTTCCTGTATTTGGAACGTGAAAGTTCCAGTGCATAGTTTCACATACGCATTCTAAATACTGTAAGTATATGTCCCGCCGTTATACTTTCCCACCCCGCTTGTGCAAATAATGTGCTGGGTGAGAAGTTGGGAGGGAGAGTAACACCCCATTCCCCCTAAGCAGCAGCTCTGATGCATCCAGTGAACTCGGCAACACCTGTGAAATGGTTGACCCACAGCTTTAGAACCACTGGCTTAGTTTCTCTTCTCTTTTCCATGACTTCTATCCTCTCTAACTTTTATATATATAAAGCAGTATAGTACTCATACTACTCTTTTCATACTCTTACTCAGTTGGAATATTGGTTGATAAAACCCCATGGGGGGGTCTCTTGAAAGTTTTTTTCCTGGGATTTTGTTATGTTTTTGTTACAATTTATTATTACAGAAGTTATTACAATTATTATTTTTTACTATTTAAATGTTCGTTATTTGATCTTGCAAAACTTTTTTATTTTTATTTTATAAAAATCTATTTAAAGGAAAAGATTAGCATTATAAATCTAAAAATCACAAAAACTTTATGTGGCACACATAATTAAGTTAATTCCTATATTGTTACAAATCTACAATAATGTCTGTTTGCACAACTCTTCCCTCTGACACATTTCACCAAAAGTGTTGGTAGATGTCTATAATAAAGAGGAAAATGTTGTGCAGACAGACATCATTGTACATCTTTAAAAAAATATATACATGGTACACATTGTTTTTAATGGTGTTTTTTTATCCCATTACACATGGGGTGGGGATAACTTTGTAAAAAGGTCCACAGCCTGCTTCCAGTGCTTGACTTAAGGACTTTATTTGTTCCCAAGGGTTGGTTGTAAGTTGAGACTATTTTTCTCATTAGAAATAATGAAAGAACCCATAATGGTCCACTGTGATATTGATTGCATAGTTTTTATTTTTTTTGTACCTGCTGGATAACTGGATATAGGTGTTAGTGTGACATTCAAATATAGAACTAAATAATACATCTTGCAATACCCTTTTGTCTGTTTGACCCCTACCCCACACCTTTTTTACTACCTGATCTCCCCCATTGTTGTTTGTACACAAGCGGGCAGTAATATAGTAGTGGCTGGAATTTAAAATAATACATCTGTATCCATATACAGTTCTATTTACTCTCAGTCTTTAAATATCCCTTAGTTATCTGTAGGCAGTAAAAAACAGTAATTCAGATTATTTGTTTATTTAGGTTATACATGTGTAATGTATTTTTTTTCACTTTAGATATTATCATCAACGCAAAGTGTTTGTGAACCTTCTCCGACTAATGTCTAATGAAGTTGTTAGGATGGCTTGTGGTCTGCTAGGAAGTGATTTGTTGCATAATTCTCAGGTAAGAATATCTATACAGTACGTTCAGTAAATCATTGTACAAGGTCAGAGTTCCTTTTTGAATTTAAATTGCATATGTTGAAAAAGACACATATAAAGACAATGTAGCAAAAGAAAAACCTTTGTGCTCAGGAACCCTGGATGATGTTTTTTAATTCAATACCGAAACTCTTATTTTTCTTTAGGAGATTTCATTTTTCAATTTATTACATGATCAACATAACAATAATGTAGAAACATTGTTCTGAAAAAGTAAATGTTCCTTTTAAATGTATTTATAAGACATACATTGTACATATAATAGAGATTTCTAATAATTACCGAAGGTTATGAAGCATTTTATGCACTATACAGTGGTATAATGTCAGGTTCCTGTGCTGTACAAAAATCCACCTTTAATGTGACCTATAAACTGTACTACTCAGTTGAAAAACAAACTGAAATCTTATCTCTATAAAAATTAAATAATGTGGTTGCATAAGAGTGCACATCCTAACACTACACTTATACTTTGTTGAAGCACCTTTTGATTTCATATATCAGCATAGCACATCTTTGCAGAAACATTCCAAATCTGTCAGATTGCGAGGGCATCTCCTGTGCACAGCCCTCTTCAGGCCACCCCACAGATTTTCAATCGGATTCAGGTCTGGGCTTTGGCTGGGCCATTCCAAAACTTTAATCCTCTTCTGGTGAAGCCATTCGTTTGTTGATCTGTATGTATGCTTTTGGTCGATGTCATGCTTAAAGGTTCCTCTTCATGTTTTGAAGGTTTTGTGCCAATAGTAACTGATATGTAGTACTGTAAATAATTCCCTCTAACTTACCTAACGCCCCAGTTCCAGCTGAAGAAAAACAGCCCCAAGCCTGTTACTGCCACCACCATGCGTCACTGTGGTTATAGTGTTCTTTTTGGCAATCTGACAGATTTTGAGTGTTTTTGCAAAGAAAAGTGGGCCAATCTTGCCAAGTCAAAATGTGCCATGCTAATAGAGTAATACCCAAAAATATTGAGTGCTGTAATAAAATCAAAAGGTGCTTCAACAAAGAGTTTATGGGTGTATACACTTATGCAACCATATTATTTTAGTTTTATATTCTTTCTTCTCTCTAAAAGATTTCAGTTTGTTTTTCAATTGAGTAGTACAGTTTATAGATCACATTAACCTCCCTAGCGGTTGAGACGAACCCTGTTTGTTCGGTGAACAGGGTCCTCTCAACCGCACGGGAAGCCGGCGGTGGGGAGACCCTATGCCTCCCCGGAAAGCTGCAGCGATTGTCTACATCGCTGCAGCATTTCCGGGTTGGCGGCACCGCCCCGTTCGCGTCACGGTGACGCGGAGACCTCCATGTTAATGGAGGAGCGCCGGCTTTCTCTCACACGCAGCTGTTGTCAGTAATGACAACAGCTGCGTGTAGAGCTCCGGCGAGATGCCGGAAACGACAGGCAGTGTACTCTGTACACTGCCTCGATCGCCCGTATCGCGCCGTTGTAAGCGGCGCGATATGGGCGGTGCACTCAGGAGGTTAAGGTGAAAAAAATTCTGAAAGGATTTATCTTTCTTTAATTTTTGTACAGCACAGGTACCTGACATTTTACCATGTAAAATGGTGTAGACATTTTATATCCACTCTACTTTCATGTATTCTAAATTCAATAATGTTGTAACATTTCACTTATGATAATGTGTAGCAATAAATATTTTCAATATTTTAATGAAAAACAACTCTTTAACACATTTTTTTGTATTCTCAAATACACTACAAAGTTATCCAAAATATCTTTCGAAGTAGGCACTTAAAATATGTTGAATTGGTATGTCACAAAATTTTGAAATAACAGACAACAGCCCCAAATAATCACATTATATAACAGGATGTGTCCAGGCACCTTTAGGTTTGTGAGCACTTCTGGGATATGTTTAACTTTCTATAAATTAATATGAAGTTTTATCTAATTAAGCGTGCTTTAATGCAATGTTTTTTGAGCTGCCCCTTCCCCTCACATAAAACCACACAGGTTCAGACTGAGGGCCAATTTAACACTAGCATAATGCGAGGTACGCAGGTTTCCATTGGAATCCTTTCAAACTGGCCATGCCCTTGCATTTGCGGTAAGCAACAACAAAAAGATATCTAATTTAAAATAAATGTTTTACATAGATATGTATGTTTCTTGTTTATATTACAGGCATACAGTTTGCTTAAGGAAGCTTTGAAAATGTGTGCAACCTTCCGTGGAAATTACCTTGATGTGAAAATCAAAGCTGATGAGTTCAATACGATGAAGATGGAGGAAAATGCAAGCCTAAACAAGTAAATTTTTGATGCGACCCTTTATTGTTCTTTTCTGTCTCTTCTGACCATGACAAACTACTTAAATGACTACACTGCCATCCAATTACCTGGAGCCACTAAAGATTTGAATAAATCCGTAAGCATCCTGACATCCGCGGGGTCCCAGTACGAGATCAGGAGTCCCTATATGCAGATGACATTCTTCTCACTCTCACTCAGCCCCTGGTC
>CM070033.1:85685137-85717191 GCA_036250615.1 Ptychadena robeensis | reverse complement strand
CCGGCACTGCTGGCATTGCCTGTCTGTGTATTGCTATTATTGAGGTGTAATTATGTTTTTGTTTTTTGTTTTTGGTTTGTTTGGCTTTTATTTTTATACTCTGTATTGTACAAAAATTTCTATAAATAAACAGTTAAAAAAAAAAAAAAAAGATTTGAATAAATGCATGGCTGTATGAAAACTACGATAGCTACTAACTAGCTTGCTTCAAAGTGCTTCACACAAATCTAAAATTGTAGCTAGAAAATCACTACTTAGCCAATTAACAATATTAAACAATTAAATTACATAATAAAAATTACCCTCATCCTTCAGGAATTCCGATCAAATGGATGGACCATTTTAATTTCTTATTGGCATTGTGTTGTCTTTTTCAGGTCTAAGAAAGCATCAGAAAATATTTGTAATGTTACCATGTATGAGGTGCCAGCTCCAAGGGTTTATGGAAAGGACCCTTCTCTGAATGAAAAGAAACGGAAGGATGAAGAAGATGATGTATGGGAAGATTCTCCCTGGCCTCTATACAATGCAACATGTTTTCAGAATATGAATATGTTTATAGAAAGGTGAGCTCTCCTTGTATGCAGAAATCCATTTTCATGATGACATTTATCTTAATTTAATATCCTTTGCAATTGCTTTTTTTTCATTTCATAATTCCTGTAAACTTTAAAACCAAGCTCCATTAAATTTTATTACCATTAGAAACAAAAAGAAACATTATCAAGTTTTTATATGTTGTATTTGTTCTCATTGGGTAGATTTCTTACTTAAGTATTTAAAATCTGACTCAGTGCCTACTACTGTTCTTCATAATTTGGAATATATGAAATATAGAATAATATGAAATAATATGGAATTTTTCCCCATATTAGATGCAATGATGTCCTTGATTTGGTGGAAACTATGAAGCATTTTGAGGTATTGAAGGCTGTTACCACAGTAGGAGGTGCAGGAACGTCAAGTCTAGATGCTATGGTACAGGATATATGGAATTCATATTGCCTGGCCAAAGACTCATTCATTAGCCAAGTTAAAGATATTTTTATCCTTAACAAAAACAGTCCATTCCAGAGAGCATTTTTTGAATTAAGAACTACTATTAAGGTAAGTTTGTCAGAAAGTTTTAAGCAAATAAAAATGTCTTGAATAATTCCATGCATCAGTCCCATTAGGCCACTCTGTCTACATTCAGGCCTTCTCCAATGCCACATCCTAATTTTGACCATTGATACGCATTTGCCTGTAATGCTTTAGAATATGAATGCAAATCACAGAAAAAAAGATGAGTTGCACAAGATAAATAATTTCTTTGTTAATTAGATTTAGTAAAAATCCGCTTTTACAACACATTTTTTCTTTGATATGTTCAATGAATTAAAGTATGGGATTTGGGGATGGACCATGGTATTATTGTGATTACCGTTCTATTCACTGATTGCAAGTATTTAATATACCATCAACGTTATTCTATAACCAATCTGTGTTATCATTTTCACAATTTGATGTAACTGAAAATGGGATCACACTTAGCCATTAACCATCAGAATTATCCATTTGTGTTGGATGGTATATTTGAAAAAAAATTTGCATAGTGTATGCCTAGTTTAAAACATGTTAAAACTATTCATTTTTCTATTTCATGATATGCTGCACAATGTCAATAATACCGTGGAATCTTTTCATTGCAGAGTCTGGAGCATCAGCTTGGAAATATTCTTAGAAGCAGTTTTGACCAATGCCCAACTGTTGCTTCTCAGCTCAGACTGTTGGAGGTTTTTGAAGGGGTCAGCAGAAGAGATATTGTTAAGGTAATTTGATAACTCATTATTGACTAAGCCCTTACCAGAATGATTATCTAGTGTTCAATGTATATAAATCCATATTCTCAGTATAAATTGATCTGCAAATTGGCCCCAAAAAGATCCAATATCTCAAATGTCAAAATATAAAATTAATCTTAATGGAATAATTCCTACTGTACTTTGGAATTGTTTTTTAGGAGCCCACACATTTGTAGAAATGTCATGTCATTTATAGATTTATAGGTTGAATTTCCAGGCAATTCCACATTCAGACAATGTATGATGGAAGATCTGCTTAAAGCTAGGCATACATCGAGGGTCCCCATCCAAAGTTTTAAAGGGATCAAGGCACAGAAGTGTACCATGGTTTCCCATTCAGGGTATTGACCCGTGTATGGGGGGACTTAAGTCTACCTTGTAAGAAAAGAAGTCTCCCCAATAAGAGCTTCATCTTTGCAGCATTTCTTCATTGTATGCAGATGTCAATGGATTACCAGTCCTCAGTAATTTTCCAGTTGTAGATGAATTTTCTTCTTTATCTGCATTTTCATGCCTTGAAAAGAAGTCATTGCTTGAATTGATTTGTTTTATTTTTACTATTCAGGATCATCTAAAGGATAAAGATCTACAATTGTATACCATGTTTATGGAAGAACTTCATCAAGTGAAAAAAATGTACCTAGAGATGGCAGATAATCCACCTTTGCATGTAAATTTGACTCCTACAATCAGCAAATTCTTATGGATAAAAGGACTTCGAGCTAGGATTTCTGTATGTATCTCTTTTATTATACAATAGTGTCAATGCAAATGACATTGACAGACTGAATGTGAAATACATACCTTAATGTATTTATTATTTCATTCAACTTACTTTTTTTTAGGTTCCTATGATAAATCTTAAGAGAGTATCACAGATCACCCTTGAAGGAGACATGGGATGGGAGCTAAGACATATCTATACAGAGATATCAGAAGATTTAGAAAGGTACACTATTACTTGGTTTTAGTAAGTTACTTAGATGTTAATTTAGAGTTTCCAAGAATAGACCATTGTGTACCACTCTGCAGAATATTAGTACGTAGAGCTGGCACATAATGAGAACTGTAGGTATGCATGGCTTTATTGTACAATCCTACTCAATCCCACTCAGGGCAGCTGTCAGAAATCATGGGGCCCTGTATACAGCAAAAATGTCCAGGCCCCATAACAGGACTTGTTGACCGGGGGTGGGTGGTGGATGTTGGCAGAAAAATCTCCCGACATACACCCCCCCCCCAAAGTGGGTTGTTCCCAGACTGACATCGTACACAATGGCAGCCCGGGAAGACAGTGGGCAGAGGCTGCTGTACCGATCAGGCAGCACGCCAGGGCCCCTATGTGCTGACCTTCGGGCCCCCCTAGCTGCCCAGGCCCAGGAGTCCCCTCTGTCCCTCCTTACAGCGGCCCTGATCCCACTCGAAGAAAGGTCGATGGCCATTACTTTGAATGGGAAAATATTCAACGGGAATCTATGTGCAAAATGGTGCACATCAATTTGCTTTTCAATCTATGAATACCCGAGCGCAATGTGGTGATGCCTAGATGCTTCGGTTGATTGTAGGTCGATTAAACAGAAATCGACCCGTGTGTGCCTAGCTTAAATCCTTATTGGCTAGAGCAAGAGAGTTGGCATGATATGAAGTTGTCTTTCTTTAAATTAGGTATCTTGCCATCCTATATCTACAGTTACATCATTGGCATCTTTTTGAAATATGTTGTAGACTAACATATACAGTTAGCCATATCAATGAGAGCATAGGCAAAAGGATGAAATGAGTACCTCTATAGACTATAAAACCTCTGTAATCGGTTTCTTCAATGTCGTTTTTTATAATGCTGCTAATATACAATGCATTTATACTATGGTATGTTTTTGTGTTTTTTATTCTGACATAACAGGTTTGAGAACAGTGTAGCGACAACATGGGTTTCAGCCGTGAACAAAGAAATCGGTGATTCTCTAAAGCTTCCTTTGCTTGTAAGTTGACTCTGGAAGTTTAGCCAATTGCAATTGTAGTAATGTAAAATTCCAACAACCATATATTATATATGCTCTATATATATATATATTTTGAGTCCTTTCCCTTCACAGTATCTATGGATGAGGAATGTACTGTATTTGGGGGGAAAAAGTGCCTGCGTCTTATGGTTTCCAATGTGTGACGCCTTGACTTCCTGCCAGCTCTCCCGGCATGGAGATTAGCTGGGGAGCTGTCAGTTGAGAGATGCCAGCCGGTGTCCGGCTCTCCCATCTGTACTGTATAATTGCCTATGCCAGCAGAGCTCAGAGCCCTGCTGGCATAAGCAATGAAGACAGGCATAGATGAACTGGCAATCACTCTGGAGCTCCCACGGACACAGTAACAGCCACCCGGAGAGGAGAGCAGAGACTGGGAGCACAGTAGACTTTGCAGCTGTTGGCCCCCCTCCTCCTCCCGATCAGTGTGGAGAATGACGTTGTGTTGTGAGTCTACTGCTGCTAGTGACATCTACTGGCTAAATATTGCTATCATTGAATTCATTGCATTAACCCAATTGATGTGAAAACGTATTAAATCTTTTTTTTCTGGTTTTCCTGCCCTAAAAATCGGTGTGCCTCTTATGGTCTGGTGCATCTTATAGTTCGAAAAATACGGTAGCTACTAATGACAGCAGCATTATCATCCTGTGCAGGAGGTACTATAAAAATCCCATCTAAATCTATTAGTACAGGCCATATATGGTTTGATTTTTCCATTTGGTCGTTTTAAAACTGATTCCTTTTTATCTGAATCGATCTACCAAATTGATCCAAACAAAAATCTATTGAGCAGAGACATGTTTCTAAATGTTTATGAATCAGATGGTGCTAATGATCAAACGATAATTTTCAAAAAGATTGTTTTAAAATGTGATCTTGAGTCGATCGAATGGAAAATCGACCCGTGTATGCCCAGCTTTAGATGTACCAATAGATTTAGATGGACTTTGTATAGGTGACTAACAGCCTCAATCATTCAAAACAGTTAAAACAGCTATAATTACAGTTACAATTGTCTTTTCTTTTGTGATAAAGATTTGAATGATATGATTAATACATGATCATACCATGTCAGTGGTAAATAGTTTGTCAATGTCCGGCTACTTACATGTCTGGTCAAAAAGCACTTGACTTTGCTAACATACTTCTATCACATTGTGTGGCTACAAACTCCCCCATACTCTGCGCATATTTACAGAATGGCTTCAGTCTATACCCCCATTATGCATCTCCATGCTTCATACCCAGGCAGAACCACCTTCTCCCAAGGCTGGGCTCCCTTTTCCTTCCTGTTCACAACCAAAATCATCACTTTTTTTATACAATCCAATTGTGCAATTTAAATATCAAATATTGATTAAATATCAGCTGATATCACTACCTCATATTGTAATTGATGCAAAATAGCTTTCAAGTAATGAAGATAAAGATGTGTCCACACATTTAACCATTCATACAAATGTCATTCAGACAAGTTTAGAAGTGGTTTTAGTTAATTTGTACATGATTAGATTTTGAAGGAATTAAATTTAGGAAGTTGGTTTTGCATCAATTACACTTGGTGGTAGTAGCATCAATCAGTTTATAGGTACCCACACGCAGCCAATTTAGCAGGCGATCGACCACCGTGCACTTTCGCATGTCTGGGACACAAAGGGTGTGCTCCAATCATCTGCTAGAGAATCATGTATGGATACTTGAACTAATATTTGAATTACACAAGTCATTCAAAACATAAATCAATCAATCATCATCATGTTTTATTTTGTATATGATCAGTTTGCTTTATTTCTAATTATTGTTTTTCTTACGTTTTCTGTATTATTTGTATTGTATTTTAGAAAGCTTCTTCTCCTGATTGTGGATTATTTCTACACTCATTAGAGATTAATCTTAACTCTGATCTGTTGATATATCTACGAGAAGCAGAGTATTTCTCAAAACCGCCCTTTACAATAAAGGTAAATACAATCATTTTTGAATGGAATGTATAAAGATGCTCAAATATATTTAATAAAAATACTATATGATATTTATGTTGAAAAAAGGGTCCTTTTCTTTTTTAGCTGTTTAGCCTGAGCAGAAATGTGTAAAAGGAAGAGCAGATCCGACAGCACGGGCTCAGTCTAGCGATCAGTCTAACATTTTAGTTAAATAAATAGCAGGAAGCAGGCAGTAATTTCATGTCCTTTTATACAACCCATAGTTCTCGAGAAATCCCTTTTCCTGCATATATACATTTGGTATGAGGTATTGGAGTTTAACAAACAAATGTAGGTGGTCACACCCAAACATACCTAACACAGTCAGGAGTTGAGTTACAACATAGAGGCCTTACTGTAGTGTTAGCCAAGATAATTTTGAGATTAGGGACTGACACAGCCCACTAAACATTATGTATAAAGATAATTTTTTTTACAATATAGTATTGGCAAAGGTGCAAATTCCAGTAAAAATTAGGAACCCTTCTTTCCTTAAGTGATAAAGAAAGTCCCTGAATATGTGATTCTTGAAGAAGAAACATTTTGAGCCATTCTTCTATGTCTTTTATTGCTCTGGTAACATAGGTGCTCCGGGTGCAGGGGTGGGTTGAATGCAGTGTGCTGTCATAAAGTAATCATAAAGTAATCTTCCCTGAACAGTAGAAGCTCCTTAAACTTCCATCAAAGATCTGATATAAACAGACAGCAAATGTAGGTGCCCTTGAAAAAGAAGAAGATTGTACTGAGCACCTAGACTCAGGTTGGGGTGGGCAAGAAGACTAGGTGTTGAATGTGTAAGAACCCAATGATCCAAGCTGTCTAAACTCAGTAGTGGAAGGAAGGGTGGATAAGATTAGAGCTAGCCATACACACATCAGTTTTTGATTAATTGATATTTGATTATATTGTGTCTATTATACAATCCTTTTTCAATGGGTCCTACTACTACACAGCGTAGTTTATGCAAAATCAACTCTTTAAAATTACCTCCTATGCAATTATGAAGGTACGGCCTCTAAACTATAATCTTTACAAACCGACAGACATTTTCTAACCCTGACCGATCACTGCCATTTTTATATTTTGCCCGATTTCACTTTTAATGCATCAAATTCAGAATAAAAGACTCAAACAATCCACTTAAATGATAATGTTTTGAAACATTTTAAGTTAATTAAAATTTTCACATTAAAACATACAAATAAGAACAAAAACAAAGAGATACAGCAATAAGATAACCAATAAGATCAATACTAATGGCCCCACATGGCCTGTGCCCACCCCCCGACGACGATCACAAAACATAATATTGCAAGGTGCTCATTGCGCCCCGCGCAACCTAGACAGGCCTGCACGTGTGGAGCCATGTGCTAAATGATAACTTTTTATTGCTCAGTCAAACAAAAACAATGGTCTAGTGTATGGTCGGCTTAAGTTATTGCGGTTTATATTAGGCAACAAAGACAGTTTGTCACATAACTATTGTTTTGCAGTGATATGTAAACAGAATTATGTCATTTTATAGCTGCCTGAATCAATCGGATCACTCGTAAGTCACATGGAAACAAACAGGCTGAAAATGCTGTCCACTCGTTTGGAAACAGTGGTTTCAAAGTACAATGAAGTGATGAAGTCAATCACACCCCACCAGATGGCACTGTTTGAGAAGAAATTATTAAAGATCTCAGAGGTACTTTAGTACTATATACTTTTCTCCAGCATGCTCTTCTTTTTCTATGTGTTGTTCCTATGACTGCAGTGAATAATCATCCATTTAACACTGAGCTATTTTTGACCTGTTTCACTCTCCTAAATTCATTTTTTCCATTTCATAAGTAGATCAATTTCACAGTCGCTGCTTTCTTTCTGCAGATTCTGAGAGATGGAATGAGCTTGTTCACTTGGAGCATGGATGAGAGCACTGATTATATTGAATTGGCTACTTCCTACATCTGCACCGATCTCTATAACAGCTTCAGCATTGTTACAAATAATTACAGACTCATTAGTGAGCTCACGGCGTCATGGTGCACAGCAAACCTTGACATTTTCACCTGTCGAGATTCCAGCAGGAGTTACTCCATTACTGAATTAATGATGAAACAGAAGTATGTCGCCTTTACAAAGTATTCTCAAACACTGTTATTTGATCATTTTTATTCTCTGTTACCACTTTGTTTCATTGTGGTTGCTCTAGTTTTCTACCAAATTAGTGAAACATTGCAAGGAATGAACCGAGAACTAACAAATATATGATTTCAGTAATGAAGTTAAGTAGATGAAGTAGAAATGTGGAATTTTAATGGTATATCTCAGATTTATGCTGTATATGTATGTTTATATGTGTACTTTTTGCGTATGTTTATATGTGTACTGTGTACATATGTTCATATGTGTACATATGTTTTTATTAGCATGCAAGTCCACTGAGCATGCATCAACTTTCCATTGTTGTTTGCTTAGCCTATCAGACTAAATTATTTCTGTCATTGCCTAATGCACTCTGTGTGAAAGGGCCCTTAAGCCGCAGAAATATAAAAATATATATATATCCAAAGCTTCTACTTTAGGGAACATATCATAGGAAAAGTTCTCCTGCAAAGAAACTCATGGAAAAGCACACAATGAATTTGATCAGCTGATTGGGTTGATTTTGCTTGATCTACTGGTAAGGATTATTTGATCATGTCTCCTTTCTACTTCATGTGACGGCTATCAGAATCAGCTGGCCAAACTGATAATGTGCTTCTCCATGAGTTCTCTTGCAGGGAACTTTACAAAGAGAGCTTACTGCCTTTACATACTATTGATTGAAAAGGAGAGCCAGATTTAGCATTGGACACATTAGTGGTGTGTATAGGCAGGCAGCAGATCAAAAGATATGGCCTTTTCTGTGAAAACCAAATTTATATTTCTATCAGCAGTCCAAATTAAAATTAATATTAAAAAGAAAATAATGTTTGTAAAAAATTATGTACAGTCACTATAAGTGAGATTTCACTTTGAATATTACCATATATAACCTCTAGTTATATGCAAATGCAGTTGTAACAATAAACATAGCATTGCAAACTAGGGGAACTATACAAATATAAATGAGATAGGATCTTGATCAGAGGTTCCCAATAGTTGGATCATGATCTACTGGTCAGAGTAGATCACAGAAACTTTTTTGTCTTTATCAACAAAAGGCCAAGATGGACAGAATTGTATTATGCCATATATGTTCATGGTGTTATGCAAGGAATCAATATAAATATAAATATGAAATATACTCTGCATGTTTACCAATTTTACTGTAAGTAGTTTACTTTGACTTTTGTCATTTTAAAAGTAGCTGGGAAGCCAAAAACATGTGGTAACCCCTGGTCTAGATGGTAGCTGGACCTATAATTTGATGCTAGTGTAGTCTTGAAAAATTGTCTATCTGCATTGTGTGGTTATATATTGGCAAGTTCTACTCTGTCATACATTTGATTTTGCTCTATTTTTAGGGAAATGGAATGTGATTTGGAGGGGCTACTTGTTTCTGATGGGCACAGAATTCACAGCCTTGTTCATCAGTCCTTTGTTGCCTGTGGGATTAGTGAAGCATCACCTGCATGGCAGGAATTCATAACACACATTGATGCTATAATTCTACAAGGGCTGAAGAAACTGACTATATCCAGTCTGGCTGCTCTGCTAAACACACTGCTGGACCGTGAAGTAAGATTGCTTTTCTTCTATACCTAATGCTGATATATTATACATGTAACTTATCACATGATGTAGCATAAAGTACACTGCAGTGTATCAGCAAATCATTGCAGGTATGTTTGTAAGTTATGGTGGTGCAGTGGGGCAAAAAAGTATTTAGTCTCTAATTGTTTTGTCTAATTGTATTCAGCAACTTAAAAAGATAAGAGAGGCCTGTAATTTTCATCATATGTACACAACAACTATGAGAGACAGAATGAGAGAATTTATTTTCAAATTATGGTAGAAAATAAGTATTTGGTCAATATAAAAAGTTAATCTCTATACTTTGGTATATACCCTTTGCTGGCAATGGGTGGCTGGCAGGCAGAAGTCAAACATTTTCTTTAAGTCTTCACAAGGTTTTCGCACCAGTTGTGGGTATTTTGGACCATTCCTCCATGCAGACTTTAAACTCCCTCCAAAGGTTTTCTATGGCGTTGAGAGCTGGAGACTAGGCCACTCCAGGACCTTGAAATGCTTCTTATGAAGCCACTCCTTCGTTGCCCAGGGGGTGTGTTTTAGATCATTGTCATGCTGAAAGACCCAGCCATGTTTCATGTTCAATGCTAAAGGAGGTTTTCACTCAGAAGCTCTGGATACATGGCCCCATTTATTCTTTCTTTTACACGGATCAGTCGTCCTGGTCACTTTGCAGAAAAACAGCCCCAAAGCATGATGTTTCTACCCCCATACTTAACAGTAGGTATAATGTTCTTTGGATGCAACTCAGCATTCTTTCTCCTCCAAACAGTTACGTTTTTACTAAAACTCTCTACTTTGGTTTCATCTGACTATATGCCATTCTCCCAATCCTCTTCTAGATCATACAAATTTTCTTTGGCAAACTTAAGACGGGCCCGGACATGTACTAGCATAAGCAGGGGGACACTTCTGGCACTACAGGATTTGAGTCCCTGGCGACGTAGTGTGTTATTGAAGCATTTGTTACTTTGGTCGCAGCTCTCTGCAGATCATTCACTGGGTGCCCCATGTGGTTCTGGGATTTTTGCTCACTGTTCTTAGGATCATTTTGATCCCACAGGATCTTGCATGAAGCCCTTAGATCGGGAAAGATTATCATTGGTCTGACATTTTCTAATTATTGCTCCCACAGTTGATTTTATACCAAACTGCTTGCCTATTTCAGATTCAGTCTTCCCAACCTGGTGCAGGTCTACAATTTTGTTTCTGGTATCCTTCGTAAGCTTTTTGGTCTTGGCCATAATGGAGTTTGAAAGGTGACTGTTTGAGGTTGTGGACACATGTCTTTTATACTGATAACAAGTTCAAACAGGCACCATTAATACAGGTAATGAGTGGAGGACAGAGGGGCCTCTTAAAGAAGAAGTTACAGGCCTGTGAGAGAGAAATCTTGCGTGTTTGTAGGTGACCAAATACTTACAGTATTTTACAGAGGAATTTACCAATTAATTCATTAGAAATCATACAATGTGATTTCCTGGATTGTTTCCCCCAATTCTGTTTTTCATAGTTGAGGTGTACCTATGATCTCTCTCATCTTCTAAATGGGAGAACTTGCACAATTGGTGGCTGACTAAATGCTTGTTTGCCCCACCATATCTGCTAGCTCAGTGATGTGATTATGCTAAAATCTACAATGTTTTAAGACTTTGACTATATCTTTTTACGACACTTACATATTAATCAGAAACATTTAATTTAAAAGCCATATGGCCAGTCTTGCATGTAATGATTACATCAGTTAAGTGAATCTTTATGATTTTCTGACAGAACACTTCCATTCTGAATATTGATATTGAACTGGTTAACGGTGAAGCTGCATTCAATCCTCCTCTTGACCTGAGCACCTCTGATACCAGCGTAATGGAAGACATAGAAGAATGGCTCAAAATGTTTCTTCTTCGAGGATCACATATTCAGGGACTTTCTTCATCGGTTAAGGTAAAGATGGGTTCTTTATTTGCACCTTAAATCAGAAACAGAAGCCAGGCCTTGCCATAGAAGCAAGTATGTTGCAAAAATGTTCATGTTTTTGAGTAGAAGGCTTAACAAACTTAAATTGATTCTGCATGAGTACAGAGTGACAAGATTCATACCCAAACCAGATAGGATTGTTTTTAGAATAATGCATGTGTGGTCACAAAGGAGCAACTCATGTTATTGAAGTCTCTCACATTTATTTACCAAAAATATGTTATTACCAATAACTGGGAACTTCATTTTCTACACTGTAAATATTCAGGGTAATATTTATGGTCACCATATCTACAATGAAAACACAGGGGTGTAGATGTCAATTGTTCCCATATTGATCTTTTCACTGTAACATTGTAGAAAAAGAGAGTTTGGAGTCCAATGGATCCCCTTTATTGGCTTACTGAAGGCATTGAAAAAGCAAGCTTTCTGGATGTCTCAGATCCCTTTTTCATGCTAAATTAACGAGGAAGGGATCTTAGACATCCTGAAAGCTTGTTTTTTCAATGACCCAAACCAATAAAGGGGTCCCTTGAACTCTTAAGCTAGCCATACACGTGTCGGATTCCATGTCTAATCGATTCATCATCCGATCGATTCCGGCGATTCTGCCGGGAATCGCAGGTGTGATTAATTTAGGAGTATTAAGAGTATCCATCGCAGCATACCACCTTGTCCGAGCGGATTCCGGCACGATTCCGTGTGCGATTCCACCTCCGATTCCACCTCACAAATGGCAACTCCCCCTGATCCGGGCAGAATCGGATGAGAAAGACCAACATGTTGGTTCTCCGTCGGATCCGATTCTGAGCCCCTGAACGATCGGACCTGATCGATCGGACAAGGTGGGCTGCATGCGATTCCGGCCCGATCGTTTCGCGTGCACGCGCCCGGAATCGATCGTGCCGGAATCCGGTGCGAATCCGACACGTGTATGGGGGCCTTTAACTATCTGTATTCATTGATGGCTAACACGGTACAACACTCTACTATTGTAGGAAAATAAATGTTTTATCCTCTTACAAAGTTATGGGAGGATTTTTATTGGGATTACCATGCATTTAGCTTTCATAAAAGACCATAATGATTTTGTCCTGGATTCTGACACTCTAAAACTCTCATTATGCCAGTTTGATTATGTGACATATGATTTCACACTGTGATACTATTCTAAAGGGTCTTTATTGGTCCCTGGTTTCCCTCCTACATAGTGAAATGAGTCCAGTAAAGCAATCAGGCAGCACCTAATGATACACTTGGTTATGCCCAGGTCCCGACTGATCCTCTCTGCCCCATCCTCCATCTTATGCAAGTTTCCTCCTACTCTTAGCATCACTCTTCCAAGATCAGATATTATATGCGCACAGGGCATATACTGTATAAGTGGAGAGGCCTTTAAGGGGCCATCTATCCTTCTCTGTCTTTGTACACCAAAAAAGTTATTACAAGAAAAGGTTTTCGATTCTAAGCTCATTTGGACAGAGCCATCTTCTCCTTGTGTACCATAGTTTCTTTGCACCTAATTTTCATCCTAGGTTAATGCACATAATATTACTAATAGGGTAAACTGCCACCCTGTTCTTCCAGAGGTTTGGTAATAGAAGTATGAACCCAAAATGTTTAAACTGTAAGTATAGAGTTCACGTTTCTACCGTGCAGAGACAACAACAATCACAGAAAGCACTGATGAGACAGAACCCTTATAATATACACATAAACAAATAATATGAATTTGGTCCTGGTTTGAATTCATTTATAAATGTTTAGTTTTTAAATTGTGCTTGTTTGTGATTTAAGTGCCAAATGAAGAATAAAGGCTTTTCAAATGGAAATGTAATTTTAAAGCCTTTAAGGGGCATATATCACAACATAAAAATCTTAGTCATAGTTGCAGTAAACCCTTATTATCTTCATTCCTTTCCCTTAGCTTTTAAATAATTTTTGTAGCAGGTTAGAGAGGTTGGTGGTGAGGGACACTTTGTCATCCATACCTTATACTCAGTAGACTAAAATCTATCACTTCCTGAGGGTATAGTTTTTCATGCACATCGACCAAAAAAAGGTAATTAACACTGAAAGTAAGAATCAATAACAACAAATAGGAAAACAATTGTTAGAGGTTTACAGGCCATGTAAAGATTTAGTTTATTATCTTTATGAATATTTTTTATGACTTTTCATAGGGGGGCTATCAACAGTATGTGTCAGAAGACGAAGAAGCATTACACCTCATTGGTCTGATCCTCCAGCAAGTTGAAAGTGGTATTCTGGAATGTCAGGTAATGAAGTAAAATTCTTCATGCAGTTCCCCACACTCACCACTTGGTGGCAGTACTGCTCCATGAATGAACACTAATCTTTGTGTACCTTACTGTTGATAAGTTATAGAGGTGAAGCAAAAGATTTATCTCCAAGAGTAATAAAACAATCCCGACATTTATTGTTTTGTTTAGCATTTAGACGTCTATGTAATATCCACATCTTCATTTCACTAGTCAAGGACTCTGCAGCATGATCTACTTTTCATTTAGCCTGCCTAGACACCGATTAATAAACTCTCTCTGAAATATGACATAGCCTGTACATATCCATTAAAGTTGTTTGGAAGTTGTCTGTTTTCTAACTACATGTTTGCCTAAATATTATAATATACATTGTTATTAAAAAGTAGTTCCTTGAAAAGGAATGCTAAAAGTGAGCCGATAGACCAGTAAATACTTTAGCTGTTCATATGTCAAAACATTTGCAAGTATATCTTGCACCCTGTAATCACCTAAAACCTCCCCATAGTACATATGGTCCTAGGGAGAAAGTCCCTAGAGGGTAAGTCTACTCTACTCCTTCTGTCTGCGCACCGATAGTCGGCCACGCCGTGGGGGAGAGGGGAGGCCCTGCCCAGGTTGCACATGCCTTAAACCACTTGTATATCCCCACTGTATAATCCTTCTAAACTGACCTACTGATAAAGACTAGTCAGCAACAAAACCTTGCAGGAGATTCAAATATAACCAAATTTTTCATCATTGATGTAATATATGAAACATAGATATCATCAATGATGCGTAAATGAAAACCAGGAGTCACTTGCTACAAACATGAGGTTTTGCTGAATAAAGTTTGATAATTTCTGGTATATAGATAGGCTAGTAGTCCTTTTAACAATGATTTCATATACAAAACCATGTATGATGTCCTACTTTTTTGTTTTTGTAGACATAGCCTAGTTCACATATCAAATAGACATTCCAAGTACATTATTATGGTGTAGTTTTAATTTAACCAAAATGTTTGTCTTACCAGGCAGCTTATTTATCACCACCTACAGTGTAATTTCATTCTTTTATAGGCACTTTTGCAGAGTTTCAGTAGCTATTCCTATTTATGGAAACACGATATTGATGTAGAATTCCAGAATTTTCTTTGTGGCAAGAAAACAGTTGGCTGTATACCCAAGGAAGATATGACAGAAAATGAAGTCAACATGTAGTAAGTATACAAATTTATGTAATGTATGTAACAACTTCTAAATCTCGGCTAACTTATCATTACTAACAAGGGCTGCAACAATCAAAATACAATTCAATTGCACACAGCAATAAACATATCCTTGCATAGAATAATATACATTATAAAACTGCAGTTATATAAATGTTCTCACCTGTGCAGTTTCTCCTATTTTACCTATAAAAATTCTTCAAACATCTTACTTCCTGTGTTTAGCCTGAGGCTATGTTTCCACAGTGTTTAGGGATGCGCCAATACCCCCTGCGTTAATCACATGCCTTGATGGGGATATGGGGATGTCGACACATCCCATATATATGCATGACTTCCCAGCCCATGGCGTTCAGCGGGTCTTGTACTGCTGAGGTTGATGTACTGGCCTGCATTAACCTCTCAGTCAGCGGATCCATTGAGCACCGCTGGAACAGGCAGGGCGCAAAGTCATGCATATGTATTGGATGTGCCGACATCCCCATCAAGTCATGCGATCGGCACATCGCTAAACGCATTGGAAACATGGCTTCAGGTTTGTCCAGTCTGCTTCCGGAGATTATCAGGAGACCAGAGTGTGCTCATTCCCTGACCACATTAATGGCATTGTTGCCAGGTTCTCTCTGTCTAAAGCAGTGGTTCCCAAACTGGGGGGCGCAAAAGAATTCCAGGAGGGCGCGGGACCTCATTCTGAACCTGTGTTTCAATGGGGAGGCGGGGTTCGAAAATTTTCCTAAAAAGGGGGGCTCTGCAAGGAAAGTGTGTGAACCACTGGTCTTAAGAGATACACAGATATGTTCTAGAAGAGATTTGGAAGCATCTCTGTGTCTCCTTTACTGTGGCCAGGATGCTCTCAATTGTGGACGGAGAATGAGTATGCTCTGATGTCTCTTGGTAATCACCAGAAACAAACTGCAAAGCCTCAGGCTGAAGTCATAGAGATGTGTGAAAGGTGAAATAGAAGAAAGCACTCAGGTAAGAAAAATTTAACATTTCCAAGTAGGTAATGTTGAGAACAAGGAAAAAAAGTGTTTTTCGGTGTAAAACATTCTAGGTATTTCATGTTTTCTATTATTTTATTTACCATATTTTTCGGCATATAAGACGCACTTTTTCACCCCCAAAATTGGGGGCAAAAAGTGCCTGCGTCTTATACGGCTAATGCGCGACCCCCGCGGCCACTCGGCTGCCAGTGGTCACACCTTGGCTTCCCGCCAGCTCTCCCGGCACGGAGATTAGTTGGGGGAGCTGGAGAAGCGGTCAGATGTGAGATGCCGGCTAATGCCGACTCTCATATCTGAACTGTATAATTTTCTATGCCAGCCCTGAACTGGCATAGGGAATTAAGAGAAAAGTATAGATGAACTTGCAATCACTCCCCACAGACGCAGCACAGTGAGAGGAGAAGTGACAGCCCGCCCCCCCTCCTCCTGTGTACAGTGTAGAGATTACGTTGTTTAGCTAAGAGTGTACTGCTGCTAGTGACACCTGCTGGCTGAATTGGATACTGCATTCACGGAAAATATTGCATTAACCCAATTGATGTGAAAACTTATTAAATCTTCTTTTTTTTCTGGTTTTCCTGCCCTAAAATCTGGGTTATATGCCGGTGCATCTTATATGGCGAAAAATACGGTAAATGTACCTACATACTGAGAAATAGAAGGCTATTATTCTGGTATTATTTTTTTTACATTTCTATAGAAAACTATGATTTAGCCTGCAGAAAAAGATCAAATTACCCTTCCTGTTTTATATAGTATTAGTTTGTTAGGTGGTGTTTATAATCTGTTTTACTTTCTATTGTGTAAAACAGACAGAACATTTACAGCAATTAATCATGACTATTTACCCTTTTGTTTAGTGATCTTTCAGTAAAGCCACAAAGCAATCCATTGACTGTCGCAGAAAGGGCATTCATTTTGCACAAGGACACCATCTTATACCTGACAGATGGTCCCCTCCTTGAAGACTTTGATGCTGAAATATCTGCATCTAAGGTAAGTTTCATATGTTGTGAACTTCCCACTGCTTGTAAGATCTTCTAGTACAAGCGATTTTAATACAGACATCCTTGGGTTAATGCTGTATTCCATCTTAAAAGGATCATTCTTTATCCCTTTAGTAAATTTCCCTGTGTTTATCCTCACTGTAAATTAAGAAGACATTGTTGGTACTCATAATTATAATATGTTTATTGCATTTGCTATCATTTATTTTACAAAACAGACTGTGAGGGACAGTATCCAGGGACTTCCAGATTATCGCCATTGCAGGTGGCTCAAAGTGGACTTCAGGCCTATTAAACAGGTTCTTTCAGCCTATGCTTTGAAGTGGATGTGGACCTTTACAAAATACCTCATAGATCAGGTGACTAAAACTTGGTATCTCGCAAAGATTATAGAAGTGTTATACTTTAGACTTTACTGAAGTATGTCGGTATCTGAACCTGATATGCTTGGACCACCGATTATGTCCTAGTCCTTGACATTAAAACAAGATATCCCTGTTTTTGACAAGGGGTCTTGTTTTTTTAACATATGGCCCATAGTATGGCCAGAAGTGTATTGTGCTTTGTGCTGTTATACATGCTGTTATACATGCTGGTATACAAGGTAAACAATAAATATTGTAAATAACAAGAATAAAAAAATTAATTTTTATTTTAAGTATTCATGTGTCCATATAAAGGTACCATACTGCTCCCCGCCAGTGTCTGCGTTCTCCTGGCAATAAGGTAAGCTGGGGAGGTGGTGGAGCTTTCAGATGGAACCTTTAAATGGAGGGATCTGTTTAAAAAAAACAAATATCGGCCAAAAATTTTAGCTTTTGCGCTTGCAACAACTCTTAAAAATAATATTGCTCCTTACTTCTGCCAGTAGCAGCAGTGAGCAAGACAAGCATAGGGTGCCATTTCACACTAGCAGCATTGTGATGTTAAACTTCAACAGCCACGTTGGTGTTAACAGTAACACGCATGTTGCTAACAAAACACAGCATTACTGCACTGCGGTACATCTCCAATTTAAGGGGAAGGTGCTTGTATTATATAAATGTGTGCTGCAGGTCATTATGCATTATAGAGGATCTATCACCAGAAAATGATCTACACATGAATGGCACTACAAGTGCCAATAATAAGGAGGAATGCATAAAAAAACAACTCACCTGTAATGAGTGATTTAAGAAGATCCCCCACAGCCCTCCCTCACTTCCTGGCCCTGCTTACGTATAGCCACAGCAAGACTTCATGAGTGGTGATTTTGTGATCTCTGCACTTCAATGAAAGTACATTGAGGAAAATTCCCATAGAAACCATTGAACGCCCCCAGTAGCCACCCATGATATTGCACCCAGAATTAACCCTTTGGAACCTGGCGAATAATGATAGAACTGCTCATACGATTCCACAAAACATAAGTATATTATTTTAGGATCGTGGAGCCCTAAGCCATCATAATACCAGCTCAGAGGTAAGTCAAACTTTAATTTTACATATGTCATTTTAACATATTGAGTGTCCATTGCGCGTTAATGCATAATGCAGCTCAAGTATGAAAGGTAAAATAGGTTTCCTGTGGAAACCTTTCTACTATGCGGTAACACTAGAGCGCTGAGGTAATGGCAACGCAACACGGCTAGTGTGAAAGGGCCCTAAATCATTGCAGGAGGATTACAGATGGCAGTTAAACCACATATAGCCAAACTAAAACTCAAATAAAAAGTTTGTACTATGTAAATCTCAGAACTGGGTGAACAGAAATACAAATCCTTGTATTGCAGATGTATGTTGCAATTTTAATAAAAATTATCTTTAAGTATTTACCCATCTCCATTTATTTTTAGACATCTACCACATTAAAGAATTTAGATTCTTTTCTAAGAAGAACAGAACCCCAAATTGAGAGCATTACAGGAGAAGAGAGAGATACAGGATCATTCATGAAGATGATGCGCCTTTTTAATGAGGTAAAATAGAGAAACTTGTTTTTCTTTTTTTACATTTGTGAGTAATATGTTAATTTTGACCTTCCCTTGAGCATGTTCTTTAATGTATAGATGCTTTAAGCAGCAAGGCTGACAGAAGCCATTACTTGTTGTATGTAATATAAGAATAATGCTCTATGTTGTGTAACCTTTGTTTCCCTAGTGAAATGAAAATGTCTATCACCATATAACAGTAGTAATTATTGCCTTACTATACATTTTCCTTGAACATTCTCTACAATTGCTCGCAAGTGTACATAGAAATAGCAATTGTTAAATGAATGATTTTCTTTGACTTCTACAGTTTTCATTAATCATGGATTAGATGTATACACATCGTTCCAGAAACTAAGCTGAAAAATGTCATAACATATTTAAGACTTTAAATATTTATAGATATAGAACGCATTGCTGTATTCATTTCATGAGGTGAGCTTCCGTATTAGCCTTATTGCTATTTTTGGTGGTATGAAATTATACAGACATTCTATTCAGGTAATCTTTAGAACTCTCTATAGTCTATATTTATCTTATATAAGCTTAATCGCACAGGAAGCAAGGGATTTGTACACACATTTAAATAAATTGCTATTGCCAGAAAAAAGATAATAATTTGAAAATAAATTCTTCTTATCCTTTTTCCTGTACAATAAATTATATTTTCTTCAATGTTAAATGAATATAAAGCATGAAAGCATCAGCTTAGTAAGGCATGTTCCTTTTTGCTCAAATAAAACAAATGAGGTATCATTCCTGTTGGCAAGAATGAAAGAATTATTTTCTGTTGACCTGTTTTGTTTGTGTTAATTTGATCTGCTTAACATAACTGGATGTGACTACAATTAGTGCTGGCTGGCCTTTAGTCCAATCATACATCAAGTCTTGCCCTCAGCACACATTAATTAGAGGAGAATCCTCATGTAGGGATATGCTGCCAGTTCTCATAAGTGGTGTGCAAGTATACCTAGAGTACAAAATCTGACTTCCACAAACATGAGAGCTCTGTGTCTGAGGTCAGTATAGTACTGTCTGACCTCATTGATCTTTATAGTTAGGTTTTTGAATTTATATCAAGGAACATGTATTTGTATAGTGTTCAGAAGAGTTTATCTGCAGAGTTGATCTCAAAATGTATGTATGGCCAAAACTTTTTTGGTTATTAGGGTTGGTTTATGTTTCTCATAGCTTCAACAAGCGGATTTGTAAGTTAATGGCAAAGTCCCTGAACATGGTTTCATCACCAAAATTGTTGGGGATTTAGAGAAGAGTTGTGGTAACATTTTGTTTTAATGATTGCTCTATTTTTTGTATTAATTAACTTCAAGGTAAAAGTTGTATTCCACTAAATTCCACTAAAAAACACTTCTCGACATCTCCTATAGTTTCAGTGGCCTTACACTTAACTTAAAAACCCAACCAGTAAAAGTGTTCTCAAATACTTTTTTGCTTTCTCTTTTCTGATGGAATATTGCATTTGACATGCTCTAACAATGACTGCTTTCTGTCATGACTTCCGCAATGTTTAAGATTCTACTTAATTATCTGTGTTGGTCACAGTGGTTGACAGGGCATACAGAGGGTAAAATCCTTATTTTCTGTGTTGGTCACCACGGTTGGCAGGGCATACAGAGGGTAAAATGCCCAGAGACACATGCCAACTGTCTTTGCTTTAATACTGTTATGTCATTATGATTTTTTTGTGTTGAAAAATACATGTATGTTTTTTTATCAGTATCTACTGTTAACTCACCTTTCATAGATTAAACAAAGGTTTTATAAATACTTATTTTTCTTGTCTTGTAAATGTACAAAACATAAAAATTTTGATATAGTATATTGTGAAATTCCTCCTTCTATTTTTTCATCCCATTTTCAACCACAGTATCCTTTACAAAAATAAATAGATGGGAAATTTAGACAGATTGTTATTTTATGCTTAGATCAGGGCAACCATATGGTTGCCCTGATCTAAGCATAAAATAACGATCTGTCTAAATTTCCCTTCTATCTATTTTTGTAAAAGATACTGCGGTTGAAAATGGGATGAAAAAATTTACATGTTCGAATGTACATGTTCGAAGGAAGTGTCCTTGTTATCATATCTAGATGTAAGTGGGTTCAGCAATTTTATCATAAATGCATATAAAGAAATATAAATGTAATTGTGAAAACTCTTTAGGTTAATGCAGCCTTTGAGGAATTGTGTACTTGTCATTTAGTCCTAATGGATGTAACCACTGCTCCTCTATTCCTGTTCTAGTGATGACAATATAATTGTCTGTATTTGAGTATTAATTATTTAAACATAAGGTTGACATATTATTGCTTGATAACAGCAGCACAGTTTCTTTGTAAAGCTACCCATTTGCTTTCTTATACACCAGGTGTCATCCAAACAAGCAGAAATGGAGGTGCAATTTGCAGTTTTACAAAAGACTGTGAGCCTATTAGGAAAGTTTGAGACATCGCTTCCCACTGTGAGTGATGTCCTCTATAAGACAATGCCAGCACGCTGGAACTCTATGAAGACCAAAGTTTCTCTGGCCAAGCAGCGTCTGGGTCCAAGAATACAACAAGAAGCTGCCATTGTGTCCAAGGTAATGATTATTCCAATTGCACAATATCTGATTGATACATAATTATTTAACTTTTGAGAAATATTCACAATATAAATGTTTGTAGGCCCAAAAATTTGACGTTTTTAGTAGCCTGATTATTTTTTCAGCATGTATTGTTAGCTCTCATTGCTTAAGCTGGCCATAGATGCTTACATTTCCCTGAGATGGATTTGTTTAGGATTGGGACATGCAGTTGAGTCCTTGATCATAAGTCTTACATCGATCAAAAAGTGCATGACTTTCGGGATCCAATTTATCGCCGATTAATCGCTGATCGATCGGTGGCATAAGTAAAGATCGGCTACACAAAAACTTTTGATCAAAATGATGGAAGTGGGATGAGGCCTGCATGGGTTGATTGTTAGAAACAATCGCATGTCTCGAATAACATCCCTTGATTCCCGATTGATCGACTAAAATGTACATACAAGTCTGGTTCCTGCTCGATAGATTATTCATGAGATTTCTCATCATGTCAATCGATCGCTCACTTTACGTATGCATTGATTTGTGATCGATCGCGGCAATCAATCTCATAGAAATTGCACCAAAAGCGTCTATGGCCAGCTTCAGGCATTGCCTGAAAATTACAAAAAAAAGTTAATTGCAAAACCCCTGAACAAGGTATCATCCCCAAAGTTGTTTAAGATGTATGGAAGGGTTGTAAATACTTTTTGATTGCTCTAGCACATTTAGTTTTTCCTAAATTAAATACAAAGTCCTAACGAAAAAAACAATGTTTCCAAAACTCTTCCCTACATCTTTAACAATTTTGGTGATGATACCTTGTTCAGGGGTTTTGCAATAAACTCACAAATACAGTGATCCTGAATTGAGATGTGGTTTTAAAGGCCCCCATACACGTGTCGGATTCCCACCGGATTCCGGCATGATCGATTCCGGGCGCGTGCACGCCAAACGATCGTGCCGGAATCGCATGCAGCCCACCTTGTCCAATCGATCAGGTCCGATCGTTCAGGGGCCCAGAATCGGATCCGACAGAGAACCAACATGTTGGTTCCATCAGATTGATTCTGCCCAGATCAGGGGGAATTGCCATTTGTGAGGTGGACAATCGGACACGGAATCGTCCCGGAATCCGTTGGACAAGGTGGTATGCAGCGATGGATACTCTTAATTGCCCGATTGATCACACCTGCGATTCCCGGCAGAATCGCCGGAATCGATCGGGTAAGTGATCAATTGGCCATGGAATCTGACACGTGTATGGCTAGCTTAACAGTGAAGATTTTTTATCTTTCTGTTTTTGTATTCAGTTTCCACTCCTGCGCATTGAGTATCTATAGCAACAGTCTTCTTATTACTGGGTTGAGGGGTCAAGATTAATAAGTGAAGCTTAAAGGTTTTTACAATTAGAGTCTATTCTAATACAAAACCTACATGATTGGGAGAGGTCATTCCAATTTAATTATGAGAGTACTTATAAATGAGGCTGTTGCTTGTAAGCTTGTGTCTGAATTGTATACGCTATTTTGTGGGGGTAAAGCGGTGTCACGGAAAAATTACATAATAATAGCCTGCCGACATCTTGAGGAAAATATAGCTGTCTTAACTAAGTTGAAAATAATAGATCATCTAGCTTGTATATAATGGTTTAAATATTAGTGTTATTATGAATAAGTTAATAGATCGCTGGCCCACAAAATTAATAGCTCATTATCAGGTATGTTAATGTTTGTTTTATCATACTGCCGTCTCTGTCAAGCATAATATACCTGAATAAGAGCTGAACTTGTGAAGATTGGTATATTGGTATACATAATCTTGGCATAGAACTGAAGACAGCTGCTGGAAATGTATCTCCATAAGCAGAATTTTCTTGCATGGGCAAGGCCTTTGCATATATCATCTGCTTTCTACCACTTGGGATAGTCATACAAAGCCCAAAGGAGGAAGAGTAGTAAATGCCTTTTTCTGTTTACTGAAGATAAATCAGATTCTTGCCTCTCTACACTTGGCGAGATTAGCGACTTCCTCATTCCTCATTGGGTAGAGCATTCTGAATTGTGCTTAAAAGTTCAGTAAGGGTTTAGAGCAGCAGTGGGCAAATGTTAGGGCAAGGATGGGAAACAAAGGGTTCTTAAAATTAATAGAGGGGCCTTATCCCAGGGATTGTCACATTAGAATTATATGGAGGTAGGTGCCAGCAAGTGTAAAAAAATTATGATGTTCAGACTTCTAGGCATTATCTCCACTGATTCCAGGGAACACGCAGAGGAATGCCAGAGCTTCTTGTCACCAAGGTGACAATGGGTCAGAATTTTAAACTAAATGGGCCAGATATGGACCACGGCCGTAGCTTGCCTATGTCAAGGTAAAGGATTTTACATGGGTTGAAATTTTAGAACACTCTGCGGGGCTGTAAGCTCTGCAAGGGGTAATTACTTATTAGGAGGTAATTACTCATTACAATGCCTTTCCAACTGATTCAGAGCCTGATGCAGAAAATATATTGCTACAGCACCCCCTGTCCATCTGGGGTATATTCAGGGCAGCTGATAGGGGCAAACCTGGCTTTGGGTGAGATGTTTGGGTGTCTAATGTTGGCCCATCCTCTTTTGGTTTTACATTTAAGGCAGTCCCTTTGAGATAATCATCCATTCACAAAAAACTTCATTAAACAACGTTTAAATACATTTAAAGCTAGAGTATGCTTCCCATTATATTCATACTTGTATGTTTGCCATAGCTCACTGTCCCATTGTAATACAAATAAAAATGTAATCTCAAATTAGTTCAATTATTTTTTATGTTGTAATGCTTACATATAGTAATTCTCATTTTAGGATTTAGAAACTTTTCAACATAAACTTGACACTCTGGGTTCTTGCATTGAGAATTCTGAAGTCTACAAGTATGATTGTACAGCACAAGAAGCCTTTGGCATCATAGAAAAATTCAGCCTGCAACTTGAGGTTTTGCAGAAAGAAGCTAAAGACCTGAAGGAACTGCAGGAACTCCTTGAAACAACTGTTGTGGACTTCTCCATTTTAAATAAGTATGTGATAGTGGCTTGCAATGATATTTCATAGCTTTGTTTGCTTTTTTTGCATTATATTCCTTATTAGGAATAAAGTGCAAAATTAGTATTTTTCTGTTTAGACAACATTTGAATAGTTAGGATCAGCACAGGCAATTCCCAATATTGTAAATGTTTCGACTAGTATTCTCAAAAAATTCATAAATTCAAGAATTTGTGATCTCCAGTCAATATTATCTTCATTATGCAAAAGATTTTAACAATATAAAGTTCCTAATCCTCGAATATTTCCGCAATCAACACTATCACATGAAAAAATGTATTACCTTCCTTGCGCAAATCGGCATTGTACATGGGCATATTGCGAATCCAATGCACTATAGTTCCGGATACTGATTTAAAAAATCTTGAATATTGGGGATTATGAAGATATATCACTACATTTAAGATCTTTGCGAATTTTTGAAGTGCCGATATTGGTAATAAATTGGCAGCACTACATTTGAAATTGAGCTGATATTGTAATTTAAGACTTCTGATATTATTCCCTTAATCTACCATAGTTGTGGTGAGCTGCTACAAAATCTGAGCCATGTGTGGCAGCATGTAGATTCAATTTTTAAAGAACAAGATGTCTGGAAGAAGGAGTTATGGCAAAATATGGATACAGAGGAACTTCAGAGGAAAACCAAACAACAAATGACAATTCTGCAGTCCCTTCCTGATGAAGTACAAGAATGGAATGTTTACAAGCAGGTGCTCGAAGCTGTCAATGTTATGCATGTAAGTTAACTTTGCATATCAGTATGATAAGGAAAAATGTATGAGTGTGTTTGCTGGAATAATAGTGTGTGTGAATTTGTGAATGTAAATTTAAGTAGAATGAACAGTTTTACAACATTGACAGGGTAGGCTGTTTACCTAGGGTTCAAAGTCTGCTGTGATGTTTAATCTAACCACTTCACTGTATATTGGGGGAGGACAGAAGACAGTGGAATTTGGGGAGAGGGGTATATGTTTTTTTGGTGTGTTAAGGAGGGTAGGGTTTGGTGTCTAGTGCACCAACATGCTTCCATAAATAGGGTGTTATTTAAAAAAAAAAATTTTTATTTCTGTTTTGTGCCAGCTTTACTACGTTTACAATCTATAATTTTTTCTTATTGCAGTTGACCTTGCCACTAATAGAAGACCTAAGCAACCCTGCAATGAGGACTAGGCACTGGAAACAACTTGTTCGTCAAACAGGGGGAATGCTCCGTGTAACTGCAGAAAGCTTGACGGCAATGACTTTGGGAGACTTACTTGCAATGGACTTACAAAGTATGTTGTATAGGTTTATCTACAAAAAACAAATGTGGTCTTTTATAAAAAAAACATTTTAAACTACAATGCATTGCTGAAAAAATAGAAAGACAATTTCCATGTATGAACTTGAATTATATGTCCCATGGTTTTGCTATACTCTAAAGTTTGTTTCTTGGGTGAAAACCTAGCATTTATACACCTGTCCTACATCATTTAGTGATCCACCATGTTGGATTAAAACCAGCTAATGGCTTTTGTACTTCCCTATGGAGGAAAACACAATATGATGCAATCCCTTTTGTCCTCTTTCCTAATCTGCATTTTTAGTAGATATTTGTTCTTCTTTTGCTGGAAACATTTAATCTGTGTACAAAGCCTTACTTCCTTTAGATTTTCATCCCTTTTCGATCAATATTTCCTTGGATTAGGATCTATTGCACAAGATGGGCTGAGTTCAATTCCCAAACAAATTAAACAAAATATCGAGCCATGTATGCTGGGCTATAGTGAGACGATATAAGCCATGAGATGAGAAGTTTCCATGATCAATTACTCTACTACAATTGTGCTTTGAGTCAGTACCTTTCCATGTGCTCTCCAAATGCTGATAAAGTAGAAAACTGGTAGTAAACTAGTAAAAGCAAAGTATATAGCAAAATGGCCAGTGTATTGTTTTTGTGATACAATTTAAAAGTGACAAACCTTTATGTGGAGGTTTTTTTAGTTTGTGTTAAAGCTGACCTACCACCTGGTAGGTCACTCTGCAGTATTGGCTGCAGAGATCCTCCACTGAAAATAAAAAAACTATCTCTGACAGCAGGAGGGGTGTCTTTTTAGAGACAGCCCCTCCCACTATGTTACATATCGCCTCGGCAATATGTCACAAGCTGCAAGGATAGCTGGGAAATCTGTCCCAGATGCACTTGTGGCTCAGTCTCGCAGATGTGACGTCAGCATTTTGTGATGGGTGAAAAGAAGAGTGAGAAGCCTCTCTTCACCCAGCCAACAGCTCCATGGATGCAGTCGACTGCCCCCCCTTCCCCCACACTGGAGCTCCCTGCAGAGGAGCGAGTCTCTGTCTGTGTAGGAGTGTGTGTGTGTAGGGGGGGTTGGTGGTTTTTTTGCGTAGCAGTTTTCCAGGATCTGAACTGCTGACAGTTAAGTAATGTGCATGTTTCCTGTATGTTCTTTTTTAGTTTTAGGAGATACCAAATGATGGGGGGAGAGACCATAGGCCTATCCCACCACCAGTTTTTCTTCCTTGTTTGGGGCAAGGCGAGGGGACTTTGGCGGGGCCCCCCTATATTTACTACATAACCTCACAATGGAGGATTTAAATCATAAAAACGGTACAAAACAAAAACAAAATAAACCAGATCAAATCTCAGGGTACAACAACACCATAAAGTTTGGTTTACAATATTAGGACTTCAGTGATCAGAGCCAGAACAAATAAGCGTGCCCTGACAAATCGTTGGTAGTGTACTGGCTACAAGTATCGAACATTCAGTCCTTCAAATTATGTTTGATAGATAAAAAGTCCATATTTATTCCAACATAGTTTAAAACAAAGCGAAGGTAGGAATTTTGATGTGTGCTGCGGTCATGTGGGTGGTGGTTAGGTTGTGCCCAAGGTTTGTTCAGCCTGCGTCCCCTGTCCTCCCGTGCCGCAGCAGGGACAGGGGACGCAGGCTGAATAAAGTACCTACAAAACTTGGGGACAAACTAACCACCACCCACATGACCGCAGCACACATCAAAATTCCCCACTAACAGTGGGACGCCCCCTGTTCCTTCTGTGGCCCCCAGCGATGGCTCAGACCCCTTTAGGCCCTACTTAAGAATACTCAAACACCTCCTGATGAAGGCATACGAAACGCACGTTGATGTGCTTTAAACTCTTTGTATCCAATACCATGGACGTTTGATTTTGAAATCAGTCATCACCTGACTCGGTGACCTCAACGTTTTGGTCCCTACCTTCGCTTTGTTTTTAACTATGTTGGAATATATATGGACTTTTTATCTATCAAACATAATTTGAAGGACTGCATGTTCGATACTTGTAGCCAGTACGCTAACAATGATTTGTCAGGGCACGCTTATTTGTTCTGGCTCTGATCACTTATGTCCTAATATTGTGAACCAAAGTTTATGGTGTTGTTGTACCCTGAGATTTGATCTTTAACTGGCTTATTTTGTTTTTGTACCTTTTTTATGATTTAAATCCTCCATTGTGAGGTAATGTAGTAAATATAGGGGGGCCCCGCCAAAGCCCCCCCTCGCCTTGCTCCAAACAAGGAAAAACTGGTGGTGGGATAGGCCATTACCTATGGCCTCTCCCCCCATCATTTGGTATCTCCAGATATATTTGGGATGGGGGCCTTATACCCTTAGGGTCTAGGTGGCACTCCTCTTCTGCTTAAAAAAACTTTTTTAGTTTTAGTTTAAAGCCGCTTTAATTGAATGACGTGGAAACATGCTGATTGGATGACAGATTCCACCATTTTGGGTGCAAAAAAGGAAAAAATTGGTATTATAGAAAGATGAAGTATTATAGAAAGACAAAGATTACTTTATGTTTCAAATCCATAATGCCATGTATGTAATTCTTCAGATGGTTTCAACTATGATCAACTAGGACTTCTTTAGACTGACATTAACTGAGCCTTACAATGTTTCACAGATGTATAGGAAGCTCCTTAATCTTCTAACTGCCAATTTATTTAATGGCTTACAAATGCACTAGGCCTATTTTTTATTATTTTTGACATTTCTTTTATAATATCAAAGTGGGAAAAGCATTTTTAAAAATTTCACCAATGTGAATTACACATACATTTGGCACACACATATATCTAGACTCTCTCCTCTTCTTTTTGGCAAGTGTTGCTTTACTGCAGACATGGTACTTTCGTGTTGGAGTTTCCTTCTTGCCTGTTGTGTTTGGCCTGAAACAATGTTTCTTCAGAGAATATTGCTTACAAAGCCACTGCTGTAATGTTTATTTATGACCACATATCACAAGAGGGCAGTGTGACACCATAGCAGAGGACTTCTGCTTTTAGTTTCTATACCAAGAGCAGTCAGCTGACTGCTTGATCCTCTGCTAGCACAGGAGTGACCAAAGTTAAGCCAGCTGAGTCTTTCCTGCATTGTGTTGTCTCAAATAAGTTAACACAGTTGAGGAAGCCAAAAGGTTGACTCTAGAAGACTATGGTGTGATTTTATACAATACCCTAAAATGCCTTTCTACAAGTATCCAGTGGCTATTAGTCCATTCTCATTGTTTTGTTCAGCTCTCACTTGTGAAGTCCACATATGTACATAGATATATTCATTATTATTTGTACTGTATTATATAACTAAAACTGCTAAAAGTAGTTCACTAAATGCCAGGATGTACTGAAATGTCATCAAAGATTGTGTTTGTTTCAGAGGGTTCTAAAACAGTTATCCGATTTGATAATTCTAATAATATGTTTCTTTAAAGTGTAATGTATTATGGTCAATAAAACAATATCTCCGGCAACAATTGTGCTGATTTAATGTATATATTCTTGTATCTTTCTGTTCCTAATGACTAACTATTCTGTGGTTTTCAATTGCTTAGAACACACAGGAGATGTGAAGACAACAGTGCAACGAGCAATAAGAGATTTGACAATTGAGAGCTCTTTGAAGAACTGTGAAGAAGTCTGGCTGAGCAAAATATTTGACCTTGGCCCTCATAGCAGAGTCATATCAGCCAGAGCTGAAAATGAGGTATGGGCGATCTTGGAGCCTCACACAATATACTCAAGTAGTCTTGTTGTTCATCATATAAGATCCCGTTAGGCTGTTGAACAAAACCAGTGCGTACCATGTAAAAGCTTTTGATAGGGATGCTGAACCTGTTCAATTCACACAGACAAAACCTGCAAATCACAATATGTTGGTCTATCATGGGGTGTAAATTGTATTGCAAGCAAGGTACAAAGGAGATATCTGATGTGATAAATGTTTCTAGTAAACCCTTTTAGTCTTGTCATTCAAAAGATACAATAATGTTATATGTTTGTGCTGTGTAAGTATCATTCAAAAACACGAAACATGAATGATATTTAAAATACTATTATGTATTTTACACTTTTATATACTTTTATATAGGAAAGTTTGAAAGTCATCCTGAAAGAAATACACTGTATTTAATCTCATCTTTATATAAAGCACTTTGGATTTGGTGTGCATAGAGGTATATTCAATAAGGCAAAGATGAAAGGGAAATATCTTAGGGCATCCAATTATAAAATAATCTTTTCAAATATATAATTTGAACACTGCTTATACCAAAGAAAAACCAAGAAAATATCAGGTCTAATTGATAACAGTAGCACTGTTTATAAAATATATAATAATATACTAGGAATACTAGATTATTATTATAAAAACATTGTTGGCTGAAAATAATACATGATTAGTTGAAGTGAGCCCCTCCCTTCTTATATACTTAAAAAGTATAATGCTTTTAGTTTTCTGTTATTCTTCCACTTCCACATGTCATGGGTATGAAAAGACATGATGGTTTTCTTTATATCTAGTAAACAGATTTTTAAAAAATATTTCAATAAGTTACTGTTGCCAGTTGTAATGTAAATAATGAATTGGAACTGAACAGCAGTGGTGCGTGGTACTGTCACTCTATGAAATAATTTAGAATTTGGCTAGCCTGTTTCCCCGATGAAAAATTGTCAGCGTGTGCCAGCTTAAGTTTCCTTGTTGTTTTTTATTTTTAGATGTGAGTTATTTTAAGTGTTATCTAACATATTTTGTCCTATAGACCATGTTATTGGAGCCAGTTTTGCCCATACTTCTGTAGTTAATTACATTTTTTTTGTATTTTCTGTAATGGGAATTTAAAATGTATTCCTGGTGGCTGGTTGCTGCTATACATCCTCATTACTGTTAGACTTTTCTTTTTTAGTCTTTTTTTTTGTTCGGGGACTGATAAAAGAGCTATTCTCTGCTTATTGTAAAATGAATTGATTGGGAATTGTTGGAGTATGTTCAGGAAGTCCCATGGAGCCTCATTAACTTAGAGTAATAATCAGTTTGTAAATCATCCTATGCTCTGTGATTATCATCACAATTCTTCTAGAGAGCAGGAAGTTGAATTCTAAAAATAATAGTCAAAGAACTCTAAAAGCTTTACTACTAAAACAGCTCTAGTTGCAAACTTCATTCTGTACAGCACATAATTCAATTAAACCGTTTGTAATATCAGTCCTTACCATGTAGCTCTTCATAATTTGGGATAATCTTATATCACGTGCTGTATAGTACATATTGTAAAACTTAAAAAAAAAAAAAAAAAGATTCTAGGTGGGAATTAGTCTGATAGTGTATGTTATACCCTAGCCAGTAAACGTTATGATAGAGAAAACTTTGCCCTAAGCCTAGGTACGTATGTGCCTAGTAAATTGCTAATAGTCTGGCGTTGCAGGTACGAAGAATCAGAAATATCATTTGTGAATATATAAAAGGTCTTTATTGACAAAAAATTGGACCAGAATATAAAGCAAGTCAATGCATAAAAACGTGAGATCTATGTGGATAAATCGGGTACGTGGCTCAGTTCCATGCAAGGATGGCCAACTCCACAATTTTCACCACCAATAGTTGATATAGTATATATATAAAAAACACACATCCGTCACATATATAGAGTATTACAGTGTCACTAGGCTAGAAAATCTCCCCACTTTCCTCCGACGCGTTTCGCCGTATAAGGCTTCATCAGGGAGGCACTTTGAATTTTTTTATATAGATATAAACTCCAACAGTTAAGATACATTTCACACATTTTTATATATATAGAGTTCTATACATTACATGGTCTTTACCTACATAGCACAGCACAGAACGTCTATATCTGTAACGGTATTGTAAAGAAAAACTGTAAATCGGACTCCCATAGACCTAGCAAAGTATCCACCAGGACCGTCAATCCCCTGGAGGCACCAAGTTGTAAGCCCTTAGATGGTGAAGGGCATTCGCCTCAATGGCCACATTGGGGGAACATGTGGTAAGCTGGGAAACAAGAGAGGGGAAATCAACGGAAC
>CM070033.1:85666731-85681677 GCA_036250615.1 Ptychadena robeensis | reverse complement strand
GCCATGTGATAATACCAGCAGCAATCGGTAAGCCTCCTCTCTCCATCCTGACATCTTTTATTGTATATTGGGTTCCCTACCAACTGCTCCCACATTTTCTCCATTCTTTTTATGTAGGCAATTGCCACCATCTCTGTACTTTTACATCTATGGGATATATCACACTCATATTGCCCGTGAGGTATGTTGCTGTTTGGTGTTTCACGGGGCTATGTGGGGGTGGGTCTCCATTGCGGTTCCGTTGATTTCCCCTCTCTTGTTTCCCAGCTTACCACATGTTCCCCCAATGTGGCCGTTGAGGCGAATGCCCTTCACCATCTAAGGGCTTACAACTTGGTGCCTCCAGGGAATTGACGGTCCTGGTGGATACTTTGCTAGGTCTATGGGAGTCCGATTTACAGTTTTTCTCTACAATACCGTTACAGATATAGACGTTCTGTGCTGTGCTATGTAGGTAAAGACCATGTAATGTATAGAACTTTATATATATAAAAATGTGTGAAATGTATCTTAACTGTTTGAATTTTTTAATATAGATATAAACTCCCTGCCTCCCTGATGAAGCCTTATACGGCGAAGCGCGTCGAGGAAAGTGGGGAGATTTTCTAGCCTAGTGACACTGTAATACTCTTTATATGTGACGGATGTGTGTTTTTTATATATATATACTATATCAACTATTGGTGGTGAAAATTGTGGAGTTGGCCATCCTTGCATGGAACTGAGCCACATACCCGATTTATCCACATAGATCTCAAGTTTTTATGCATTGACTTGCTTTATATTCTGGTCCAATTTTTTGTCAATAAAGACCTTTTATATATTCACAAACTATATTTCTGATTCTTCGTACCTGCAACGCCGGACTATTAGCAATTTACTAGGCACATACTGTACATACCTAGGCTTAGGGCAAAGTTTTCTCTTATTTTCAAAACATTGTGTATATAAGTAATATGTACTCGATATAATTCATTAAAACAAGCTAAACAATGTTTACAATCATTAATTGAGCCATGCTGTATATAATATCAATATTAAAGCTTGACAAGTCTAAGTAAACCAATATGTATATGATAACTTCAAGTAAATATAGTGAATGAAAGGGATAACAATAATTCAACTCACCTCATTAGAAAATAAGTGGCTATCTTCAACATCCATGATGTGCTGGCTATATATATATATATGTGTTTGATGTCACTATAAACTTTATTTCAGGAACTTGCCAGTTCAGTGTCTGGCAGCCATTACACCAAGGGAGACACAAGCAGAAATCTGACAACAGGAAAAGGAAGCAGGAGGCTAAGCAAACAGTCTGATCGAGGTCTCCTCTTGTCAAAGAAGACAGGCAGGGGCAGCACAGTTTCCTTGTATGAATCTCTGAAACATATAGAGGTAAACAAACCCAACAGTCCATTCACTATATGTTTCATTTTCTAAGGCCATATTTTATTTTTTTCTGAAGCTGAAATGCTGATATGCTTGTTTTTATAGTGGGTTTCTATAGATGTAGGAAAGAAACATTAGCTGAACTTGAAACAGCTGAAAAAACAAATAAATAATACATTTGGAAGCCATTGTACTTGCCAGAGTTTCATGGTTTGTTCACTCAGCCTGCCCCTGTCCAACATAATATATGTTTTGGGTAAATTCAAATGTCCAGTTGTCCAGGCGGCTTTTGTTTGTTTAACTGAAGATGGTAAAAAAATAATGAAAGTCTATGATGGTGTTTAAAAAGCACAATCCTTGCTAGAAATTTGCTAAGCAGTGCAGTTTCTGGTGGTTTTGAACACCTCATCTCACATTTGGATAGTCACTGAATGGGAAATGCAAAGTGCTGACTGGAACTTTTTGACCAGTAAACGCCTGGTTGTGAACATTGCTCTTGTGCCAAAACCTCTACCTAAAAGCTTCTCTACCCATCTACTTTTATTTTCTCAATCATTTTCATTTTGTGACAATGGTTAAAGACTCCAAACATTTTCAGCCACAAGACGGCGTGGTGAACGGCCTCGTGTATGAATGCAGGCTTACTGGTGTTATGGAGGAACTTCCTGTTATACATATAAAGTGTGAAATATAGCCAATATAATCCTGTACAGCAACTCATTAGTTTGGTCTGTGCTCTCACACTGGTGTTTTCATGCCTCTACATTTTCTTAATGACACCAGACTGACTTCCTCATCTTACCCAAGGTGTGACCAGTACTCACTGCTTTTACCCCTCCTCCTGCTTTATCTTACTTTTTAAGCATGCTGCTTGTCAGAACTTGAGCATATTGGTCCATTGCCCAGTCTGAGTTCTTCCAAAACAGAAAGAAACGTATACAAGGTCAAATTGTTATACCTAAACGTATTACATTTTGTAATGTGGTAATAAATATAGAGCTGTAATAATAAATCTGCCTGTGGTCTACCTGTAATTTGTTATCCATCCCATCTAAAAATGTCAATCCATAGAGGGTGTTGTAATCTCTGCTGTCATGGCTCTTTATCAATCTCTTTATCAATCTTTATCAAGGATAGTTTTTTTTCCTACTGGATGACAGTTTGCTGCCACAGTAGAGCATCACATTTTAACAACACGTTTTACAGCTTCTATCTAGGGATTGCTGGAGAACAATGACAGGGAGCAAAACAGAACTTTCAACAATCTCTATGCAGAGATATTGTTAGATGTGATATTTCATGGAATAGTAAGAGTTTCTCGTCTCAGGGCAGTTATTCTACCTGAGAATCTGCAGATGTTTTATGCATACATTAATGCAATTGTACAGCCTTTGTGCCCTATATTTATATATTGCTGCTTAGTATAAAATATTTTTTCTCCTTTTTGACCTCTCATACTGATTTGCTGTTAAAGGAATATCTTGGTTTGTTGATTGCAGTTAAATATAGTCATACCACTGAGATTCCTTTTGTCTAAATTACTTATATTGTATGTCAATTAGGACTTTGGCAAGGTTCAACTCCTGAGGAACACAGAGTCTGTATTTGAGGAACTGGAACACCATCAGATTGTGCTTACTAGTATACAGCCGTATGCAGAAGCCGGATCCTTTCTTGATGATGTGACAAAATGGCAGAAGAAATTACAAGTCATTGAAACAACTGTCCAGCTGTGGCTTTCTGTGCAAAATAAATGGACCCAACTTGAAGAGGTATTTATATACTTAAAGCGATTTCACACTCAAAATAAAAAAACAGACATACATTTAACAGACACAATACTCACCTGTCAGCAGTTCAGATGCTGGGAAACTGCTACACAAAAAAGCCACACTATACTCACATCACTTGCTTGAAGTTCTCATGCTAGCATCTTGGCTCCTGGCATCTCCTGCAGACTTCTGCCCTCACTGACCCCCCTCTCCTTTCCTCCCCTTTCCACTCCACCTCCTCCTCCTGTCTCTTCTCTATCGGAGCTGCAGAAACTCGTAGGGGAGGGGGGTTTGTGAAGAGGGGGATTAGCTGCTGACGATTTCCTGTCTGGGAGAGATCTCCCAGACACCACTTCGGCTGCCTAGGCGTGACGTAATGCAGTGGGAGGGGAGCACTCCTAACAAGCTCCTCTCCAGCTGTCAGAAGAAGATTTGTTTTCTACAATCAAGGATGTCAGAAATATCGGCTGAGCTGCAGCTGATAATGCTGAGTGACCTCCCAGGTGGTAGGTCCGCTTTAAGTGCAGAATTTCACTGTATTTTATTTTATATTTATGAACAATTTATTTGTGGTATCACATATACTAGTATATTTCTATAAGTATCCTAGCATTTTAAAATGTCCACATAGATATAAGCAGCAGCATTCGCATTTCTGATACTATGTCCCACTATTATGGTTTCCTGTAAAAAGAAACTCTAAGTACCTGTTCATGATATTATGCAAAGCTAGTTTATAAGGCTCCACAACCTTTTGATATATTAAACTAAACCTTTTAGTATTTTTATATAATATTTACAGTATATACAGTTTTTACACAGTATATCTGTTACTTATGTGTTCATATCCTTTGGCATTTACTCTTAGGATTAGCCTATATTTATCACAGCTAGCCTTCCGTACTTTGGAATGTTTGATGTGCCAAATGGAGTCAAATGCTAATATACATACATGGTTAAAATGCATTACATTTTTTTTTAGCAAAAGTGGAATGGTGGTATCAACTGTGGTTGTTTTTTTACAGGAATAAGTGATTCAGTCATTCAGTGGCTAATAACTAGACATTTGCCTTTTAAATTAAGTAATTTTACGGTTAGCTATTGAGAACAAAATATTAATCCAAATATTGTAATAATTTTCCTTTTAACAATTGAGAATCCAGATGTGAGAAGTATAGCAGAGAATGGGACATGACAAGTTGAATGTGGATGGGAAGTGTTTTTAATTATAATTTTATGAAAATTTTCTAAGGGGCCGATTCATAATCATCATATTCAAAATTCGACCACATTCATATTGTTATCATATTGTATTTATTCAGGAATATCGAGCATGTTTAAGAAAACTGTATTTCATTAATTTAAATATACTTCGACAATAGGTATTTTCCACGTTATCATTTCGTGTCGCCATGCCCAGAGAAGCCATTTTATTTGCTGATGTGCATCATCATTATTGTCGTCTAATGAAATCGGTAGAAGAAAATCCAAACATCTTGCAGAACTGCATGCGAAGAGGTAAGTAGGAACTCCTTTTCTAAATCACAGAGGAAACACTGTTGTTGGGAAGTAACTCACCAAGTTATTCCTATTACCTTCCTTGTTAGGTGAGCCCTCATTGGCTTAAATTGCTGCCCTCCCTCTCCCTTTGCAGAGATTACAGGTGGCTAACATCAAGACAAACCTAAGCAATAATTGTAATACAGGTTTATTGCTTTTGTTCTGTCTTAAAATATATTTGCTCCTTTATTGAGATTAACTAACGCTTTCTGAAGACCTGTGTCTGAAAAATTGCACCTCTGTTATGCAGTAAACTTTTTGCAAACATTGATATTAATATGTATAATAATTTCCATGATTATGTAGAAGCTATTGCCTTTCTTCAGTTGACACTGATAGATAACATAAACTCAGTCATTTCAAGTTGAAATTTTGTTGTGCTCAATATGCCTACTAAATATAATGGTGAAAGGGAACATAATGCTGATCGATTCATAAGCATGCTCATATTACATTGAATACTTGCAGTAAATCACAAGAATCAATTTGACTACGATCAAGAATGCCATCTAGAGAAACTTGCATAGTGCCTGCTTGGCATATCTCCCATCTGTCATGTTCTGACACAGTGAAGTTAATTTATGTGAAAACATGTAAATCATTGTCAGTCAAGCTTTGATAGTTATAATTTTTAAAGACTAAACCGTTTTATTATTTTATAAGTTCCATTGTGGAGCTAGATAATGAAGGACATTTTGTGTTTTCCAGGATTGCAGTCCCTATTAAACATGCTGAACTATAAACTTGAGCGCGGCCAGCGTGCTGTCCGACTTCACCTGGAACAAAAGAGACACGCATTTCCAAGACTTTTCTTCTTGTCCTTGGAAGACACACTTAATATTGTGTGCTATGGTAAGTCTTTGTAATGTCCACCTTTATAGACTCATTCACATCCTGAACTTGTCTCACCTCCTAAAATTGTTTAGTTGTTGTCTGGGTATGTATGCAGTTAATCTATATAATGTAAACTTGATACGGTGTTATATTTGTTGTTGTTACTGGAAAACGTCTGCATGTTCTATAACAGGTAAGGCTGGGGGGTAATAATACCCATAGCTGATGAAGTTTAAATTTAGGTGCGGAGTGCAAATATGACATTGAGGTGTAAGCATAACAATTTGTATTTTAATAATCTGAAAGCCTAAACCAAGGTGGTATGGTTTTTTTTTTGTAAAGGTAATAGCTCTAGAGGGTTACAAAAGCTCGTTGTAACTTAAAGTAATATAAAAATAATAAAAGTACAAGAATAATAAACAAATACACAAATAAAAAGAAAATACACATTACTTTTTATGCAAGACAAAAAGGGTTCAATAATAATAATAATAATACAATTCTCATATTAAACAAAGAAAGACAGACAGTAACAATCGAAATATTGTCTCACAGTTTAGCATCTTCTCTACTAGTAAATATCTCCTTACATTGTTGGTCCTTTGGACCAGTTAGCATTGGTGATCACTGGGAGAAAGGTCCCTTCACATAAAGACTATATGAAAGGCTTTTAATGGAGGTCAATGAGAAAAATGGTCCTTACACTGAAAATCAGTATAAAGCCCCCTTGAAACCAAGTGTACAGTAGTTTCTTCTTTATTGTTAACTGTGATTATTATTATTACTGTTAAAATAATATATTTTACTATTATATTTTACTACATTGATGATATGTATTATGTTCTGTTTATTTTGCCAAGCAAAGCTTGTCTTTTAATGTAGGCAAAGGCATCATATTCCAAGCACCCACGGCTTCAAAATTTTAAGTGACAATAAACCCAATCCGTCTGATCCTATCTTATCAGTTTATTGTTTAGAGCAGCATGATCTTCATCAAACTGCACATATAATATTCCTTGTGTGAGCATTCCCAGCATTTAATTCTCTCTCGTTTTCAAGTATGAACATAAATAAAGCATCAGAGGCATCTCAGGTCACTCTGGAGTTACATATGTTAATTTGTATTTCAGGATGTTCCCCCCCCTGAACATTTGCAGCAAATTCCCGCTAGCATTTTCTGTTGGATACCAACATCAAACCCATCATATGCACAAACAACAGCTGATGGTGTCAGCGGGACAACAGAATGCTTCAGCTTCTTCTCAGTGGTGTTCTGTCACTCCCAATACTCTAGCTCTCAATCTAATATTATCATCAGCAGTTGGATGCTGTCAGTTATAGTGTTCCAAATTCTAGCATTATTATAATGATAGAAAAGACGCCTTATTAAAAGGTTATCTCTTATGTCAGAAAAAATAACAGAGATGAGCTATTGCATGTTTCTTTATTAAGAGTGGCCTTTAGCCATATGGTCAGTTTAGCTACTCATGGCTCTGCTATCATTACTCTAATAGAACTCTACATCTTCTGTCATTCATTTATTAATTAGACTAGCACTTCGTAGCAGTCACTAGAGATAGCCAAACTGTTTTTGGAATTTTCGACTAGCTGACTTTGTGAGTTAATTGCAAGGCCCCTGGTATAGTTGTGTAAAGTTTTAGAATGAATGAATTATAATCTTGAAGTTGTATTATTGCAAGCATAAGTATTTATATATGTATTAGGAAAAGATACAGATTATTATTTCTTCCTCTTAATATGCAAAGACCACAATAGACAGTGATCTGAGATGCAGCAATAGTTGCTATAAGCTTGTTTCCACTATACTTGGGTTGGTGTGCTACACTAGCCCTGATGGTAATATAAAACAAGGTGGACAGACCTTAACAATACAATTGTGTATTGGTGAGCACTATACTATATAGCGATATTTACACATATGCTTTCACAAATGCTTTTTGGACGACTGACCGACTCTCCTATACTTAAAAATGCTCCCATCTGCTATAAAGTGAGAGAGACATTTAATCTTTGCTCATATAGGACCGAAGATTGTTGAAGAATCGTTTTTTTTATTAATGTGCCTTCTAATTAATGTGTTGTCTTACGTAATTGGGATACCCTTAACAATTGGCAGTTGTGGGGAATCAGCTCAAAGGTGTACTTGCATAGCATCAATCCGCACGCTTTTATCCTTTTAAGGGCTCCTGCCCATGTTTATTTGAGCACACAGTCCAAATAAAGGGTTACCCTCGCAGGGGTTAATAGACATCAAAATAAACAAAGTTCCTCGAAAATGCCAAGCCTCCTGGCTTGGCCCCGATCAACAACAGTTCCTTCCCTTAGGAATCCTTCATGACCTGCCTGCTAGCAGCCATTAGCATAGGGCCACACACTCCCTGTGTGCCCTGTGTTTGCTGCACCCAGCAGCACTGTCTCCAACCTCATCTGGGAGCCATGACTGAGTGGTCCCAGCTCCTTTTGTGGAGACACACCCAGCCATCTCGTTAGGGTCTAGCAGGTGTATCTTGCTGGATACACACCAGCAGACCCCTTCACTGCCGCATATGGACCATCCACACCGTGGCAGACCACCGGTCTGTCACACAGTTTAGAAGGCTTTATAATAATGATGGTGGTTTACGATCTGCATTTCACACAAAAATCCTCTATTTTGTTTCTGATCTATTTTTATGTTTATTTATTTGTCTGGTTTACTTTTACAGGTTATGATTTGAATATTTTAAGCAGCTACATAGTTAAGATGTTTCATCACATTCACAGTCTGATTTATCAGCTTAACCCAGAACAAGGAGGGAACCAAATTTTGGGTGTAAGAAGTTTTTTAGGGGAGGAACTTTACCTAACAAAAGTAAGTGAAAATAACTACATTGCTACAACAATTCACAGTAAAATGCATTATTAATCCTAATAAAGTGAATTACATTATGGTACCATTTATCATAAACTGCAACTATTAAATTTTTTAACAGTTAAACACTTGAAGTGTATTAATGAAACTAGTAACCATTATATTGATACTAATGGGACTAATAGGTCATATAAGATGGAATTATTAAGAGTTATCATTGTTGCAATAGATATGTATTTAGACTACTTCTGTAAATTCTTGGACTCAAGTACTGCTAGCCTTGCACTACAGATGCATTATCAACATTCTTCCAGATGAATAGGTTAGTTTGATGGTCTTTTGTACCCTTATTTCATATTTAACACTACAAAATTTTTGCCTGCACTGGGATATCCCATACAAAACTGGGGTAGAGGATGATATGATTCAATGTGGATGTCCCAAAGAGGATGCCACTATCTCCAAATGAACTACAAGAAAAGACAGATTCAGCAAAAGACTAAATCAGATGAGATGACTAGCCTTGGGGGATTTTTGCTTGGCGTAAAAGTATTAGGGGACACAAACATAAAGGTAAAACAGTGACTTTTATTGAGTAAAGGTTAGGTCCATATACTGAGAAGTACAACACTACCTACCCTACACTGGTGGTTTACTGAGATAATAATTACCATATTTTTCACACCATAAAACCCAAAATCACGGGGAAATGTGCGTGTCTTATGTTGCTAAGGCAAAGTTTGGCCAAGGGTGCTCAAGCTTTCACTCTCCACTCATCCAAGCAATTAGGAGGAGCTGTCAGATGGAAGATTCAACCATAGGCCCCAGGCTGCCAGCTTTCACATACACAGAGAGCCAGAGCACTGTGTAAGTCAGCCAGACTGTCAGCCTCCTGGTTGATTACACATTTCATATATTGCTCAATGCTTTCTCCATGTGAATTAAACAGCTTATGTATGACCTAACCCATATACACTGGCAAAGGCAAATAGGAAAGCCACCAGGTGGGGAAGCTGTCAGAGGCAACTTCCACTCTGCTGTCAGAGTTGGGAGCTTCAGCCAGCAGAGTTGAAAAAACCTGAAGTATTTTGGGGCATTAGTTGCTCTGCTGTATAGGGAAAAATATAGTATATCACATTTATTGTTTTAACTGACTCGTTGCTAATCAAGGGGATTACAGACCACATCACTAACACAATGAAGAATGTTGCAGTAAACCAGACAACATAACCTCTTTTATCTTCAGTAGGAGGTAGGCAAGTTTTCCTTCGAAAAATGTTTTCCTGCAAGAGAACTCATGGTGAAGCACTTGATCAGTGTTATCACCTGATCCTGTTGATCTTCCATAATTTGCTGGTCAATATCATGTGAGCATGTACTATTACTACTACCTGTATATTGCTAAAACTGCCAATCAGAGCAATACTTACTATTCAGCTGATTAAGGAATTCTCTTGCAGTAAAAAATTTCTTAGAATTGGCATCCCTACTGAGCAGGATTTATACTGATACTTAGAGTTTAATTAAATAAAAAGGACATTTTGTTTACTTTGCCTTTGGAATGTTCTGGTGTATAAAATATATTCCTTAAGCTTCAATGCCTTCATCATTATGGTCTTAATATAAATTTGATAATACAAATCAAGGAAAATTGCCAGATTTACGTAAATTACCACAATACCTGTTGTTGTTGTATGTATTGAATGTTTGACAAATTGATGGACCATGTAACAATTTAGTATAAGTGGAAACTTAACAGGCAGCTCTAACTAGCTCAGCCCCTTGAGTTTTAACCATTGTAAAAGTTCACCTTAACACTGTTATTTGGGAACCATTATAATATTTATTTAAATTATAAGTAGTGAGACTATGAGTTTGGAAAAAGAGTTAAGCTGGACATAGAGGTTTAGTTTTACTTCTCCATCGACTGTGCGTGAGGATGTCACCTTTTAATAAGGCGTCTATTTTATCATTATAATAATGCTAGAATTATGAACACTATAACTGACAGCATCCAACTGCTGATGACAATATTAGAGCTTCAACCTACCATCTTTGCTCATTGTGCAAAATTACATGTGGCCCCCTACAGCTGACTTCCCATTGTAAAAGAGTTTAAAAAAGGTGGGCATAGACGTTAAAGCCCCCCATAGACAGGCAGACTCCTCCATGCAACTTCTGTACAACCAACTTTTTTTCTACCAAAACCATGTAATAGGAGGACCTTTCTACACCTTCCAATCACTATGTATTCTATCAGGGAGGTCACTATACTACATGGTTGTTGGTAAGTCTCATGAAAGTTGTATGGAGGAGTCTGCCTGTCTATGGGGGGCTTTAGTTTTACTTGCAATTCTCCAGCAGATCGACTGTGTGTGAGGGTTTCATCACGCATGTACGGTCGTGCAGAAAATCAGCCGTGCACCCTTTGTGGTCCCCTTCCAAAGTAATGGGACCGGTCTAAGAAATTACGAACATGTCTGTAATTTCTTAGATGGATCTCCCAGCCGATATGCGGCCGAATTGAGCTTTTAAGCATCAGATTTTGTGACTAAATCGGCCGCAAATCTAACTGTATATGGCCAGATTTAGAAATATATTATGTACTTTTTCTTTTTGCAGACTCTCCCGAGTTATAGTAATTGTACAAATATAAAACCTCTGCAAGCGGAGACTTTTGACTGACTGGTGTTTGTATAGTCTTTAGTGAATAGTTTATTCTAGTATATCTGATTTTCAATTCTTCCATTTTTAGGGTTTCTCTGATAATGATAATATTTTATAGAAAAAAAGTTGTGTATAATATATTATTATTGCCATCAAAGACGAAAATCAGTATGATCACAATTGACGTGCTGAGATGTTTAGAAAAGCTCCATCCTGACCAGTTCCTGGCTGGTAACTTGTTTTCTCTGTTATTGCAGCCTCTTGAATGTAGTGGCCCTGTGGAGAATTGGCTGCCACAGCTTGTAAACAGCATAAAAGCATCTCTTCAGCATCACCTGTGGGCAGCCGTGGAGAACTCCAGCACCGTTATAACAAGGAGGAAAAAGATACACAGTGCTGGGGCCCGGCGGGTGCTCATAAACAAAACTTTCTCCATGGAGGAAACTGCTGCATATGAGAGAGGTATGTAATATTTACTACTTTGAAATAAATCCATCAGATTCACAGCAATGCCTGCTTCCTAAAGAGAAGATAGAGTGTTCCTTTTCCTTTTTGTTTTGACAAGTTCAGCAAAATATTAAACATCTTGCAAACTATTAAAGTAGAGTCAGTCTGCAAACGAAAAACAATAAATTGGCTTCCAGTGGATGGAGATTGCTTCCCCCCTAATGGAGATACTGTTTCCTCTGGTATTTGACACTTTCAGGTGTGTCAAATACCACAAGCAAGCTGTGTGTTCATGCAATGTTAGGCTACATTCACATGCTGTTTCCCAGGTGTGAAAAAATGACAAGGTGCTAAGAAATAAAGGAAGTCAATGAGTGCTTTTAAAAAGCATAAAATGTCGTTTATCAAGTAGTAAAATTTCTGGTCATTTTTTTTGAACACCTTATGTCACATTTAGATGGTCTCTCAGGCGTTAAATGCCTATAATTACTTCAATGGGAATGCTCTGCCTGTCAGCACTTTGCAAAGCACTTTTGAGTTGATTATAGAGAAACACCTAGGGTGGCAACATATCACCTGTCCAACTCAGCCAAATCCACTCCCTAAATGCTCTGCTTCACTATCCCTCCATTGGTGTTTTTTAAGCTGTTAAGCTGGGAATAGACGGTACGATTTACCGTTTATTCCTTATCCGATTCTCTGCACTAGGAGCGGGTGTGATGATGTCATCACGTCCGACCTCTAGTGGCGAGAATCGTACGGTACTCTTTATGTGCAGCTCATAACTTTGGCTGGGGGCAGCCGTCCCCAGTCAAACTAATGGGATCAGGTTAAAATTTACCATCCTGTCGAATAACTGACAGGACGGCTGATTTTAGCCCAATCCTCGTTAGTTGCTGCATCCAATTTCTGCACGACCCGATCCCTAAGGGATGCGGGAGCATGCACAGCATCGGATCGGTGGTTGGATCGTGCAGGAATTGGAATGTCTATGCCCAGCTTTACATTTTGTAATAAATGCCAGTGTTAAAAGCCTAATAAACACATAATATACGATTTCAGCCACAAGAGGGTGCATAGAGATCTTGTATTGACACGGTTATCAACCAAACGTGTAATAGAGACCTTACTGCTATGGCAATACACTGACTGTTTTAGCCTTCATTTATAAGGCCTTTACAAATCAGATAAATGATATAAAATAAAAATGTGAATAAACCAAATCAATGAACTCCTCTTTATTTTCGTTATTAATATCAATAAAAGTTTATAGTATAAAACATAACTAAATGACTCTAGAGTCTGTACTTCTAGCAGTCTGCTCAACATTAATTATTCCTTGAAGGCCAATCCTTTACAAACCTATTCATGTAGCTTACTAAGTGTATTATTTGATACAGTTAATGAGATGTGTCAGTACAGTAATGAAAGAACATTGGATGTTGAGTAAAATTCGATGTTTTCTGCTGTTATAATGCTTTGTTAATGGTATATAACATGTAATTTCTTAGATGACTGCTTTAATACTTTTTTCCTTTTGAGTTTGGTTTTTTGTTTAGTTGCCTTTTTAGGCAGATAACCAAAGGAAATAATTACTAGTTGTTGCTATCTTTTCATCTTTAGAAATAAAAATAACCCAAGGCAATGAAGACGATGAAGCTGAAGACATTGAAAAACAACAATTTAGTCACTGGGTCCTCTCCACCCTAAGTGATGTGGCTTACCTCTCTGCTCAGATAAAGTTCAGCCGAGAATGTAACCTAAATATGGAACAAAGAAGTGAAGCAATGCAGGTATTGAACTTGTAAAGCACGGCTGTAATTCTGATCAAATGCCTCTTAGTATAGACAATATAAATAGACACACAAGAACACAAAGAGACCACATGCAATGCCACTTTGGTCATCATATGATAATGTTATAACCATTGTCAGGTTTTTTCATCTGGGTGTCAATTGGGAACTTTTGCTGTCCTGTAGACTTAATGGGAATTGAGATTGTTTCTCTCTAATGTAAGGAAAATTGCTCCTTAATTGTCTCAAGAACAGGTGTTCCTAGGGAAAGATTTGCACATTCTGCTGGTATTATTTGGGATTACCCTTGTATTGTATTCCTAATAAAATTACCTGGGTGCTATGAATTAAAAAGAGTGTTAGAATAAAAATTTTGCCCCCCCCAAAGATTTTTTTAATATTAATAATATATATATATATATATATATATATATTTTTTTTTTTTAATCCAAGAGTAAGCATGCACTCCACTGGCCTACTGTCTATTTTGCTTGTTTGCAGATCATTGACAGTAACTTGTTATCACTTTGAATTTTCTAACCTGTACTAAATTACTGAGGTGTCCAGGCCCCCACTGTTATTTTTTATATAGAAATATGAAAACAAAAATAAATCTATATGGGGACCAGGAGTAAATAGTAATGCATTTGGTGATGTGCCACACCCCGAAATATCTAAGTTACCAAAACAATTTTTACACAATGTTATTGGGCTTTTAAGGCACAGAAAATCAAAAGTAAATAAGGTATGTTCAACTCTTTATTGCAAAGACGGAAACCACCGTAGTGACAGCTGGGTTGGTTCCGTAGCAAAGTCTCTGTGTTACAAAGTCCTCAAAACGAAAATAAGTACATAACCAGGAAAACCATACTTGTCTTTAGGTGTTCAAAATCAACATGTTTCGCCCGGTTAGCGGGCTTCCTCAGGATGAACAAGTAAGTGGTCACGATTTCTAAAATAAATTAACAGTCTTAATTACATGTACAATAGACCAGACATATTTCCTTGTATATACAGTGTGCGGTTTTAAACCACTATTGCTTGCATAAGGTTCCTCCCTTCCCATAAGGGCGCCTCCCCTTTCCATCGGGGTACCCACCAGATGGTCGGGGTGGGGGTTGTGGAGAACCATTCCCTCCTTGCGGAGGGGGTGGTCTCCTCTTCCCATGTGCCCCGCCCTAACCTGCCCTTCCAGGCAGGATAGGATGGGTATGCGTGTCAATCAGCTGGCCGCGGGAACCGGAAATGCGAATTGCACTTCTTAGGTTTGTTGGCGTTCCAGCCTGACACGCAAGGCGCCCACGTGGGGAGACGGACCACTAAGGGAGGGCGTATATTGCGGACGGGGAATGACGTACACCCCTCCTCCCCGCTCCCACCGCCAGCCTCAGGTGAAACCAATCTTCCCTCATTGGGGACACTCAGTTATATACTGTGATCTGACATGCTCTTAGATTCGTAAGGGTCCGTACATGGAAGTATCCGCATTGACTTGCAGCAAAGGTAACTTGAACTTTCACACGTGAGATTGTGTATAATCTATCATCCCCTTGACATTTACAAGTCCCATTGGGGCAGCAAATTTGGATTAACGACTCCTCCTTTTATT
>CM070033.1:85646201-85664384 GCA_036250615.1 Ptychadena robeensis | reverse complement strand
TTTCATTTCTTTGTCATTGGACAAACTTACAAAATCAGTAAGGGGTCAAATAATTATTTCTTCCACTGTATATTTGTGGTCCATTTCTTCAGATCATCCTTGAGATGGTTCTACACCATTATTTGAGTCTAGCTGTGTTTGATTATACTGTTTGGACTTAATTAGGAAAGCCACACACTCGGTATATAAGACCTTACAGCTCACAGTGCATGTCAGAGCAAATTAGAATCATGAGGTCAAAAGGAACTGCCTGAAGAGCTCAGAGACAGAATTGTGGCAATGCACAGATCTAGCCAAGCTGCCCCAAAAATGTCTGCGGCACTTAAGGTTTCTAAGAGCACAGTGGCCTCCCTAATATTTAAATGGAAGATATTTGGGACAATCAGAACCCTTCTTAGAGCTGGACGTCTGGCCAAACTGAGCTATCGGGGGAGAAGAGCCTTGGTGAGAGAGATAAAGAAGAACCCTAATATTACTGTGGATGAGCTCCATGCAGTCGGGAGATGGTAGAAAGTTGTAGACATTCAACCATCACTGCAGCCCTCCACTAGTAGGGGTTTTATGGCAGAGTGGCCCGGAGGAAGCAACTCCTCAGTTCAAGACACATGAAAGCCTGCATGGAGTTTACTTACAAACACCTGAAGGACTCCAAGATGGTGAGAAATACGATTTTGGCCTTAATTCTAAGCGGTATGTGTGGAGAAAACCAGGCACTGCTCATTACCTGTCTAATACAGTCCCAACAATGAAGCATGGTGGTGGCAGCATCATGCTGTGGGGGTGTTTTTCAGCTGCAGGGACATGACGACAATTGAGTTGCAATCGAGGGAAAGATGAATGCAGTCAAGTACAGGGTTACCCTGGATGAACACCTTCTCCAGAGTGCTCAGGACCTCAGACTGGGCCACAGGTTTACCTTGCAACAAGACAATGACCCAAAGCACACAGCTAAAATAACGAAGGAGTGGCTTCACAACAACTCCATGAATGTTCTTGAATAGCTCAGCCAGAGCCCTGACTTAAACTCAAGTGAGCATCTCTGGAGGGACCTAAAAATGGCTGTCCACCAACGTTTACCATCCAACCTGACGGAACTGGAGAGAATATACAAGGAGGAATGGCAGAGGATCCCTGAATTCAGTTGTGAACTTCTTCTTTACCAAAAGACTCATGGCTGTATTAGATAAATAAATATTAGATCACTAAATACTGAGCAGAGGGTCTGAATACTTAGGACCATGTAATATTTAAGTTTTTCCTTATTAATAAATTTGCAAAAGTGTCTACAATATGGGGTGCTGTGTGTACATAAATGAGGAACAAAAAAAAAAAAAACTAAAAGTTTTTGCAATATAACATAGAGTGAAAAATGTAAGGGGGTCTGAATACATTCCGTACCCACTGTGGGTTGGCCTTGCTCTTTCTGTATCAGTCAAACATTATATAAAATTCTTATTTGAAGGTAAGATTTATTCCACAATTGATTTCCCCACATTGGACACTATATCATTACTGTGTCCAGCAATAACTAGCTATATATAACCAGTTGGTGAATGGCTAGTAATCAGATTGAATTAGCACACTTTGTAGTACTCTGCTACAGTTTGATTTAAGCAAATGTTTTCAAGGACAGGTACCATGTTTCCCCGAAAGTAAGACCTATGCTTCAAGTAAGACCTGGCTGCTTTTCCCTCTGTGCTTCTAATATAAGGTCTTCACTGAAAATAAGACCAATAGTGTTGAGCTCGAATATTTGAATTGCAAATATATTCAGTGAATATTGGCTATTCGAGAATTCCGAATATTCGTGATATTCACCATTGGGATGCTTATGGGCATGGATATATATAGCATAGCACATAGCACATGTGACCATTCATTTTGAAGGTAATTGTGCAATTGTGAATATTATGCGCAAATATAGAATCAAATATTAGTAGAATTATTCACTAAATATCTCAAATTTTAATATTGCCTATGCCACTCATCACTAAAGACCAAAGTCGCTGTCTTTTACGTGCTTTCTAAGGCTATGTTTCCACTATACGTCGGGACCCCTCCGCTAAGCATATTGCTTGGCAGGGATCCCGATGGAGCACATAGACTTACCTGCTCGGCGGAGGTGCAAGGCTAAACGTAGTTGAATATGTGGAGCCTCTGCATCAGTGGATGTCTAAACACAGCATCCACAGAGCAGGTAAAGTCTATGTGCTCCGCAATATGCTTAGCGGAGGGGGTCAGGATGTATATGTATATGTATAGGTATCGGAGCCTTGACTTGATGCTTATTTTTTGAATGATAGAGCTCCCTATTGAGTCTTATATATGATAACTATTTCTGTTGAGTAAGTAGATGAAAATTATTTAAAAAATCGAATGATTTGCGTTCCCATCTAGAGACACATATCCATATCCAAGAAAAATCTAGGCCATCATTTCAATAAACAAAGAACAATGATTTCTATTGCTATGTGATCTATTAGTTGTTGGAGTTTCACGTAATAGTGATTTCTACAAATATTTGATATAAATGATTAGATCAATATGGTATAGGGAACATTTGCAGTATATTGCTCTCCTGTATGAGCTGCCAATGAGGTAACCCTAATAACCCACTCATAATATAGTAGTTTGAGTTAGGGACTCGGCAAGGAAAATCATTTTGCTGACTCTAGCAATAAAATATTCTTCCTTTTATTTATAGGGCTGCCTTAAGGATCTGACAGAAGGAATTGAGTATGCTGCCAAGATATTAAATGAAATTCCCCAGGAAGACATTCTGCTGCATTCTAAAAGAAGCTCAAAGGCAGAGAGGAAAGGAAATGGGCAAGGTAAGTCATACTTAATGATCTTGGTTGGCGTCCATTGATCTGCTCCAGAATCCTTAGGGACTTGAATATTTATAAAAGTCTTTTAAAAATGGTCTGGATGTTCATTGTTAACATTAGCGAGTGCTGTTGTGCATTTGTGTTAAAACAGGCAGGATTTTTCTGCGATCAAGCCATTTCCCAGCAAAAAAGTGCTTTATGTAAAAACTTAAGGAAGGGGCTGAAAATAAGGCATCTGGCTTGAAAGGTTTACACATGTGCCATAAATTATACCTTTTGAAAGTAAAATTCAAGTCCAAGTAGATTAACCCTTTAGGAATTCAGTCCATTCGATGCTTATGACATCCACTGCTTCTGAGTCAGTCTGTTTATTGGCTTTACCTTGAATTCTGCTTCTTAATGGCTACACTTTTTGAAGAACAGGAGATAATAATTTCAAGTTTCAGGAACCAAAGTGCATTAATGCATATATACTTAGCCGCACAAACCAATTGATGTTTGCTGTTTGTGTGGCTCTTTTGAATTTGATTAGTGACTAAAGTAAATCCTAGTCTAACACCCATAAGGTGCGAAACATGTAGTAGATAACAGATAGTTTTTCTATTAAAACCAATTGTAGCACATTAATGGAAATTATACAGGCATGTTGCTTTACACATTGACACGCGCTACATTCCTATTCATATAAATGTTATGTTACATAAGTACAAGTAGCACCTTCTATAGCCATCTTTATGCAGTTCTAGATGGAAACTATGTGTCCTTGGCTTGTATCTGCCTTCCCCTTCCATGGAGTTAGAAAATAAGACTAATATTAATACTAATATGTAGTTTTATTAGACAAAAGTATTAGCGTGAGTTTACTTTTTCCTATTTCAGGAGAGTTATTCGTTTTCAAAGCTAGTATTTGAGAAAAGATTTCTTACTTTTAGTACATATCTGTGCCACTGATACAGTGCACTACCAGTAAGGATCATATATAGTCAGCATATCATCTGTGTTCAGTTTGTCAGATAAAAATCTATGTCTTAGGGGACTATTTCATCATTTTCAAACACAACACATGAAATCAAAAGCTCTGTTTCTAATAAAATGCAGGAAAGACACTGAAGGAATCTAATTACCACCTAATTTAGCCACAGCTATGCAATGTATCGTTTCTATAGGAATGGTATGAAACCCTACTTATACAGGTTATAATAACCCTGCCAGAAGCTGAACATTTACTATATAGTTAAAGTTATAACAAGATTAGTGTGTGAATATATATTCTTACAATGTTTCAAATTTCTTAGCCTTTTAGCTTTGTCTGAATATCTATTCCAGGTGAGGGTGATGGTTCAGAAAAACAACAAGATGTCAGTTCTCCAGCTCTTAAGTCAACATTGTCTGCAGTGGATGTAATAAAATTAACCAATTACATCCTTCTACTTTTACATCAGGTATTGTGCGTTTTAAAATGATCTAATCATAGTTTTTTATGTGAAAGGTTGTTTTCATTGTGATATTGAATCAAGTATTTTTTAAATTCTGTTAAGTCTTGTATATGTTAAATATGAGCTTTGGATTTCAAAGAAACATATTTTCCTAAACCTTGTTAATTCAATTTTATTTGGAATCGTAAGTTTACCTAATAAATGGCAGTTGAGAATACATGTCCCAGACAGAAAAGTGCATATTCATGCCAGCTTACAACCTAGTATAAAATTCTGCCCTGTTGGGTTGGTACATTATTAGTTTATGTTCCCTTCATTACTTGGCCCACTACACTGGGATAGGTAGTATAGGGAGATTTCCCCTTCTCTGGCATAAAAAGCTGTTTTTGAACTTCTGTGTTTTTTGGTCTATGAGACACAATCCCCCATCCCCAGAATTGAGGTGAAAACGTCTGTGCATCTTATATAGCAAATGTCCTGAAAGTATACTGGTGGTATACATAGAAAAACTGGTGGCTGCCAGCTGCCACCAGTGTCTATCAGCTTTATGTCTTGCTCTGAGCACTTCTGGCTCTCATCCTTACGTCCTGTTAATAGATGGCAACTAGGAAAATGGAGAGGTGGAGAGAGAAAAAAACCCTACTGTCCCTGGCTACAAGCTGCTTGTGGGCTTTGTATCTCTCTCCTTTCACCCAAGTGTTGTCTATAGGAAAAAGGAGAGCAAGGAGTGAGCACAACAGAAAGGAGAAAATATGCACCCCCGTATAAATGCTGTATACAGGGGTGCTTCTTATCTTCTAGTGCATCTAATCATGCATGAAATACAGTAGCTGTTACACCTCAAATATCTGTTGAAAATGGTGTTTCAATGAAATTTTATTGTTTAGGTTATAAAATCTATTCACTGCCAGTTATCATTTTAACATTTGCTTTTTCTGACCTTAATTTTAGCGTGATGTTACAAGTCAGATCCTATCAGGAACAGCACCTTTATGGAAACAGGATCAGCCTTTGTCTTATGAGTTTGATGAAAGTACTAAAGAGGTTGTTGTAAAGGTAAAGAAGCAATTATAAAATTATAAAATGTGTAGTAATTTTTACAACATTTACTTATTTGAACAGCTTAGGTTAGACTTATATGAAAAGTTTACAGGCAGCATGAATAATCTTTGAAATTGGGATGTCCAACTCTTGTCCTTAAAAGCTGCATACAGGCCAGATTGTTGCCATCAGCAGCCATTTTCTGACTTTTGTAAACAATACCTAACTTCATTAATTACCACCACTTACAGAAACAATAATAATTTTTGGAGACTGGCTCTTGTGAAATGTGATGTCTCAATCTAAAGGTAGGCATACACTGGCAGATTCTCCCTCAAAAGGGAGACCGACTGCAGCATGATGACATAATCACACTGCAGCTGATCGTCCACAGGATCCGCGGGCATCCTTTGTGTCTGCTAGTCCCCATCCAAAGTAATGGGATCAGCCAGGAGTTCACCGACTTGTCGGATCACCGTGTTATCCAACATGATGGAGAATCCTGGTCGATCTGTCCAGAGGGGTGCACCCGATTTGCAGCTGAGCGACCGCCGGGCGATTGGCCGGAATGCGCACAGCGGTCGAGCTGCCAATAAAATCGAGCGGGAATCGGCACGTGTTTGGCTTCCTAAAGATTTGGTAGACAAATTCAACTATTTATTTTCCCAACTACATCAATACACAATACCATGTATTTGTTTGGAAACATATAATTATTAGTTTATTTCATGAAGGATTTTTTTTATAAATTAGGTTTGTGTGTTCTAAATTATATATTCAAACTAGAAATATTATATTAAACAGTGATTTTCACAGAAAATTGTTGATAACATTGAAAACATACAGAGATCATAAAATCAAAATTGTTTTCAAATTATTGTTGTGATTGTAATTTGCCTTCTCTACACAGATTGGTGATTCTGAAGTCCAATATGGTTATGAATATCAAGGATCAGCTAAGCATATCCTTATAACACCTTTAACCGAACGAATATTTCTCAGTATTATGGGAGCAATGTCTGCTGGGACTTATGCTTTGTGTGCAGGGCCACAGGTAAGGTGTGAAGAATGAATTGTTGTCATTGACTTGTTTACTTATGAAAGAAAGGCAATTATGGGTTAGCATTTGTAATAATCTCATTAAGCTATCGATCTGTCATGTCAAAGGTGTCATGAGAATTATATGAAAGAAAGCAACATCTATTTGTCAGTTACTTTATTCTCACCATCTCTTCAACCTTTTTCAAATATCCTTCCATAAATCCCAAACCTTTTTTTATTTCCATTCAGATAACTTTTTAGATTTTGTAAACCCTAACATTTCATATATATATATATATATATCTATTGTAAATTGTTATACAACAGTGCCATGGTAGAGTTTAAGCTTTGCATTACAATGTAGGAAGAGCTTTTTCTTTCTTTAATGTAATATATTATTGCACACAGGACAATATTATCTGTTTGCAAGACTTATTAGAGTAACTGTGGTATAAATGGGCATTAAAATAGAATTGTGGTGATATTTGTCTAGTTTTTTTCCATTCCTATGTGTTTATATCTTTCCAATTATGGTAGTTTAAATGTCATCCAGATTCCAAAATTTAGGTTGGGATGTGAATACAATAAAAAAAGTAAGATTTTAGAAATTTCTAAAATATCTACTTTTAAACATTTCAATTCTAATTCATGGAATGTCTAGATTAGGTTTGTGGAGACGTGATACAGCCCTCCCCAAATTTTGCAGTAGCACTTTACCTGTAATTATATTCTATTGCATACTGTTTAAAATAATGGATGATATCTCATGTTTACATGTTGGTTTAAGTTATTTCTTGTACCCCTTGTAAATGTAACAATTCATAGATATTGCCCTCATAACGTCCTTTTACTTATAACTGTTGGATTGTACCATGTATATGTTGTATGTTATAAATAAGGTTTAGAAAATTGTAGAAGGGTCACTTCAACTATTCAAATTAGTGTTGGAACACGAGACCACTAGTCAACAATATCTCCTACTTTAAAGGATACCAAAGTTCTGTGATTTTCAGGTATAATCCATACCCTTTTCTTTAACCAAGTGTGCTTAACCAAAGACATCCATCCATTAAGATCATTTTGGTGCCTAATGATCTACTTAGCACTCCTTTAAATGATCCTATACTTTTGCTACATTGAATTTAGAAAGCCCCATCATGTTTGTTTATTATTCCAATATATTATATTTTACAGTAATAAAGAATATCATATTTTCCAGAATAGTGTGGAGCTGGATGTCAAATGTTGGATTTCACAAAATGATATACTGTATAATAGTTGGAGGATTAATGGCATTCTGTTTGTGCTAACTAATATCTGTCTGTTTAATGTCTTCCAGCATTATTATACTTGATGCTAATGGTTAGAATGGTTATAGACCGCAAAACTGGATTCTTATTTTTTCTGATGCTTTATCCTAGATGCTTTTGAATTAAGCTTATGAGAATGACTAGCCACAAGCATGTATTCATTTAATATGTTTTACATTTTGTTAGGCGTCTGGGAAAAAATCTACCATCCGAGAATTGTCTCTGGCACTTGGAAAGCCTCTTTTCTGTTTTAATTGCTCAGACTCTTCAGATAATGGCATTTTGCAAGACATCTGCAAAGGAATGGCTGCTGCAGGTAAAGGCTTTTTAATTCAGTAATGGAGATTAATGTAAATAATATTATTCTTAAAAATGGGCAGACAAATTTAAAGTGGACCTGTGTAAAAAATGTTTCTTTAAATTAAAGTCTAAAAAATATGTATGTAAATATGTAAAATTAAAGTTTGAGTTATCTCTGAGCTTGTATGATGGTGGTGTAGCACTCCACAATCCCTTAAATTGGCTGGATTTGTATAAGAGAGCCAGACTTCCGGGGGTTAACTCCTGATGCAATATTGCGAGTGGCCACTGGGGGCATTTATAAGTCTTCTATGAGAAAATACATTCCATTCAGTTTAATGAAGATTTGAGATTTACCCATCTATCGCTGTGGTGAGTTCCAGGGAGCGCCATGGCACAAGACAGGCAGAGAGGTGGGGCTGCGAGGAATCTTCTTAAATCATTCCTTACAGGTACATTTTTTTGTTTATCTTTTGCATTCCTCCCCCTTATGGGCACTTCTAGTGCCATTCATGAAATTATCAATTTCTGGTGGTAGGTCTGCTTTAATACTAACCCATGAGCATACCAGATCTTGGAGAAACCCCTGACAGATCTTTATATATATATATATATATATATATATATATATATATATTCATTTGTTTTTTGCTTTCAATCCAAGTGCTGCCATGTTTGGTGCTGGCAGAAGACTTCCCCCTCCCCGTGACAAGTCATCCAAGAACCATGGGTATATTCATTAGCATGTGCTACATTTCCTGGCCAGGTGGCCAAATCTTTCATGACTTGAAAAGGATAACATCACTTTTTTTTTGACATTCCCTTTTAAAGTCTCTCTGCTTTAGTCATAGAGAAGATGCCACTGCCTGACATCACAGTAAGTGAAGATTAATACAAAAATGAAAATTACAGAAGACAGTTTAACTTTTTTTGTTTATATATTGTAAATGAATTTAATGTGGTGTAGTTTTTTATATTATGTAAAATTTTTGGGTAGATGTTTGCTTTTAGGCTGGAACCAACTACTGCTGTGCATGCAATGGTGTCTGCTTAGCCTCAAGGCAGATTTCAACCCACAATATCCATAGTTTTTTAAAGCACAGTGTACAATACATCATGGTAATGCATTTCCATGCATCGCTGTACAATGCACTGCTGTGGCTATTGAGAATACTTTGGACATGCATTTGCAATGCCTTTGCAAATGGGAACAATCTCTTAAAAAACTCAATGACATAAAAAAGATGGGCTTACTCACAGGTCAAATTTTTTTATTAAGAAATAATATTTTTAATAGTCTAAGTCTAATATCTCAAGTCATCCTGTATGGCCTAGCATGGTACTGAAAACAACACCATTATTGTGCTGTGGCTACCAGCAAAACAGTGTTCCTTTTCGATACTTCTTGACAGGCTTTGATTGCGCTAGGGGCATATAAAAGGGGCCAGGCAGGCCATATTCAATCAGAAGGCCCTGTGTTTCCCATATCTGCTTGAAAGCAATGCAAACAACGTCAAACACACAGAGCATAGCCAATAGTGTTAAAGACTCCTCAATTTGTGAAGGTTTGTCATCATTGTGTCAGTGTACTAAGATTAATGTATAGCTATAGTCAGGGGTGCACATAAGTGGTACTCTGGTACTTAAAAGGGGTCAAAAACTAGCTATGCCTACCTGCATTATTGTTACAAAGTTCATATGCATACTAACAACTTGAAGGCACTCTGTGTCTGGGCGCTTGCAGCTAAATGTTAAATGTAAACAATTTATGTAACTTGGATAACCACAGGGAAACATGAATAGCTATGAAAGGTTGCAGGTATGGGTGTGAAATTGGGAATGTACATTAATAATCCCCCCCAAAAATTGGACTTCTAAGGGTTGTAGATCTGGGGGTCAAAGTCAGAGTAGACATATGTAAGAGAAAAGCACTGTGTGACAGCTGGAATATAACTATGAAAGGTTGATATTTGGACTGCAGGTAGTCTCAGGGGTTAGTTACTAAGCCAGAAAACTTTAGAGTTGTACTACTGAGGTAAGAGAGATTTGGGGGTTCAAACGTGTTGTACTGTGAGAGTTACATGTGACCCAAAGCCAGGTGGTGACCTGTGGATGGAGACAGCCAATCAATCAGGAAAAGGGAGGTCCATCTGCAGCAGAATCTACCAAACGGGAAGCTGATGCAGAGGACAGTGAGAAATCCCACCCTACATATGGGGTGAGTAAAAAGCACCAACTCCTGGTACTCATCTGAGGAGCTCACTAAAAATGTGCACCCCTGGATATAGTTTAGCAGTGTAATTGGTCACATAAGTTACAGTTATTTTGGCCCCACTTAAGCCCTTACTATACAAGGATGCTTTTGATTGGAGGGTTAAAAATTTGATGGTGGATACCACCTAGTGGGCTTACCCTTGGTTTCACAGAAAACGTTAGCACTTTTAAGTGAGTCTGATTAAAGAATTAATATAGGCTTATATCAACTGCTTTAATGTACTCTCTGTTTTAGAAAACAAAGCTAACAGATAGCTGGGTGCATTCACAGTTACATTGAAAGTAAATAATTCTTTCCTACATTGTTCATTTTCAAATTTAGGGCATTTAAATGATGATATAAAAGTGCCCTTTAGAACATTACTTATGTCATATGAATATCTTGCAAAGACAAGTAACTTAAAACATAGTGTTGCCTTTAGCGGTAAATTTTCTGTAATAGTCCTGACCGTTGTTAACATGAAGAATTACATTATTCTACTCGGGATGTGTTTCCAGAAAGAACTGTGTCCATGGGCTAATTTGTGAAGCCTCTGCTACAGTGATTTAATGTTAAAGGGAATCCTATCCATTAGAGTAATACAATTTCAATTAGCCGCTACACTTTCACAAATAAGTCTTGTGGACATGTTGGCAGCTGAGGGGCAGGAGTGCAGATGAAATCTTTTTATAATAAAATAACATTTTAGACAGAACACAGGGCCCGTGGCATGCTAATTGTGTACAGCACATATCTGATTATCCTGAACACACACAAGGAAAGCAGATGGTAATTTAGAAATGACTGTGATGGTCACTAAGATTAATCGAGCAGAGGTGGAATTTTTAATTGCATTTGCACCAGGAAACATTATATGCAGATATTTTTCAAGCTGTGTGCAGAGTATAACAACACAAAATAAAACCACATTCCTCTTTTAAGAAATGCAGACAAATGTATCAAGACTTACTGGGAAAAGGCTATAAAATGTAATTGTATTACCATATTACAAATTGTACAGGGCATATAATCAAAATCAACAAGCAACATGCTTTTAGCTTACTTTTATTTCTTTTTAGTGTTTATATTTAGAGAATAATGCTATGTCAAAAATGGAAACAAAGGTTTGGAAGTTTGAAGATATGATGATTGCTAGTAGACACTGCTTGATGCACTAAGCTATAATATACAATTTAGTAGGCATTGACAATCATCATATCTTAATACGCTAAGCATAATATTTTACCTTTTAAGATTGCAGTGAAATTGTCTAGTTTTCTATTTCTTCTTTTCTGAATAGACTTAAAATAGAAGATGGGCATTTAGTGACGGTGTCCCCATTGACTCCCTAAAAACCTTTGTACAATATTAGATTTATACTTATGTTACAACTTCTCCTGCCTCTGCCATATAGGTCTTCTTGTTAGATTTCTGTGGCTGAGGATAAACTTGGGTGCATCTTACAATGGACTGTTGCACAGGGCTCTACTCAGAAGGAAGACAACATGACACCCAGGGATATGGAAATTTGTGGGTATTATTCCACAGGCGTGTACAGACACAACATAACAGATTCTTGATAGAATCTATCATGATTCTCTTAAACAATGTTGCGTCTGTACAGTTGTCTAGTAGAAATGGTTGCAAACACTTACTAGTTTGTTTGGGGGTTAATTGCAAAGCCCCTGAACAAGGTACAGTAAGGTCCAAACATTTTGTGACAGCGAAACTATTCTATTCAATCTGGTGAATTCTTCTCTTGATTGTTGACTTTGACACACATACACCTACCTCCTGGAGAGTGTTCTTGATGTGGCCAACTGTTGTGAAGGGTATTTTTTCAGCCAGGAAGGAATTCTTCGGTCAAAAACAAAGGCGTGGCGTTTTTTGTTTTCCATGGTCTTCTGAGTCTTTTGGTTTCGCTGAGCTCAACGTGCATTCCTTCTTTTTAGGAATGTTCTAAACAGGTGTTTTGGCAATGCCTAATGTTTTGCTATCTCTCTGATGGGTTTGTTTTGTTTTTTCAGCCTAATGATGGCTTGCTTTACTTATAGTGACAGCTCTTTGGATCTCATCTTTAGAGTAGAGTAGACAGCAACAGATTCCAAATGCATATAGCACACTTGAAATGAACTCTGGTCCTTTTATCTGCACATTGTAATTGTGATAATGAGGGAATATCACACACCTGGCCATGGAACAGCTGAGAATTGTCCCTGCTAATTGTTGTTACTTTTGGTCCCTTAACAAGTGGGAGGTACATATGCAAACTGTTGTAATTCCTACGCCGTTCATCTGATTTGTAATATTGATGTAATACCCTCACAATAAATCTGACAGTCTGCCATTAAAGCACATTGTGTTTGTTTCATTCCGAATCCATTATGGTGGTGTATAGAGCCAAAAATTTTGCCAATTTCCCAATATTTATGGATCTGACTGTATCATCAACAAAATTGCTACCATATGATTTGCATTAATTAAGTTCAGTCAAAATTTCAACTTACATTCTCTAGATCAGCTAGCTAAATTTCATGAAAATATTTTGACCATCTCTATTATCTAGGGAGGTCATTCAGTGATTAATTACTGTGGTACCTACATATCTTTGTCCATGGATTTCATGTTGGAGGGGGAAATGTCCATATTTTTGTGTATCAGAGACCAGATTCACATGTACATGCCAAGATGTCCTAAACTTCTCTACAGAGAGCCCAAAAGGAATGCACTGTTGATTATAAAACTAGGTATTGGATTATAGAATTCTGGAAGTAGCTTAATGTTCTGTTATGTGCATGAATCAGAAGAAAACATTGATATTTGGATTTAAATCATTTACTGGTAACCGACAATAAAGGAAGTCTTATATACGTGTATGAATAGGTCCACATTGACTCTGTTTTCACTACTGGTTAAAGCAGTGGTTCCCAAACCTTCCTTGCAGGCTCCCCCTTTTTTATTTAGGAAAATTATCAAGCCCCCCTCCCCATTCAAACACAGGTTAAGAATGAGGGCCAGCGCCCCCTCCCCCCCGTAAAGCCTTCACGCCCCCCCAGGGTGCCCTCCCTCCAGTTTGGGAACCACTGGGTTAAAGTAAGATATAATGTAACTGTGGTTATCGGTTGTTTCTGAAATATTTCAATTAAGATTTTATTTAAACAACAACACGATTGGTGGGTTAGGATTACAAACCATGTGGATTATTGTTGTAAAACTATAGTTCTGAGTGATTCTAGCAGATTATCTTTAGTTTTCTTTATATTTTATAAAAGTTTAGTTATCTTTAGATGTACTTACGGTAGTAAAATATATACAGTACATTTCTATGAATCAAAAATGCATACAGCAGGGCGTCTTAAAAAATGCATGCGGAAACGCTGCGTTTTAAAAAAAGGAACACATGCAGTGTGAATGGTAAGATTGGTTGTCTATGAAAAAAACGCTTGAATACATTGCATACATGAAAGGGCCCTTAAATATATATTGATTTGTAAGGCACTTTCGCCTTCTAGATTGATTGGCACATTTTTGCAACTTGTATAATTTCGCTATTTTCTTTCCAGGAGCTTGGATCTGCCTTAATGGAGTGGAACAATTATCTCAACCCAACCTTTCTTTGATAACTCAGATGCTTGCACAGATACAGTCAGCTAAGCATCTTGGGAAAGAAAGTGTCACCTTAAATTTGGAAGAACTCCCTTTAAACACTGCAGGCTTATGCATTGCAATCATGAACAGGTATAACAGCTTATCTTTTACTTTTAATTGTGCTTATTGTTTCATTTAGTTTTCAGAGATTACAAAAGCAGACATTTGTCACTTGTCTTTTTTTAAATGCTAGCTGCATTAGTTGATGTTTGTTTTAAACTAAAACTAAGGACTATTATAAACATTTTGTTTATTCCTTCATACTATGAACAACATATATTGTAGCCTTTCCCTAAGACAGCTTAGTCACAAGAACCAATATCTTCATAATTAAAATAATAAAATAATACATAATAATTATAATCTAGGCCCCCTTTGTATACAAGGGTTCACTCAAAGCAACCAATTGTCAGTGTATGTTGAAGCCAATAGGTAGAGATTAGAAATCAGTGCAGAGTGAAGTACTGTTTTTTTTTTTATATCAGTGGGAGAATAGCCGTAAACATTTTGTTTCATAAAAAATAATTTCAGTGGTTCTAGAAATGGGCAGGAATGGATTACAAGATTTGCCCCTTGTACACTTTAACCTCATTTGCCAAAACTATACAAACTTCTTTGCAAACTTTGCAAAGTTCTAAATTTTGGCTGTTTTTATTTGTAGTAATTTAGTCACACATATAATTTTACTGGTTTCTAAGATCACAGAATTTGAGTTTTGGGTTTCCCTACTTTGTTATCATAGGATTTATCATGGGATGTTTCAAATATATCTTACTTACCATGTTTTTTTTAGGTCACCTACTTGCCCAGAGCCATATAAGCTTCCTGACAACCTCCTGAACAGCTTTCGGATAGTTGGAGTTCATAGATGTTCCATCAGCTGCATTCTTGAAGCACAATTGATTTTGAGAGGTATTTGGTAAAAAAAACCATAGGTGGTGCCATTGATGAGCATTCCTTCTAAAAAAAATAATTAGTCCTCTTATTTTTTCTGGTCAAATAGTATGAAGATTAGAAGATCTGTGTTTACTCTGACTTTCCTGATCTGTAAACTTGATTCAGATCTTTTGATGTGCATATATAAAACCATCTAGTCATTAGGCAACTAGCGTTTTTAGAAGGAACATGGAATGTCTGACCTGTCCTGTACAGTAAGTCTCTAGTTGATGCAATAATGAACTGACAGGATAATATATTTTCCTGAATAATTCCCTATACATTTTACTTAGTGCTAGTCATGCTCTCTAATAATCTTTCAGTTTCAGGTTTTGGACTGACAACACAGCTGAAAGAATTGGAGTTCTTGTTTCGAATGGCTCTTTCAATTTTTTTGTTCTCAAACCGTACTATGATTGTGGTTTGTTGGTGCTGTTTGATGCAGATAAATACATTGAAAATGCATGCAGCGCTGCATTGTAAAAAGGGCTTACAATGCACCACATTTATTTGATTGGTACACAGCTGTCCAATGGGAAACCTCTGTACCTGCAGATCACACACTGCATGTTTTGCCAGATAAAATATGTCTGCCACCCTTTAAAAAAAGATTTAGATGATAATATTTTTTGTTGCAAAGTATAAGAATGCAAGGTAGAAAGGGTTAAAAACAAAAAATATGCACAGTAAATCTTAAAGAATGAAGCCTGAAAGTATGTTCCTAGTTATATTTTATATGCTATATAAATGTGGTTATTTACTGCCTATTGTTTTGCATCCTGTATAGAATTAAATGAAGAGTGTGATCAGATTTGATTGACTCTAAAGCTAGCCATACACGGCACGGATTCCCTGGCTGATCGATTCACCATCCGATCGATTCCGGCGATTCCGCCGGGATCCTCAGGTGTGATCGATCGGCCAATTAAGGAATCCGATCGCTGCATACCACCTTGTCCTGCCAGATCCGTGTCCGATTGATCACCTCCCGGAATGCAACTCCCGCTGATCTGGGCAGAATCGGACCCGAAAGACCAACATGTTGGTTCTCTGGCAGATCCGATTCTGAGCCCCCGATCGGTCGGACCCGATCGGACGGACAAGGTGGGCTGCACGGGATTCCGGCCCGATCGTTTCGCGTGCACGCGCCCGGAATCGATCGGGCCGGAATCCGGTGCAAATCCGACCCGTGTATGACAGCCTTAAGCAATGGGAATGTGTTTACTTGAGTCCAATAAGATTTCCATGTTTTCCATATTTTTATGAAGTAAAAGAATAAGCTATATGTAGTTAATATTATGATGAACATGTAGAATGTACATCAAAAAGGACAATTAAGATATTTGTAATTGCACTTTATGCTTGGCACTTGTATGAGACTGAAATAAAAAAGAAAAGGTTTGGCATCCAAAGACAGCAAACAGGCTTTCAGCCACCAGAGCAGATGGATGATAGTGTGGGAAGCCAAGAGAATGTGTAAATTTGCCTCTAATGTGTTTATTGGACAGGGCATTCCAAGCTAGGGGATAGGGAACCCACAGTGTCCAAGCTGCTGTCTGAATTGTTCTGACAGCAATGACAGAGATAAAGTGTACATATCACTCAATTATTTAAAGGGTATTCAGTTAATGAAGAGGATTTTACTCAGCAACTACAGAAAAATCTAAGTTTATCAAGTATAAGTATGACTTAAGTAATTACTTTCCACATATTCAAAATAATGTAGAACTTATAGCAAAACCCCCATGCACCGATGAAATGTGTATTTTTCAGTTGAGAAAGCAACCATTTACCTTATGAAGATCTATAGAGAAGAATACTTAAAGCGTTCTTTCAAAAATCATCTATGACATATACATGTTAAAGGACCAGATTTTAAACTAGAAAAAATATTTCTGCTTTCAGTCAGTTTTATTTCAAGTATACATTGTACTTACTAAGTCATTTAAAACAAGTAAGTTATATTTTAATGTAACTATAGTTCGTTTTTTGTTTCCCTTACCTCCAAAGGACCAATGTTACCACACAGTGGATGAAATTCTCCTGGAGAGATTCTATTGAGGATAGATCAAAATCTGATGCGGTTACTGTATTTTTCACCATATAAGACACACCGGCATATAAGACGCACACAGTTTTTAGGGCAGGAAAACCAAAAAAAAAAGATTTAATAAGTTTTCACATCAATTGGGTTATTGCAATATTTTCAGTGAATGCAATATCCAATTCAGCCAGCAGGTGTCACTAGCAGCAGTACACTCTCAGCTCAACAACGTCATCTCTACACTGTACACAGGAGGAGGGGGGGCGGGCTGTCACTTCTCCTCTCTCTGTGCTGTGTCCGTGGGGAGTGATTGCTGTTCCCATGGACAGAAGAGAGAAGGTAGATGCAAGTTCATCTATACTTTTCTCTTCATTTCCTATGCCAGTTTAGGGCTGGCATAGAAAACTTTACAGTTCAGATGTGAGAGTGAGCATTAGCCGGCATCTCACATCTGACAGCTTCTCCAGCTCCCCCAGCTAATCTCCGTGCTGGGAGAGCTGGCGGGCAGCCAAGGTGCGACCATCTGCGGCCGAGTGGCCGCGGGGGTCAAACATTCGGGGTATAAGATGCAGGCACTTTTTGCCCCCAATTTTGGGGGTGAAAAAGTGCGTCTTATATGCCCAAAAATACGGTAGGTTGTCTACAACAATACAAAAGGAGGTTTCATTATTACCATGACAAAAATATTACAATTGTAAAAGCCTCTGGAAACCTTTAAAATTACCATAAGATGCACCCCAATGTTTTGGAGAGAAAATAAAAAAAAAGAAATAAAGAGACACAAAGTGGTCAGGGTGGAACCATGCAGTATATACCCTATATTGCCCCAACAAAGCCAAAAGGCCAGTGCCATGAAACAAGGATTTGTTCTACTCTCTACAGCCAAACCAAAGATCCAATGCCAGGATGCAGATCTTAGTTCCAGCAGATTGTACACCTGCTTACATTTTATCAGGTGTCTATACGCTTACATTATCCATTCTTTGAAACACTAGAAAACTTTAAGGGGGAGACACATTATAAAACCTGACACTTACATAGGGTAAGAGGGATGAGTCAGTGTCACATTAATATACTTGCTGCAATGAAGAATGTAAATGAACAACAAAATAGCCTCAACTCAGAAGGAGCTGATTCAGCTATTACATCAGTAAAAGTGAGTGAGTTGATGCTATTGTTCCTATTCATGAGTTCCGATCATGAGTTCCTATTTACATTCTGCAGTGTAGTACAATTTTTATATTTCTGCTTATGAGTAAGTTGTCAGTGACGGATAGTAATTAATAACATCGCATGTTCGCGAACATATGGCGAGTTCGGTTCGCCCCCTATCTTTTAACATTGC
>CM070033.1:85610597-85646101 GCA_036250615.1 Ptychadena robeensis | reverse complement strand
ACCAGTGTCCTCCACGCTGACCATCACCACCAGTGTCCGCCATACTGACCATCTCCCCCATGGGGTTCGTAAACTTTTGCGGAGGTTCGTGTTCGCCGTTCACGAACATCAAATTCCGGGTTCGCGCCATCACTACTAGTGTATAGACGCATGCTAACATTTCAGCCCTGCACTTTGTGCTAAAATTGGACCTTCTCCCTGAAATGGACTTTTTGGCATAGCTGGAGGGAGTTTCAACAGATTCACATTAGATTAAATTTTTTTAAATCAAGTTTAAAGTTGGATCTATTGATACTGTGTAGTAATTTATTGCTACTTTGAAAGTGTTTTTTTTTTAATCAATGGACAACCTTGAAACAGCTCCTCTTTTCTAATATCTTTGATCAGAACATTTTTGGCCAATTGCCCTTTTTGTTAGAAGTCTTTAGGAATACATTCAAATGCCTTTTCCATCAAAAACCTTAATTAATGAAAACATTTGTTTAGAAAACATTCCTTATCTTTTGTGCTATACATTAGGCCTTCATTGGAAAGGGAATCTAGAATGTGTACATATATTCTCTGAGGGTGTTTAGAAGTCTTTTGTGCTGGATCAATATCAATATGACTGCTTACTTATAAAGGCTGCTAAATGAACTCTTGTAGTCCCTTCTACAGGGCACCTCGTGATAATATAAAGAACTTAGGCAACAGACTTCTTAGGTTCATTTAATCTTGTGTCATTTTCATGGAAAATTACACATATGCTTTAAATCAATTAAAATACAAAACTTAATCATATAGTTAATGCTATACTATATTTTATTATAACTAATGAATTATTACATTGAATCGAAATGTTTAATATGATTAATTTTTTCAATCATCTTTAGAATTACTATTTCTTCTTAATCTTCCTAATCTATTCTTTTTTAACACAGATCATTACCTTCAGAACACACCACAAGTAATAATACATGTTTCATATTTATATCATGGAAACAGAGTTTATAATTAAGGTGGTATTATTTAGGGTGTCACTTTTCACAACGATTTCCAGTAAACTCATGTGCACTTTAATAATTTAAAACTGTCAAACATTCATAAGTAAGTGCATCAGTGCATGTAATGTAGAGCCCTTAAAAAGCTTGGAAAGACTTTTATCAGCTCTTTTAATTTTCACCTGTAAGAAATATGCAGACACATCGGTTCTACTAATAGAGGCTGAAGCTTTTAGTGTCTTTTTCTGATAGGAAGCTCATCTTGGCAAACATTCATAAATCTTCAAAACTCTATTAGCAAACGTGCTATATTCTTGGCCTGCATGAGATAAAATAATTAGTCTTCAAATATGGGTAATTATTATAATTTGGCCTATCTCTTCAAGCGAAAATTGATTCACATTGTTTGTACAACATTAATCAGACATGTTTTAAGAGATGTTTGTTTATAGTTGTGTAACGCTCTGATCACATTTCCTCTCCAATGTAATGTAAGTACCATTTCTACTGAGCTCCAGAGCACAGCAAATATTGGAATATCTGTCTGCTGCTCTAATGATGTTTATATATTTGTACAAAATGTGCATAAGTAATGATTTAGAATAGACTATTGAAATCAAAGTAATATTAGACTAGTAATATTAGAATTTCTGTTTACTAAATTTTCTCAGAGTCCTCCTATTAAAGAATGAAAAGGATAAATGTTGCCTATTTTACAAAGTTTTTTTTTTATATCTAGAGGAATATGACACTTGGCTGGGTCTTCACTACGCAGCCCCAAAACCCGTAGGTGGTATCATGGACACATTGGCATGACGTGTCCATGTATCCCACCAGTGGTTTGCTTGCTATTCTCTTTCTGTCAGTGTATGGTACTTGTTGGTAATACTGCACCCTATACCTTTCATAAGCAAACCACTCATGACAAGAAGCATGCCCATTGTTTACTAATAGGTGGGTTACGTGACTCTGATAAGACGCCCCCTGAGGTGGGTCATTATATGCACATGTATTTCCCATGGGGGAATGCAGGGGTTTTCCCTGTGGTTGTCACATGGTAAACTCAGGATAAAAAAACATAGTATAGACTTAGCCTTAGTATCTTATGGAATACTGTCGGTGACTCTAGTTAGATATTAGTAAATATATCTGGATAATTGTGACCTTAAATTACAAATTGATAAGCTGATTAATGACCTGATTCTCCATTAGTTCTCTTGCTGTAGAACTTACTATCCCTAACACATGAGCAATTCTAAATGGAGAACACAGCTGTGTGAAAGTCCAATCATTGTCCATAGAAGAAATGAAATAAGAAGTGTCACTTAAATGTGTGTGTCATCTGCTCTACTAGACGGAGAAATGTTGCACGATAGTGCTGCAAAAGCCTGAGAACAGAATATTGTCAATGACTTATAAACAGCAGCTTATAAATCTTTAGGAACATCAAATCAAATCAAAAAGGATCAAATAAACACTTAGCAACAGGGATTTTAGTTCCTGAGATGTGACAATATAACACCTCACAAGTATTTTATCGGTATCATAGTCATATTGTGCAGACAATAAAGCAGGGCAAGCAATTATGCAAAATATATATAACTTATTTACATACACAGAATGATAAAAGCACTAAAAACCAATTGAACCGAATAAATAATGAAACAAGGTGTCTCTAACACACCCATACCCAGTAATATTACACCAGAAGAATTCCTGGTATGCAAATAGAAAAAAACACACTTGTCTTCCTATCTGAGAATCTTGGCATAGTTTTGTAGAAGTGGCATCCATATTACTGCTGGCTACACACAGGCAAAACGTAATATGGATGTCACTTTTACAAAACTATGCCAAGATTCTCAGATAGGAAAATAATTTCCCCGCTACCGTGACAAATTTGTAATACCGACTAGGGATGATAAATCCTGATAGAGGTTTTACTCTGAACTTATAGATCACTTATTTAATTGATAATGTGCACTTTTATCAAGAAAACTTGTTTATCAAAGGTTAGTTATATGGCAAAATATTCCTTACCAAGAATCAGGATCGCTCTGTAGAAGGAAGTGTCTGTTATGGCTTGATTGAAAAAGAGTTTCCTTGTTTTGTTCCGTTCTTTTTTTCTTTCTTTTCTTTCCTTTTCTCCCTTTTCCTCCCCTTTTTCTACCCTGTGCATAACTTTAAATAATAACGTCTATCTAAAGCACATGCCTACTGCTCTCAGAATTCTCTAATTACCTTCAAGCTGAAGCAAGCTGAATGCCTTAATAAATGTAATAAAACTAGAAAGACCTTTTTACCTTTAAGCAGTAAACATAAATGGAGAGAAACATCCTGACATCCTTACTAACCGGACTCAGACAACTAGGTGCCTTTTTAGACATTCTCACCCAATGATGTATTCATACCCAGATAGAATACAATAGCCAACTATACTAATAATAACATGAATATAATTTAGGTGAAAACACAGATAAGCTTCGTTCAAAGATGTACCAGGAATCTCCTGCTATGTGAGCATGAAGGGGCCAACGTTTGAATCAGACTTTTCCTGAACTAAACTCAGCTTTGCTCTGCATATACCTTTATACAGACTTAATATAAAAGTGATACAAAATGGAGAAATGGTAGAACTATGGCTTTTAACTATATGCCATTAGATACATAATACTAGAAAATATAATAAAGATATATAAATGCTAGACCCCGTATGAAAATGCCTCACAATATGCAGAAATAAAATGGCAGGTATAATGACACCAACTGCATCAGTATACCTGTGATGTTGTTAATTACAGGAAAAGCCTAAGGCATCATACTTTGGTTGATAATATTCACAGTACAGATGCATTTGCTTCCGAATTGTTGTATTAAATTAGATTTACATGAGATATAAAGATTGACTTTAACAAGTAGTTGTGGAATGAATGTCTTTGAACCTTTGCTTAAAACTGCAGATGCAGATTAAATATAAATATTGTGTCTCATAGGATTTTCCCATGTTTCTCACCTGGCACAAAAGATATCCACCATACTGGACTCGTTTACAAAGCTGCATACTGCAGATCTGCCAGGTTCTGCATTATGTCATAATGGTAAGTAAAATTTAATGTGATTTAATTGTATATTACATAAGTTGTATGCCCTAATATGTGTTTCCTTTTTATTTATTTTCTTTTGATTTAAGGGAAATTTACTGACGCCCCTGTAAAAGAACTCAACGGTCTACTTGATGAAGCTGGCATTGTTCTAAAATTTCTACAAAAAAAACATAGTGAATCCCAAGGTAAACGTTTGAACAATTCCTTAACACTGACTAGTTAGATCACAGCTGGGGGTTTTACCCCAGCTCTTTCTACATGGATTTTACTTCACTTAAATACTACTGTATGGCAAAGCTCCTACTAAGGCCTACACTTGAATTACCTTAATCACTTCCCCTATCCAAATAAATTTATTTTGCACCATTGTTTTTGGGGAGGAAATAAGGAAAAACAACACTCACAGATTGTATATAGTGTGGGGGTTCACTCAAATGGCGTCGCCAAACAGCATTAATCCACGATAAAAGTATCTCTTTAGGGCTCCTGCCCGTAATTTATTGTCCAAAACTCATCCTCGCAGGGGTTAACAGACATCCAAACAAAAAAAACTCAAAAATGCCAATCCTCCTGGCTTGGAAAACGTCCAACATTTGTCCTCAGTCGAGCTTCTTAGCAGTTACAGGCATGGGCCTCACACTCTTTGTGAGCCCCCTGTATTAACTGCCCTAGTAGCCACAGGCCTGGGCCCCACACTCCCTGGGTGCCCCCTGTCTACAACTTTTAGCAGGACTGACTCCCCCTTCCTTGAGGAGCCCTGTCTCCAACTTCATCTGGGAGCTCTCACACACTGGACTCTGCAGCTATATGGAGTCACACCTAGCTCCAATCACCTGCAACCCAGTGTACCTGGTGGGATAGAGAGGCCCACCCAATGCCATCCTCTCTATTCCAGAGTCCGGAAGACCTTTAAGAAAACAAAACACTCAGCAACCAAACGGTGCTGGGCAAATAAATCCCGGACTCCTTCCAGGACACCACATAAAGTCTGTCACAATAGTAAATATCAATATACAGTATTCTCAAGCTCTGCACACCATAATATAACATGGTTTAGCCCTTTTGTCAGGAGCCTACCACCCCAGGGAGTTCAGGGTAAGTGTCTGCAATCTTCTTGGAGATGGTACATACAACAAACACAGAGTGTGCATGTTTATGGACCAGCTATTCATTTAAGTGTGCATACACATAAGACACACTGACATTTTTCTTTTGGGGGGTAAAGTGTTTTATAGAGCAAAATTAGGTAAGGGTTTTCAATGGTATGTTGCGCACTTTAACTCCTATGAAGTTGGCTAAGTTATGGGTTTCTCAGGGGCAATTGTCTTAACTATGCTACAAGGTTTCGTGGCTTCAAAATTGTAATGCAGAAGTAGATATAAAGGAACATTGATATGCCAGGTTAAGAAAATATAAAAAAAAATCATGTGTAAATTGCATCCTTCTCAATCATAGCATTGAAACAACTACCGTTAGAATGGAGAATTACAGGTTGGTGCCTTTAACGATGTAATATTTACTGTAAAAAATGAAATACTGCTATACATTCCATTTGTAGCCACTTGACTTAAATATGAATTTGTTATTTGTTTATCGTTTCCTGCCCACATTCTAGAGACAACACAGTGAAGCTTTAAGCATCTTTGTATGTCATATATTTCTATTATAGGCTGCCCGCTTAGCTTTTTCTTTATGACAGAAGAGCATATCTCAGCAGATGACACATTGCTACATTATTTTATGCTCTGATGAATTGTCCTTTACCAGCAATGTATCATAGACCACTCTTCCTTGAAGCAAGAAACAATTTCTGGTTTATATTTATATATATGTGTTTATTTCCTATAAATAAAATGAATAGGGCTAGACTAGTAACTTGGCAGGTGATTAGTGTGAGTTAGAGTTCTGTGGTGGTTGTTAAAGTAAAAGATATAGAAGTAAAACATATAGGCAAACATATATCGAGTTCAGTTAGCAAATCATCTTACTACTTTTTTTCTTCAGGCACAAGAGTAAGATATTTTAGGAAATTTATATTCTATATTATAAAATTTGTTTTTGAGTTAATTCAGGTTATAGAATACTAGAAAGATAAGGTGATGATCAACTAGAAAGTAATTCAACAAATATATGTGTGTGCCTCACCCCTATTGAGATTAATATAAAAGGATAAGTGAGCCAATCCCGATATCGGGTTGTCACATATATGGGGCTGTTATTGGCACAAAACGTTTCGACATGGTTGTAAGTATTAAAACATAATTTTATTATAAATATATCATTAAAATCTTTATATCCAATACATAGACATGATTTATAGAGCATAAGAATGAAGAAGCCCCGCCTGGGGCGTAACGCGTAGGAGTCTCTGCTGTGATAAAATCCAAGGGGAAGCTTATGGTTTTTCACGATTATGTCGGTATACCGTTATTCTCTATAAATCATGTCTATGTATTGGATATAAAGATTTTAATGATATATTTATAATAAAATTATGTTTTAATACTTACAACCATGTCGAAACGTTTTGTGCCAATAACAGCCCCATATATGTGACAACCTGATATCGGGATTGGCTCACTTATCCTTTATATTAATTCAGGTTATAATCATTTTTTTTTGTCCTTGAACAAGTTTTGTCAAGGTACTTTATATATATATATAGTATGTTGCACTGCTGTTTTATTGACAGCCTATGAGTAAATGTATCAAATGAGGAGTTCCAATGTGGGGCATTTATTTTTAAATCTAAAACAGTAGAGCTTTTACATTTATTGGCATCATATGAGCACCAGTGGACAACCCTTTGACTAAATTGTATTAAATTATGGGTAAGCAGTTCTCCAAGATTCTCCAAGAATTAGGATACTTAATTAACAGTAGTGTAAAATGGCCAGAAGAGGGACAGTTCTAGGGCGAAGTTATCAACAGAAATGGAGATGAGCCAGTATTTATAATTAAAGTACCGTTTTTAACTTGACAATAAGTAATGCAAACTAAAAGCTGATCCATAGGGTTGCGTTTGCCAAACCTCTTTAGGCTCTGGTCCTCTTGGAAAAGGGCTCAAAACAAGCATGATTAGAAGTGAACGTACTGTATTTTTTGCACTATAAAACACACTGGACCATAAGATGCATAGATCCATAGTTTTGGAGAGAAAATAAGAAAAAAATGTAAAGAGTCAGAGACACAGCCATTCAGATGTAAAGTGAATATACAGTGTAATGAAACACAACACAAAAACAGCATCAATGCACCCAGCTAGCACGAGTTGTGTATTTACACCTACATTCTTCAAAGTGCCAGATTGTGAAATGTGAAAATGGATACTGCAAATTTATATACACATATTAAAGCTTCAGTCCTGAACCATAAGCTGGAACTAAGACCTTCCTCTTGGCAGTGGCATTTGGCTTGGCTGGAGAGAATGGGACTAATTCCAGCCTGGTGGGAATATATATTCTGACCATTAGATGCACAGACATTTTAAAACAGATGTTTAAGCTTTTGTATCCTCTGTTCATATGCTCACCTGAGCCTGCACATACTATGCTACTATCAAATATGCAACCAAGTTTATATTTTAAAACGTGATTCTTGGAAATGTATTTTGCCCCTAAGCATGTTTAATGTGGAAACTTGATTTATAAATGTGTACTATTATGATGGTACACACAGTTTGCACCCATTCTTGTACCATAGTAAACCATGAATTGGAGAGGCTGTTCTCAAACCCTTAGCATAAAGAATCTATCATGTTCTTTAATCGGTGTCTCATAGCTCTGTTCATCTCCTGTATTGCTTCCGCTATATCTGAATAGAGCTGACAGAACTGATTACAGCTTGTGAGTAATAATGCATGAGTGGCTGGTTCTAGAAGAGGAGGCATGACCATTATTTTCCGTCTTCTTTCATACATGCAGTAATAGACCCAGTGAAAGGAGCCATCTTTCTCTCTGGAAGAACAGTTATTAATCTCCAAGCAGTATATTTCCTTATCATTTTGGATACTAATTTTCTCACTCTGATATTATGGAACCCAAAATTTGTGTCAGTTTTGATGCAGTGCTGCATGCCAGGATATGAAAGCTATAATTACTGCTGCTGCCATTTGAATTGCTAACCAGACTCTGACATTTTGAAATCGGACCAATTTCTTTGTGATCCAAAAATTAGCTGGGAAGATGTGTTAGATGAATGAAAAAAATTGAGACGCTAAGTACATTAGTTAAATCACACTGCCACAAAGGAGAAAGACCAGCTAAATCAAATCTGATCATGCATTGACTTGGCAAATGAATTGTTTCTATTATATAATTTGATGTATGATGTAAACCATGTAGTTTCACTAACCTGGTGTATAGAAGAAATCAGTCACTGTAGCTGCTCAAATCCTTTTTTTGTTTAAATTGGATATCATAATTGAATACAGCGCTGTTCTTGTGGTTTACAAATGTAATTGATTTGTCTGTGCACCTTCTGGCCTGCTATGGAAAAGTATTCTGCTTATTTCTATTAGGTCTCATATGTCTCTGATGTGTTTGAACTAATATCAACAGAAGGATTAGTGATGATTATCTGCTCCACTAAACCTATTCGGATGAACGATAAGGTTAATAAGCCACATTCAATTGGAGGCTAATGTTTTACAACTGCAGATTCGTTCATTTGCTTAGAAGCAAAAATTATCTTATGTTTATGAAAAATAATTAAAAAATTCAGAAACCCTTAGCTATGATTGTGTTCTGAAATCTTTAAACTGATAAAAGGTCGTTGCATTTTTTTTATAATTATAGATTTACATTTACAGAAGTCAGTTTCTTTGGGAAGTCCTCGGCAAGAGGACAGACCAATAAAGTTGAAACAGTTGGGATTTTTTATATTTTTACAGGGCACATCAATAATGAAAAAAGGGTTATCAAAGGAGGACATTCCAGTTTACTTTGACTGCAGTGCTGCTCAGATTGGCCAATCATGTTTTAGCATAGGCAGATCGCAGAAATGATATATGATCATGTGATGCTTACCAGCGAATCAGACAAAATCAATCTGATTCTATGAGATGGCACATCGAATTGATCATGTGCGTCTCCATGAGTTGTCTTCCTAGGATAACTTGACATTCCAGCAATCAAAATAAACCTTAATGTTCAGGCTAAAGCAAACAATTGTTTATTTTTTTATTTTAGAACAAGAGGAGAATACAAATGAATATTTGAAGCAACTAGAAGACAAAGCTATTATCACAGCGATATGTAATTTCTGGTTACCACAACTGTCAAAAGACAAAGAACAAGCTTTTAAAATGTTTTTGGAGGCAGAATGGCCATATATATTTAGTACTGAAAGCAGATGGTTTAGTGGAACAGATGTAAAGAATTTAGGTAAGTTAAAACTCTGTTTTAAAAGAATTAACATTATGTGAAATTAAATTATCAGTTTTTGTAAAACATACATGCATATACAAGATAACAACATAATATCAACTGTGCATCTGAATTGCTGTTCCTTTCTGTTAAGCAGAGTCTGTAAAGGTGGCCATACACGGGTCGATTTCCCACTCGATTCCTGGCCGATCGATCACCAGGCGCGTGCACGCCGATCGATCGACGAGGAATCGAGTGCAGCCCACCTTGACCGATCGACCCCGCCCGATCGACTTGGCCCCCAAATCGGATCGGCCAGAGAACTAACCTTTTGGTCTTTTGTGATCGATTGAGCACACATCAAGGGGAGTTGACATTTGTGAAGCGATCGATCGGGAACAGAATCGTCCAGGAATCTGTGGCCTAAGGTGGTAGGCACAGACTTGATTGGGCGATCGATCGACGCCTGTGGCTTCACCGGAATCGATCGGATGGGCGATCGATCGCTCACGAGTCGACACATGTATGGCTAGCCTAACAGTTCAATAATACTTTAGCCATTCATAAATCATATAAAGATTTTTTTAAATATGAATGCATTTTGACAAGGTAATCTAATACTTTGAAATCAGCACAAAAGCCAGGCAACTTGCATTCTTAAAAGAAGAGGTCAGCAGTGGTGGCCAGTATATGTCAAATAGCAGAGATTTCTTTTGGGTACCAGGGTTAGCCTAAACTTCTTCTCAGTGAGATTTTGCAGATCACCAGAAATACAACAAACACATATGATTTGCAAAATTATATAAGGTCTTGACTTTAAACTCTGTAAACTCAATCTGTTACAAAATATATCTTACTGATTATAAATATCATGATTTTAATACCACATGATTACATTCAAATGGTGAGCATCCTATCATATTCTGTGAACATATTATTTGTAGATAACCTAACAAAGTAAGGCACACTTGCAATGTAACATACGTTATACATTTAGCCCCTTCTATGTATTCTTCTTGTTGTCTCCTAGCAGTAATTAATACACCACAACCAGAATTGTATATTTGAAAAAGAAAAGTCTATTTTCTGTAAATTAGCTTCTTTTAGTATGCTGTAATATAAACTATTTCTGCCACTAAATCTGTTATGTCTTTGGCTCCAGATGGTCTGCTCCCTGCAGTCATTGCTGCAAAATATGGTCCTGGCCAGCAGGTTCCCTCATCTGAATGTACGGGAGAAACCAACGTCCCGAGTGCCATAATAAAAGCTGCAGAAAAATGTCATATTTTTCCCAGTAACACATTTGTATCCAAAGTTTCCCATCTGGTTCAGCTGGCACCAAAATATCAAACGGTAAGTACAGATGTAGCTCATAATGACTAATTTGAATGCATCATCAAAGTTATTGGAATGATTGCTTTTGCTGTAGGCAACATATCCATGATTTGTGAGTGCCTGGTATTCTACCAGCAGGCATCACCAGCTTGCAGAGTCCTATCAACAGTAGCCTTTGGAACTGATGGGGATTTAGGAGAACTAGGTTTAAACATCTTGCAGAGAACCATATATTCTCCTGAGTGATGTTTAATATGTGTTTCTAAGCCACCCCTTTAATTAATTAAAGTTTATTATCACTTAAAAGATTACGTATGGCTAAGCTGTTGCTGTGAAGAGTTAATAGTGCTGAGCAGACCAGGTTACAAGTAGTTGACTAAATATGTACTGACTTGATTTCCTGACATGTTTTTAATACTCCTTCAATTTTGAGATCCTGGTGACAGGGCCTGCAGGATGTGGGAAGTCCACGTGCATAAAAACCTTTGTGGAGAAACTGAAAGCTGACGGGAAAAAGATTAAGATTGAAACAGTTTACACAGAAGCTCTTCAGTCTGGCCAATTGCTTGGGCTCATGAATAAAACCCATAGGTAAGAAGAAGCTAAATTGATGTATATCATTGCATAGCTACAATGTGACTTTGCTTATTGATGCCACTTGCTTTGAAATATCAAAGGCGATCATAATAAAAGCAGAGGCAGAATTATCACCACTACACCTGCATGGATGTGGAAAAAGTGGGTACAGAGGCACATGCAGATATTCATCACACTTATGATATCAGGTCCCTTTAAGTCTAGAAATGGAACATCTAGGTACCTCAAAGGTTTCACTGCAAAAGGGAAGCATAAATAATAATATGATTCATACTTTACCATTGTGTTGACTGAAAAAAATCTACCCATGTGGTAAGATATGCTGAACTGTATTACTTTGTTACAGGTACAGGGTTATGCTCCTCTGCACTAGAACTTTCCTCACATAGTTCTCCACACTCCCCACACAAGGCAGAGGTGGACACAATTTTTGGCCTTTTTTATTTTGCATTCGGTATGTTTGTAACAGAGAAATACAACGAAACACCAATGAAACACAAGTAAAGAAATTGAGGGAAAGATCTGTGGGCTACAGTAGACCAATGTTGTGGGGAAGAGGCCCTCCTGCTTTAACAAGGGGTCTCCCCCTCATTAGGTGTGACATGGAGCCTGGTGGGACAGGGAGTGCCCCCCCTTCCTGTCCTTCCAGGCTTGCCAAAAGGGGTCTGGTATACTCTGGAGGTATAGTCATACAGAGTAGTTAGCTTACAGTGCACTATAGACATCTTTACAGTGACAGAAACAGATGAAATGTAATCTGATCATATTTTACCTTCCCTGGTTCCTTCATAGATAATGTTATATTTTGTTAGATAAAATCTGTTTTTACTTTCTTGTAAAATCAGATTTTAGTGACATCAATACTTCACTTGTACTTAAAATGTACTTCACTTTGCAATTTAGGCAGGTCATGGCTTGTGGGAGGGGTCAGCATAGACAACAGGAGGTTGTAGGAATGCCCATAATCCAATAAGTTATATTTGGTGGGTCAGGTATAAATAGCCACATCCAAGCCTTACTTTATTCACTACTGAGAAATATTAACAAGCATGTGGATTTTCCACTTGAGTCACGGGGTCTTGGCTAGATGTTGCTGTTTGTCCAGCCAGGACAGGCGTAGGCTCTATCTTACTTACTGCACCAATTTCAATACAGAAGAGATATCTATAAAACTTTCGTTTTTGGTGGTAAGGCTGAAGTCAATACCATTTTTTTTGCAAATAAAGGGTCTATAAAAATAACTCCATAATGGGGCAACATTGATTTGTGTTTGTTAATTCATGATTTCATCTTCAATGTGGCCACTTTTGTACTCTTTCAGGTTACCTCTACAACTACTGTGTAGCCTCGTTTATAAAGTTGCAGCAGTCCCTTTGGGATTTATGTAATTTCTTACATAGTCTGTACACTGGTTCACATCTCTTAGGAATTGTCTCTGTCAAGATCAGTTACCATTTCTCTAAGCTTCCAAACTGTAAACACACAGGAATAGCCAGGAGCAATCTAGATGTTACTTCAAATGTCCTACTAAATAGACAAGGGAATATGTCAAAGAGTTGTTTATTGTTACTTTCTATCAGTAAACATTAAGTTAGACATACAGCTAAACTTAGATAGAATTTTTTTTCAGAATGTTGTATTTACTGTTATGACATAAAATACACATAGAGAAAGGATTAACTAAACACCGCCGAGCCCTAAAACACATTAAAGTGTGACTGGAGGTAGAACTTTGATATTCAAATGTTTCATTATATCACCAACCCCAAAAATAAGAGGATTCTTACTTAGGGGGTGGAGTCGTGCAAATAAGCAAATACTACAATTTAAAAATAGTAACCTTTAGAGCAGCATTAGATAAAAATTTTGTTATAGTTTCCATTGCAATTTCCATTCCATTTAACCCGCAGCATAGATTTATGTGATTATTTGAGTTGATTTGTGTTATGCATTAAAATGCAGTCAGTTCATTAGTGCCTTTTTTTTAGATGGGTGGATGGCCTGTTGCCCCAGTTGTTGAGACTGTACTGTAAGCCATGTAAAGATAACAACGAAGCCCACGTTCTGCACTTAGATGGAAAGGTAAGGAAATACAGATACATAGAGTACCAAGATTGTATAAAACAATAACTGTTATATTACATTTCTCATGGCATCACAATGACCTTGGCCAAGGTCATTGTCATGCCAGAATACCCATCCATTACCCATTTGCAATGGCTTGGCTGAGGTAAGGAGAAGCTCACCCATGATCCTGTCCATTGTGCTTTTGATGCTATGAAGGTGTCCTGTGCCCTTAACAGGCAAACTCCTCCAAAGCATAATGTTTCCACCTCCATGTTAAAAAGTGGGGATGGTCATAGGCAGCATGCCTCCTCTTTTCAGCATGGCAAGTTGCATTGATGGCAAACAAGATTTTTTGTCTTATCTGGCCATGTCTATTGGTTTTATAACACACTAGGACCAAGGTGCAACACTTTAGCTTTGAATATATTGTAAGTTAATATTGTACATTCATTTTCTGCAACTTCTTGCACTTTGCATAATACCATACTGAAAAACTAAGCACAGTAAATATTATTAATACCTAATCCATGAATAGATGTACCTGATGTAAATAATTAATCTAAAATACATTTACATTGTTGTTTAAAAAAACAGTCTCATAAGAGATGTATACTTAACTACAAGAAGTTTGCACTCCATTATTTTCATTTGTTTTTGTATACTTACAAAACTGTAGAATCATTGTTGATTGCTGGCAATAAATATTATAAAGGCCAATTCTGTAACCACGGGCTATAACAAAATCAATTGCTTATGTATAATTGAGATGTGGTTGCCAAGGACAATCACAAACACTGAGAAGCATATAACACTGATGTCAGAGGACTGGCCAAGCTTCTCCTATCCTATTGAAGGGAAGAAATAGGGGGGCTAACATGGCATTGAACAGAATGAGGGCCGTGTGTACAGCGCTTAATCTTTCACTTGCTAATGGGAAGGATCAGGAAAGATAATTGCCAATAATTTTAAAGCATATGTACAACCTTAGTAATAGCTATAAAATTCTGTTTTTATTTGCTTTTGTGTGAACTGTGATGTTTATATAACAATTTTTTTAATAATGCCTTGTATCAATTTAGATTAGAGGCCATGAAACTGAACTGATTCAGAATTTGTTTCATGGAGAAGGTAAGTGTAATTTAAAATGTACTTCTGATGAAAAATGACTTAAGCTGGGCAAAGACAGGCTGATTTCCCGTCGATCCCCGACCCGACCTACCGGGCGTGATGACGTCATCACACACGCCCGCTAGTGCCGAGAATCGGCCGGCACCCTTTGAGTGCCGCCCATTACTTCGGCTTGGAAAGTAACCTTTAGACGTATCTGCAGCAAAGTAAAGTCAATGTAACATGACTTGCTGAAGTTTTCGCTAGTTATTCAACCGCTTTTCTCAATTCATTGTGAATGAATAGTAAAGTGTTGAAAGTGTCAAAGCATATTTTCATTGAGTAGAAAAGTACTCCTTTGAAAACGCTCTTTATATTGATGTATGTGTCCCTACCTGAGGAAATTTAAAGCCAGGACATATGTTTTGGAAAGCCAAACATTTTTAAGTTTCATAGATGGAGGACCCCTTTACAGGAAGTAATATGATTTGAAACTCTTAAGCTGTCCATACACCTTTAGATCTCTCTGTCAGATATCCTTTAGATCTACCAAAAACTATGTAGTATAAGGTCCTCTGCGACTGAACACAGGTAGACTTGATGGTTTAGAAAGTCCCTTATATTACATGGTTTTGGTAAAACAAAAAGAGATCTAAAGGAAATCTGACAGACAAATCTAAAGTTGTATGGGGACCCTTAGTTATAGTATGAAAAACTTGATTTTTGTTAAGAGTTTAGTCTTCATATTCTGTGATCCCAGTGGGGGGAGATTTACTTTAATTTTCTGACCCATAAAATAGTGGGAAATGCTTGTCATAAGAGCACGTAGACACATTGTCTGAAGTTCTGAAACACCCCACTCTACATTTTTTTGCATGCAATCCAAAGAATTTAATGGCGATTTAGAAGATTCTAGTTAATTGCAATCAAGAAAGTATGTATCTATTGATATTAATATATGCCTCTGTCAATATGAAAACTAAAATTTACCTAACATTTTTGACAGAATATTTTTCATTGGAAAATAATGAATGCATACGGATCTCTGAGTCTCTTCTAATTTTTTGGGAGGTAAGTGACAGCAGTCCAATATATAATAATATTATTGTCAGAATTCTCATGCAGTTCTTAAACACTAATGTTCTGTATTGAAAAAAATGAAAGACATCTAATCTAAACATCTAATCTGAGAAGCGAAAACCAGGAAATCATTAATTGTGACAGTTTATTTCAATCAATCTTCCTTGATTTGCACTTTACAAATTTAATCTATGATCACAAGACATCATTCCATGTTCCCCGCTCTTGTTAATTGAACCAGCTTGAGCAGATGCAGGTGTTCCTGCTGTAAAATAACAAAAATGAGCTGAATGCGATCATTTGCAAGTCATTGTCTTAAAATAATTACCGGTAGCTTTCAAATCACAGTGCTGATGATTTTCTTACCTCTGTTTCAAAACTTTGCATGTAATATAACAGCTTTTCTTTGGGGATTGTTTATAAAAATACCTTAAATGCAGTATTTTTAAAAGAGTTTGCCATATACATTCTAGTACTGTAAACCTGGAAAACGAGAAAATTTGACAGTGCGACTCCTTTTTCTCTTCTTAACATTGCTTATTTGCATATAATTTCCATAAATAATGAGTCCTTGTAGACGTAGGACTATTTGAGCGAGAGTATGTAAAACCAGCCTGCAGAAAGACAACTTAAAAAGAGGGCCTGTCATTAATAGACCAATCTCCTGTCTCCATTCACGATGCCATCCTAGCATTTGCTATACATATAAAATGGCAGAATGAACTAGCATTGGTAAAGCAGGGACACTGCAGGAGGTACACATTCTACAGAGGACCAGGCCTTTTCGGAGAAAGAATATATTTGAAAGGAAAGTTTACATGTGTATAACATTTTACAGTTACAAGAGTAGGCAGTCAAACAAGAGTTTGTGCATAACTGCATGGCTAACATGTTCAGAAGTGCATAGTGTATGGTAGCAAAGGCATCAGTTATTTTGGCACAGTTTTCTTGTTGGGGGTGATAAAAATATATTTCAGGTACAATATTTCCATCCTGAAATTGTATTTATAATTTCTTTCTTAAATTTTATTGACATTTGCATTCTGTGATGCTATTGTAGACTAAAAAGGACAGTATTATGTAAAAATGTTCTGCAATGCTGTACATTTTGCTGTGTTTCAGGTTAGGCTTAAAAAAAGTTAAATAAATTACCGGTATATAAAAATAAAAAAAATCCTTTTTCATGTATACAATGTTTCCAATTATTTTAAAGTAATGGCTATGCTTTGGAGGTCCTTTATAATTATGAAATTTGTTATTTGGTAAATATGTTACCAAATAATGAATTCAGCCTTTACAGCACTGGTATTTGAACAGAGGGTGGCAGTGTGGTCACACACATGAAAGATGATACAACTAATATGGAATATTTAGTTCATTATTTATAGAATACAATTTGTTTATTTTTGTTTTCTCTGTAGCTGGACACTTTAGCCAATGTGAGTCCTTCAATCTTGTGTTGTATGGGTATTCTGTCCATGACAAGTGATGATGTAGATTGCAAATTACCTCTCAAAATGTGGATGACAACCCAGGAGGAAGAACATCAACCACTGTTACATCAACTAACCAAGACATTCCTAGGTAACTTAGATGATTGTCTTTGTCACTTTCCATCATAATCAATATATGGTTTAAAGCATAAGAATATATTTTATGGTCTCTTTGGAAATTATATCAGCAATAATATGTTTATTCAATTAACTCACATCTGAAGTTTAAGTGTTACAGCTCTGTTTCAGAGTACAAAAGTTTTAGTACCATTGTGAACATGACAAAATAAGTGTTAACATCCCTCATTGTGGCAACGTTGATGTACATTTACATGACGTACATGTACATGACGTACATTTCAGGCACCCAGTGCTATCACATGGTGGTGTGGTGTAAAGAGCTCTATGGTTTATGGTGTCGTTATCTATCAACTGCCTGGTTTATCCAGACAGTAAGATGGCCATCACAGTCTAGTGTCTATCTGGAAGTCCAAAGATGCTCCACCCCTCTAGAGACACTGATGAGCTGCCCGGTGCAAGGAAACTTGGTAAAGTGGATGTCTAAGTAAGGTCTACCTTCCTATGTCTTCTTGTGCTCGACCTCTAAAGGGATGGAGCATCACAGGATTTCTTCAATGACATTCATCTTACTTATATAGGTAAGTTGTTTTTGTTAACATCATCCCAGCAAAGTGGAGGTTGCAGCCAGGAGTGCCAACCTAATTGAAATATGACACTTTGACACTTATAAATATAACACTGGATATATTTTTTGTAATTTTGTAGAAAACTGCAAATTAGATATGTATTATTAAGTCACTAAGCTATCTAAAACTATTTTTTAAAGACCAGCTGTTAAGGGAAATTTTAGTTGAGTTTCCAGATTGTGGATACAATCAAGGTTCATTTTAATGAGAGGTTTCTGGTTTCATTAAAATTTCAAGATGCTGGAAGGCATATTTAAAAGATGACATATTTGGATCATCTGCTGTCAATAGACTGAAGATCCCCCTGTGCTTTTTAACTATAGCTTGCTGCAGATGACTTCATATATTGTTAAGGTACCTGCTTACTACTCGGACAGATGACGTGAGTGTAGTAAATAGATATCAAATATTAATTCAAATATTAATTAATTAAATGGTGTTTTTTAAGTTGCTATATGACTAGAGCTGTATGTAGTATACACATGGACTATGCAACATTTTAAAGTTGATAAGATACAGAAAAGAGAATGAAATAATATATAGTTTATAACATAACATGAGAATGTGCAGAGTATAGTGGCATATAATATACAATTTACAGTGCTATTCCAAGCTGTCAGCACTGCCCCTTCTCCCCCGGCAACATGCTATTTACTTAATTAATCAGGAGGAAGGTCAATGCTGAGCATCCAGAGACTCAAACTCAACTCAAATAGACAAAAGGCCTCCATGCATGAGTTGGTTTTTAGTTAGATTCTTGAACAATTGATCATGTGCAAGTTCGGCCACCTTTTCTTTGTGCAAAGTGGTGCACATCGATTCACCATCCATTGACGAATGGCCAAGCGCAGCGCGGTGACATCATCACGCTGCGCTGGAACATTCATTGATCGAGCTGGTATCGACCTGTGTATAGTGACCCTTACACTCAAAGCTATCTGCACTGCCCAAACCTTTCAACCTTCCTGTTTTGGCCAGGAAAGTCCCGTTTTTTATGTGGCTTTCCCGACCAAATCCTGATTTCCCAGGATTTTGAAATCGGGGGAATTTAGGAAGCAGGGGGCGTTACTCTCCCTCCTAAGTTCCCACCCTGCTTGTGCAGATGATGTGCAAAGTGGGACATTACAAGGAGAGTAACACTTTCTCCCTCCAAAGTTAGACAGGAACTTAACAGAAGGGAGGGGACTTTAATCTCCTGATACCGGAAGTGACGTCCAGTATCTGGATCGACTCTGGCCTAAAACCGAAAGTGACATCATGTCCCATATTCCCAGCCGGCGAAAATGACAGCTATGGCACTTCCCCTCCTCCCCTGAAACATGCTGTCTATCTTTTCTCTTAGGAGGAGGGGCAGTGCTGAGAGAGTTACTTACAGAGACATGTACCAAGCTGTCAGTACTGCCTTGGCCTAATGTACCAGTTGACACCAGTGATTCAACATGTTTTAGTGCGTGTTTGGGAAAGAATGCATGGGTAATTGTTTTTCCGTCAGCATTTATGTGTGTTACAGCTTGATGTTAGGAAGAGTGCACTATTACAAGAGCCTTCCCCACCAAACTCTACATAGTGCTCTCATTTCATTGAATGGGATATAGAAGGGAAGAAAATGCAAAACACATGAAATACACAACAATAAACATAAAACATAAAGCGGACCATAAACATGATGCACCATAAACCTTTCCTGATCTGGATGTATTACCAGTGACTGACCCCATGGTTCCTTCACTACAACTTTCCTTTAGAAGAGGACTACACATATCACTGTCATGTTTATTACGGGATAGTACAAAGCTCAAAGTACTTTGTGCAGAGCTCCTTCATTAGCATTCTGAGGTGATAAGGCATGATAATGACATACTTATAGCCCGACAAAAAAGATAAGGCATAAAAATCCAGAACCGTTTTACATAAGAGGATTTAATGTTCAAAGGTTTCTTTCTTATAGATATTTAGCATCTCCATAAGTTTAAACATATCATAATCTGATTCTTAGTGGGTAAAATTATCCATTCCTGTAGTGCTTCATAAATAAAAACTTGTTACATAATTAAGGCCTATTAATGGGTAGAACAGGAAAAATGGAAACATATAGCACACCACACAAAAATTACAATTCCCCATGAATGCTTGTTATTGAACATATTTTAAGGTAAAAAAAATAGGACTGTTTTTGTAACATTCTTGGACATAGGGATATTTAATCTCTCTGGGGCATTCTAATATAAAATAAGCCAAAGAAAATACATATTTTGTGTAATGTAATAAACTTCTAAACAACAAAAAAAAATATATATAAATATATATAAATGATCCAGCAACATCGCTGGATCGGACGAAGTGGCCAACCTCCTAGGACGTTTTTGGCTAGAAATTAGAAATGGGAACATGGAGATTCAGTTTATGAGATACACTTTATTGCTAAAACACATTATACATATAGACGTTCTGAAGGGGATCCAGTCATGGGCCCTTTCTACGGTGCATCGACACTAGTCCCTGGACACAAACATTAGTCCCACTCCAGGCATCCCACCCACACATGGTTACATATATGATAGGTCAAAGGTGAGTAGAAAGGGGTCCGAGTTATCCAGCCCCTCCCGGGGGAATCCCTCGACGCATTTCAGCCTTCTGGTGTTGGCCTCATCAGGAGGGGAGAGCAAGTCCCAACTTCACGCCATAATTGCAAGTACAGTTTCGGTTGCTAGGGATGGCCAAAGTCTGTTAAAATTTTAGACAATAGATGTCAATCAAAAGATGAATGTAAATAGAAACTCTCCAATTAAACATTACATCTCAATCCCAACCCAGACATATCAACATAATCATTACGTAACGTCCCCCCATACATAGACAATGTCATCAAATTACAGGATGATAATTGTTTTGAGGATCTACATGGTCAAAGTGCATACCTACTACCTTGAGCGTACACCCTGTGTAAGGCACCACCCTACGGAACACAGGATCATGAGGACGAGTATGTGTTCCCCAGTTAGGACACCACTGTAACGAGTCAAGAGGTCATAGCTAAGTAGGTGTGTCCAAGAAGGGAGATAGATAAATTTGTAAAATATCATCAATAAGTGGATATGAGAGATGTTTTCTAATAAACTTCTAAAGCAATTTCTTCAAGGAATTCTATCCTTTGAGCTACGTAGTAATATAGGTATATAAAAAGGAAATACAATTCTCTATGTCCATAGAGGCCAACAATGTAAGGCAATGGGCCTCCAAATCACATATTGTGGTGGCTTTTCCTTTATTTTATTTCTCTCTGGCCAGCAATGTTTTCTGTCTAAATTCAGCAACTTATAGGGAAAAATATGTTATGAGCTGTTTTAAAAGCAACATGGTACCATTTCTCTTTCTATTTGCTTATTTGTTTTTATTCATTTAAAATGCATATGCCTGTAACACAAGACCTATGCATGACTCCCATTAGGGCATTGTATAAAGAACCATACAGTACATACAGTAGCTTGTCCAAGTAACCATCATCACTTGTGTCAAAATAATAGTAGTACTGATTTTATTCTTTGAATTAAAATAGCTATGCTTAGGACTTAACCGTTTCCATAGGTAAACCAGACTAGGAACACATTAGTGATGAATAGCGAATTAATGGACCAAACTATTAAGGTCCGAGGTTATCATCAGAGTTTACCTTCATTTCATTTATTAAGTCAATGCACATTCAGTTTTCTATGTAAACTTTCTTTCTACTGCTTTAGTTTATCAATAAGTCTAAAAAGCACATCAGCTTTTTTCATACAAACCCAAACTCTAACCGCACGACAAACAGCAACCTAGGAACCCAACCTATTTATGAGCATTTGTCAAATATTCAGCTAATTGCCACCTGCTTTTTTCTTAATATACTAATTGTAATATCTTATCTTCTATGACAATTTCTATACGTTTTAAGCAATGCACTGTAATGTTATCTGTTATGAATTTATGCTGTCTGTACCCAAGTCATAGATAGTCAGCCGCGTATTGCTGTAGTGGATTTGCTCAGAGTTTTTCTCGGCTCGTAACTAAAACATGATTTCCGTTTATTGAATGAAATTGGTATGAATGCCAGCTGAAACCTTTTTCCAGCTGCATTACATGGGTGAACTGGAACTCTGATAAAGGAGTTATATGCTGCAATGACAGGAATTGATTTCCAATTTTCTGTAGAATTACACTATCATTGCTCATGACTCAGGCAATTTAGCTTATATTACAGTGCTCGTTGTGTGCTGTACATCAAACTGACAGTCTGTTCTTCACCCAATGCAAGGCTTTTGACGAGATAGTATGAATTTGATTTATAGCAAATCTGATTTTCATTTTTGAATTTAGTAGTTGATTAAAGTGTGTGCACTTGTTTCTGGCAAAAGAGAAAAGTCTAAATGTAGTTTTCCCAAACATAACTGCAGGAAAGATAACATTTATATCATTATAACAGTGGATCTGTGAGAACCATAAAGAAGGAACTTTTAGTGCCACATGAAAGTATTCTTAATAGAGCCATCACTGTTAAGTACAATGGAAATGTAGCCATATCTCAAACTGCATAATAATTCAGACCTGCAGCTCCTAGTTTTACTGACGGGAGCACACTGTGAGGATGTTCAATTCGGAATGGCAAGAAAAATAAAGAACATTGTTTAATTCAGTATAAATTATTAAATCTATCTTTGCATAAAACAAGTTTAACTGCATGAATCTGTCTTGATATAAAGATTACTTGAATCGTCCGCACAGCAGCTTTCAGACTTGTGAAGCAAGATCCAGTTTTATGAAACAAGTATCCCTCTACTTCTCTACTAAGAGAGCTGTCAGTTGAACATAAGATCAGGAGGGAAGAGAACTTGGGTGACCTCAACAGTATACTGCACCTTCTTTTTTGTTTAATTAGAGGTCAGGTTCCCCAGGGAAGCATGGTGTACTGCTGAAATGCTATTGTCTGTGGAGACCTTAGTGAGTTGTCTGGTAGGGTGTCTGCATCACAAGACTGCATACACTGAATATGAATAAATATAAAATTTTATAGTATGTACTTAATGGTTGAAAGTTAAATTTTATTAAGGTTTTCCATCCCTTTCTAGATCCCTGCTTGCAGTTTTTAAGAAATAAACACATACTTCATTCACAAGGACAAAGATATGGACAGAAGAGAGATATTTTTCTTTGCGAAGCAAGTGTGGTCCAGACATTCTGTAGGATTGTTAAGGTATGTTATATGAATGTGTGTTTTTTCAGGGGGATCAAACCACATAACATATAGTCACACTGCATATTGAGGATCAGCTAGGATTGTAATCATTTTAGTAATTTAGTATATTGATAGGGTTACTATCAATGTAGTGTGGTCATCTAAGATGCTCCTTGCCTTTGAGTGCTTATATCCATGTAAAAATGTACATTGTGGTTGCTCCTTATATACATATTTTATCTGATGTCTGATGTCAACAAATTTTTTTTCAACATGCTACTAAGATGAGTATAAATCAGAATAGTGCTATTAAAGTGCTATTACTCTTTGTAAACATTTGTGGCCTTGTTAGGTTTAGGGATCAACCAAACAATAAGAGAGGGCTGTTGATGCTCAAACTGAAACTTTTTTTTAACCACGAGGCCTAGCATGGGTCTTGCTAAAACCAAACTGGTAAACAGGCAGCTGAACTCAGTATAGTTCTTAGCACTCAGTCCCAAACAAATAGTCCAACAGAGCGTTGCCCTCTCCACGAAGGGAGGTAGTATTAATAACAAGCTCCTCACCCCACTTTTGGCCAGGGGCCGTCCAAGTAGGCACAGTTGATGTCAGCGGATGCAGGGTAGGTGTACGGTGGGCCGGAGTAGCAGGCTCACCAGCAGTGACTCCATGGCAGTCTTGGTGCGGCCCAGTGATAAGGGCCGATGGTATACCCCACTGGAACAGCAGTACGGGTACCCGTCAGAAAGTGCAGTGGGCACCAGTATCGTAGGAGGGATGCGCGTGCTATTATGTCTTCTGGCTGAACGTACTCTGGATAAAGCTGTGGGGAAAGATAGGCCTCGGCTGGAGCAACTTATTGGAGGGTGCTGTCTCCTTCCTGTCCTTCCTGTCCTTCCTGACCGAGCACCACACCTCCTTTTATCCTCTCCCTGTCCTGAGGCATCTTGCTCCAGCTTCTTAAAAGGACCCCTACCCCCATCTATTAACCCCTCGCCACTACAGTCCTCCATCAACAATTCATTACAGTTTACAAGGCATAGAAAGAAAATAATGATACAGTAAGCATGGTATAAGGTTTTATTATTCAGCCAGTCTCATCCTATGAAATTGAGATTAAAATGTATCTATAGGTTACAGGACTCAAGAAATGTCCTAATGTTTTTAGGACATTTATTTAATGTGAAAAAGCAAAGAAGGTATTATAAACATAATTTAAACTTAAAGCTAAATACATGGTATACAAAATTATTAATATCACGTGGTAAGAACAGTTTCAGAGCCATTAATTCATTTGTGTGCTGCTTTTTCTAAGCCAACAGCCACACATTGTATCTAATAATCTATTAAGCGTGAGTGGTAATTAAAACAGTACAAGGTAAAGTCTGCCTTCAAATTTGGATTCTTAAACATATTACATAGTGCTCAGGTCTTAAGATCATTCCTGTCTTCTCAAAGAAAAAGAGATAAGAATACAGGTGTAACGCTAGGCTGTATTATATTCATCATTTAGCTAAGCATCACCTGTTATTCCATACTAAAAGTTCTTTCTTCCCTATTTGTAAAAGTAAATATAACACACTAACTCTATAAATATATATTTTCTTTGTATGTTAAAAGTTATATAATACTTTATTGTAAAACTTTTATATTTCACATATAAATATATAAATGCCATTATATGGGCATTATTTAAATCAAATTATTTACAAGCGATAGTAGGGATGGAGCTTTTCTTTTTTTGACTGTTTTGGTAAGAGAGAGAGAAGAGAAAGAAGAGGGGGGGAGGGATCACGTCATAGTTGTTGTCTTATTACCAAATTCAGCACCCTTCTGGAATCTTCTGGAATCATTGTTGCTAAGACTAAACACTTAGACAAACAAGAGGTCCATATGCAAATAAAAGGGAAAAAGTCGCCAATTTTTCTTCTTGCCAAGTTAGGCTATGCCACACCTAGAGATGGCCCTTAGTTTAATGTCGTGTTAAGCAGCGCATTGGCGTTAACAGGATTAATAACCCCCCCCCCAAAAAAAATTTACGCATCCATTGACAGCCAATGTACACATCAGCAATGACAATATTGAGCCCTGATTTGGAATTAGCATGGAGCGGTGTGAACAATGACATGCTGGTTTGTATAGGCACCTCATATCCCATTGTTTTTTCCCTACAATTGTACCATTCTGTACTGAACACGTGGAAATAAACATAGTGTAGACAGGCCCTAAGAGGAAGAGGAACCTATATATACAGAGGAACCTATATATATATATATATATATATACTGTATATAGAAAGTTCTCACTCCTGTACCTGGGAAGAATTAGCACTTGAGGATTGTTTGCCGTGAGCAAATGTAAAAGGTGTAATTGTTTTTTGTATCAGTGTACTGTACACAAGGTATTACAAGAAAAATCCTAAGGCAGTAATATTGTTGAGTGTGTGTTCCGTATTAGCATTCCATCTTTGTTCTTCTCAGCACAGATGGCTCATTTAGCTGCCAATTAAAGTTCTGCCTCAATGTGAGAAAAAAATAATTCTACAAATTACAGAGGAATTTCTACTACTTCTTAAGCCAAAAGCAACAATTTTACCCTCACATCTTCTTAGTATTACCAACATTTTTCATCATAAATGGAAGATGTATGTCAATCAATATCTTTTGTAGATTTAACAACTGGAATGCCAATTCACTAGTTTCTATAAAATGGCAAGGAACAAATGGAAGCATTTTTTTTACTATACCAGCTGCTGAGAGTTGTTTTCTGAGAGGAATTCACTAAACTTGTCTTTTATATAAAAATTCCACTATTGCGTTGACTACATCACACACACTACATCACACACACAGCCTTGCATGGCAAGAAAGGTAGGATAGTATGATATGCCATCCAATCAGAGTTTCAAGTATTGTAGTAGAAATAAGAAAACATATATTTTGATAATACACTGAACCTGGCATTACTGAACCTGTTAACCTGAATGCATGCCCTCATATTCTTTTTAACATAGATAATGCCTAGAAGATAGTAGAAGTTGTTGGCTTTAAATGGTTCCATCATTGCATATTGTTGCAAGATTCCAAGTACTGCAACATGAGTTGCATGGATGGGCATAGCAACTACATTGTCATCATCAATCAATAATATAGTAAATGTTTAGTGTTCTGCAAAGAGAGATTGTTTTTTGAAAATATTTTTACTACTATAATTTTCTCAACAAACAAAACAACACATCAATGGAATGCAACAAAATACCCAAATAGCACACAATAATACCACCATGACAGTAAATCAGAAAAACAGACAAAAGTTATCGATACAAACCTGACATATTAAATGAATTTATCAATTTGAATTGGAAACAAGTAAACACAGTCGCCAAAGCAGATGCAGAATCCTTAGTCCAAGCGCCCCAGACCTTGTCAAATGTTGTCAGCTGACCCCCTACTAGCATAAGTGGCCTGATACAGATAGAGAAAAGAATTTATCAAAGCCTTCCAAGCAACAATAGTGGGAGCTTCCGTATGTGTCTAATGAAGCAGTATGAGTTTCCTAGTATAAGAGGACCAAAGTCAGGAACATCCTGGATGGTACCAGGCACTCCATTATACCTAATAGGCAGATCCTCATAGGTGGATGAATAATAATGGACTGAATCCTAGAGTTATGGGTGGTTACATCTGACCAGTATGCAACAATAAGGGGACCAGGCCCATTGTCTTGAGTGCAGTGCCAGCATTAAGATGACCTAGAAGAATGGATTCTGCATAGTTCAGCAGTGTCACGGAGCAGCAGGTGTGGACCCACTGTGCCACGTGTCCTACCTCCTCTAAGGGCGTTGTCTGAGTGAACCCACTCGTTCTTCACAATACCCCTGATGGTGGGTACAGACTTTCCTGAGGGGATCACCAGGCCGCTACCTCTTAAGGGATGGTAGGAACACAGGCAGCTGGTCCAGGGGACAGCAGGGAAGGCTCCAGGAACACAGATGTTCTCAGTCAGACAGTATGACAGGGCAGGCAGCGCAGGTACAGATCAGGTAGCAGGAGAGAGCAGCAGGGAGGTAAGGGTTAACAGGTATCAGTCTCAGAACACAGGCAGGAGCCTTTCTCACAGGAGCAGCAAAGGCAGTCAGTGCTTAGCATAACATAGAGACCTTATTACTGAGGCAAGGCTGAAAGGGCAGGGTTCCTTATATAGCTGCAGCAGGATTGGTCAGCCAGGTCACATGAAGAATACCTTAAATCCCAGGAAATTACACACGCTTGTGTTTAAGGAAGTGTGTAGAAATAACAATCACCGCTGACCAGGGCGCCTAGATGTGCAACGGTAAGTAGGGAGATGGCGTCGGTGTACGGCAGCCGCCGTTACAAGCAGGTATAAACTTGAAAATGTAGATCTTGAAAGGTGTTGTAGCCCTCCTTCTTCCTTTTTTCTCTATTACATATACATGTATCTTTTTCTGTATGCACACTTAAAAAATGCAATCAATGTACAGTGCATAAAAACATTTACTTGACATTGACAATGACAAGACAGGATCATTTTACTTACCATAACCCTACTATTTCTAATTTAACTGTTGTTGATGAGAATTGATTTACAAAGACATGCCTTCCTCACCAAATCAATTGACCAATGCAAATTTTTGGGGGGATTTACTAGTAGTTGGGAATGAGTCAATATGCAAAGTTTCAGTTTTCTACATGAATGAACAAAAAGTAAATCCCTGATTACTTTTATAAACTATGCTTATTTTTTTAAAGGCTTTAATGCTCCATGTTCCTGACATGCTGGGTGAGGATATAAAGAAATATTTCATATTTTCATGCATCTGGTCTTTTGGAGGATGGTTGGACTCTAATGAAAAAACTATGTTCAGCAATTGGTGGAGGCACACGTACAGAAACCACACCACCTTTCCAGCAGAAGGAGAGGTAAATCTATGTTTGTAATATTTTTGAATATGATGTCTGTAAAACAACTATTACTTTCCACTGATCATTTGTCTTTAGTAGACATATTCTTAACAGACAGGCATCTTTGCTCACAAAAGTACCTCTATAGCAGAATCACAAAAAATTTTTTTAATGAAAGCTGCATATTTAAATAGGTTGAAAATGACTTTACAGGAACTTGTTGAAGTTTATATTTATTAAATGGTTCTACATATACTTTGAAGTATAGTTATATATGTGTTTATGTTAGCAAGGAAAAACTATACACTGACAGCGCAAGTGTTAACAGCCAACAGCTGCCTTTTCTGGTAGACAAGCATCATCTTCTAGAAGAGACAATGTAGCTTGGCACTGGTTATCTCTTGGCAAGGAGTGATCACGCTAGAATGATGTGCCTGCAAATAAGTGTCAGGACCTGTCATCACTACTCATGAGCATAAATATTTAATTCCAATCGAACGTTTGTTGCTGACAATCAGTATTCATTTTTGCTGCAGGTCTGGGACTATCACATTGACACTGATACGCGACATTTTGTCAGATGGCATGACACACTTTCCTCCTACTCTGTTAGTCAAGGACAGAACATGGCCTCTGAGGTGTTTGTTCAAACACTACACAGCGAGGTAATTTTCTATTTGTGCCACAGATATTTTATTTATTTGTAACTTCAGTTGTTTTTTGTTCTAGGCCAGTTAAGATTGAAATAGTTTTGTGTAAGGACACTAACCATCAACTGCAATTGTGAATGTGTAATGACCTGAAAATACATCATTTAAACTATGCAACATTGAGCCTCAAGCATTGGGTGCTATTAGTATAATATAATAATGTACTAAACAACCAGATGGGGGGGGGGGGGGGGGGGGAAACCCCCTCACAACTAATTAAATTCCCCCTGGGAAAATCCCAGGGGCAAGGGGACTTTAACGGCCACATAGGTGTAATGAGGTAACATGTAGTGAACAGTTCAAATCAATAAGAATTTATTGCACATAATAATTAAAAACATGAGGCATGCCGATGTCGGTCGATGTTACAACATAGTTTCAAAAGTTTTCGGATATTCCATATATAGTCAGTATAGATAAACATTAAAATACACATATAAAATTATATAAAAATCAGGTATTCTAATACGTTTGGGATAAAGTACTGTATCAACAGGATTAAGCCCAACGCGCGTTTCGTGTCGAAACTTCCTCAGGGGGTATGTCTTTATCCAAGTAGAGTAGCGAAGCACCAAAGACCGTCATTGAGACGTGCGGTCAAAGCCCCCATTAGAGGGCAGCCATAGGTGCAGAGCGGGAGCCAAGACAGACCGGCCGTAGTGGGCCAGCCAGAACAGCACGGGGAGCACTGAGGAGTCCAGACCCGACCTGAACACTTGACAGGATCTAACCGCCTACTTCTAATACCACTTATAAGAAGTTTACCTTACCCTTATTGGACCTATACATTTTGGCATTACTATTCATGATCTTTACAAGCTTACAGGTCTGATTCGGCCCTGGCCCATCTACCGGCCGGTCTGTCTTGGCCTCCCGTACCTATGGCTGCCCTCTAATGGGGGCTTGAGCCGCAACCTGTCTCAATGATCGGTCTTTGGTGCTTCGCTATCTACTTGGATAAAGACATCCAACCCTGAGGAAGTTCGACACGAAACGCGCGTTGGGGCTTATCCTGTGATACAGGACCTTTATCCCAAACGTATTAGAATACCTGATTTTTATATAATTTATATGTGTATAATGTTTATCATACTGACTATATATGGAAGTTCCGAAAACTTTTTGAAACTATGTTGTAACAATCGACGCACTCGGCATGCCTCATGTTTTTTAAATATTTGTGCAATAAATCTTATGATTTGAACTGTTCACTACATGTACCTCATTACACCTATGGGCCGTTAAAGTCCCCTTTGCCCCTGGGATTTTCCCAGGGGTGAATTTAATTACTTGAGGGGGTTTTCCTTCCCCCCCATCTGGTTGTATTTATTTTGGGATGTTGGCCACACCACCTGGATTAGTGCAACTCTCTTTTACTAATAATATAATAATGCTTAATAAAAAATACATACATTTTTTCAGTATCTTCGATTAGTTGGAATCAAAGCAAGACCCACTTCTGCTGTAAAGACATGTTGCTGACTTGCTCATGATTTCAATTAGATTATTTGGGAGTCCATTGCAAAACCCCTGTACATAGTATCATCAACACAATTGCTGGGGATGTGGAAAAGGGTTGTGGCAACATAACAAACATTTTTTTTATGCTAGAGCAAAACTTTTTTTGTTTGTAATGTTCCCACAACCCTCCTCTATAAAGACCCATCTCTAGCAAGTTTGATGATGATACCATATTCAGAAGCTTTGCAATTTACTCAGCATCAAAGAACTAAAAAAATAACCATCTGTACTGTTAAGGAAACCAACATATATAGTTCAATATTCAGTTATGACTTTCATAGGGCAGAGGTAATATTAACATGCTGCAAACAACATTCTGGGGAATGGTAAGTAGTGTTGAGCTTGAATATTCAAATTTCGAATATCGCCATTTCGTGAACATTCGCAAATATATGATTGGATATCTGCCGCGATTTCGATTTCATGCAAGTTTTTGCGATCCCATTCATTGGAATGGATCGCGATTATATAACTAAAGTAGGATTATATGACTGAAGTAAGATGTTACTACCACCTTGGCTCCCCTGGCAGAATCAAAAGGGGGGCTTGGGATCACAAAAAAGTGCACCTTGTATTTTTTAGACATTGTCAATTGTCAACTTGCCCACTCAGGGGGGGGGGGGGGGGGGGGGGGGGATAGACCAAAAATAAATTTGTCATTGCTTCTTAGCTGCTCTGTACTCTGTTGCAGCTGACAGAAAGCTGGCTGATGCTGGACACTAAAAGGGGAGTTCATATGCTTCGTTATACTTGGAAACAGTAGGTAATGCCTATGACAGATTAAGCTGCAGAAGGAGAACCCAGACACTATTAACCTCTGCTTTTTCTTTCACTAATTTCCACCCTTAATCTATATCCCTTTCTCTGCCCTTAATCTTACCTTTGATTTTTCCTTTTGCTTCCATAGCCCAACCTGTCAAGCACCCACACTGCTCCTTATCTGTGTCTGGGTAATACAGTAGAAAGAGAAACAGGGGCAGGGTGTAAAAGTTATTAATTTAAGTCATTATATGGCTAGTCATTGGTAAGTTGGGCTTGAAATGTTAAAGATGTTTTGTATCTCACCCAAGACATTTCATTGGCTTACTTAAGAGGGATTAGATTAAGCCTGGGGGTTTATCATTGATAAGGTAGCACCATGGAATGCATTAAGGCAGAAGTCGATTGCCGAACACAAATCACATCTTCGGCCATTAAATTTCTAGATTCTTAAGAAGCTAAAAAAAAATTCTGCTGTTCTGAACTATATAGAAAAAATATCTGCTTCCAGTGATTATGCAAACAGATGAATGGGGAATCAATATGTCATATTGTTGCTGATTTTCACATTCATCTATATATAAGAGAAAAATACTAAAAACCGGAAAGTGCTCTCATAATAGAGAATAATTTCATAGAATTTTTCCTCCTTATGTACTGTATATTAATGGCTTGAAAGCAAGTTGTATTAGATTGAAATTTACAAAACCACAGCACCACTAGGTAAGGTAGAAGGATTGGTATATTTATTATCATAAATTAATATTAAATGTAATTATAATAACTTCTATTAACAATAATTTTGCTTTTAGTCAAACTTTGTAATAAAACAAAAGAGTAAAAAAATATTTTCATTTTCTTTTTTTTCTAGCAACTGCTCTATCTTTCTAGTGTAATGATTACCTCTGGTTGTCCTGTCCTCTTGGCTGGAGATACTGGTTGTGGAAAATCGGTCCTCAGCCATGAGCTTCTCAATGCTTTGTGCTTGGGGGATGTGGCTGAGATGTCTGAACTAAGAATACCCATCAACAGGTAGATATTACTGCTCCAGTAGTGTATCTGGCTTTGAAAAATATGCTCTCAATTAACTTCATTTTCTTAATTTAAATGTTTTGGTAAATACCATGTAAATCTAAAAGCAATTTTATATTTTGTAGTATTATTATTGTAATGTGAAGATGGGTTAACCTCTTGCCATCTTAATGCCCTTGTGTTTTCCTTTTCTTTCTGGACAACGAAAGATCAAGGTAAATATCTGTGGTATTCAGTTACATGAGAATTGCGAGTAAAATTGCTGTAGCATTAGTTTCTGTTTTAGAAGTGCATTAAAAGAGTTTAGAAGACAAGTTAATGATGCTTGGCATGCTTCCGGTGATAATACAAACTAGACTAAATGAACCAACTTAGAACATTGTTTTGTCATTGGATACACATGAAGTACAATAACATAGTGAGTGTTGTGTATCAAAAAAGTATGGAGAGTAGATAATTATTCACATAGGTTCACCAGCAAAAGCAATGTTAGAATACCATTTTATCCTGTTAGTATATTTCAGTTAGTTTTTGTAACTACTCTGAATTGAAATCAGAATGCATACTTTTGTTACTGGTAATGCAGTAAATATAGTCAGCTGGAGTCAGTTCTGATCAGTTGTCCACTTCTTGCATAATTAGGAAAAAGGTTTTGGCTGAAGATAGATTTAAAGATGAATTACCCCATTGTCCCAACTGACCCTGTTAAGCGCTAACCAGATAGTTAGTTGTGGAAACTTTTTTAACTATCATTAATGGGCCTCATAAATGGTAACAAATTATTATATCATAATGTTTCCCCAACTTGTAGGTTGTCTATAAGACATTTATCAAATGCTTTTCAAGTGCCATAAAAGTATAAAACCAATTAGACTGACAAAATAGCAACCTAAATTATTTTATGGGTTTATTCCTATATAACTCCCGTAGGCCATTTTCTCAGTTTAACCTCCCTAGCGCTCTTGCAAGGTCCACCTTTCTGTACCAAAAGAGCACCATAGACTCTAATGGAATTTTTTTGCGTTGTAGGCCTGTAACTTCAAAAAAAAAAAATGGATGTACAAGGGTCTAATAGACATCCTGAATATAATATTGTTTGAAACACACAATTATTATAAAAAAAGTACATTGAAAAAAAATTTATAAAATGTATCATTCGAACGATAAAATCTTTTGAATACTTATTTGGTATGAAATATTTCAAAACAGTATTTGTTTGTTTATAATAACATTTTTATTACAATTGGAAATGTGTTTTGTTTTACTTTGAATTGTATTGGATACAGTTATCACTGCATCCAATACAATGGCATTTGGCACCCTCTATAAAGGGTTAGCTTCAAAGAGCACATCTAGAAATGACACTGGAGTGATTTTCCATATGTGCTCTTTGAAGATAGCCCAATTTGCTTTTGCAAATGGAGGACATTCATATGCAAATTGGGCTGGGAGAGGGGTGACATCGGCAGGCTTGCTTCAGTAAAGAAGCCAGCTTAGAGCATCAGATCCCCGGGACAGCACAGAACATCTGAGCTAAGCTGGACGGCTCCATCTCGTCCTCTGCAATACTGACAAGAAAGTGGATGGAGCCGTCAGAAGTGCTAGGGGGGTTAATCAATATAGATTTCTACTTTTATGGCTTGTGCTGCAAAGACAATAATAGGTACAGCCACTGCAACAAGTAAGTTGTGGTGCAGTAAGAAAGTTTATGCATCACTGTTAAGTGTGTTGAGTTACCTTGTTGTGGTTTATATTATGCTTCGGATTCTCTAGATGCCTGCACAAAAACACACTGTGCATTAGGCATAGCAATAGTGTGATGTGAATACAGATTTTTGGTAAAAGAAGAACAAAATATTATTTATGAAATGCTAAAATGGCAGACACTGCACATCATTACAATTGCATATTTGTTAGTTCAACAGATCCTCGGAGACTATGGGGATGTTTGAAAGACCGACTGGAGTGGCGACATGGCACATTGCATACGCCAGCAGGAAACAAGAAATTGTTATGTTTGCTTGATGACCTCAACCTTGCTAAGGTGATTACTGTATACACGGGAGACTAGACTAAGAAGCCTATTATTGCAAATTAGTTTGGAAGACCTGTCTTGCTGCGGCAAATCAAAAGTACATTTTATAAATTAGGTTCTTGCAAGGTTAAGCATTGTACACAGCAGATTCACCGATGACGATTTCAGGATAATAGCAAAGAAATATGTTCATTCAGAATTAACCTAGGTAATATTAATATCACAAAGGTTTATTCTAAACGTAGGTGACAACATTACATTAACATTAAGTACTGTAGGCTTCTATAAGTAGTAAATAGAATATGTATCTTATTAATGTGAAATTTTAACCCTTTTTAGTCAAATTATTAAAAAAACGATCCACAAAGTCTATATGTTTTGTTGCCCCAAAGAGAAATTTCCCTTATTTCTTGTACAGTGATACCATTTGCAAGGAAAAAGAAACTTTTTATGATCAGGCCCTATAAGGGTAATATTAATCAGAGGAGTTCATGGAGAATCCCATAGGTCGGTCGGTCTTCAATGATTTGCTGGTCAAGAAAATTGAACATGTCTAATTTCTGATTCTTGTTTAGGCTAAAAAAGGATCAGCCAAGCAGAGCTAATTGATCACTACAAATAAATCACCTAAACAAATTGATTATGTTCTTTCTGAATATTCCTGAAAGATAACATTTCTTTGGTCTTGCCATCCTTAGCTCTTTGAAACATCAGTTTGAAGAAAAAACAAAAAAAACAGTAGGACCTATCTGGATTATCTAGTCAAATGTTCTTGATTCCAAATGTCATGGGGACAGTAATAAAGACAAATATCTCTAATAAACATATTATACCGTTGCATGGAAATGTTTTGGCTGCCACTTAAAAATATATTTAAATATGGTTCAAAGTATATCAATGAGACACAGGTAACAAGAACAACTGGAAGTAGATTTATTGTTAACCTACTCTATCCAAGTAGATCAATATGCACTACTCAAAAATTGAGCATTGAGAATTCAGTTCTGGGGAACAGATGGGCCAGTCCATAGCATAAATGCCTTCGTCTGGCAGGAAATGCGGACACACTCCAGCCACATGAGGTCTAGCATTGTCTTGCATTAGGAGGAACCCAGGGCCAACCGCCTCAGCATACGGTTTCACAAGGGGTCTAAAGATCTTATTTCTGTACTCTTGTTATCCACCTCTCCTGAGGCGGCAGGGGGAACCGGGATCCGGGAGAGTAGTCTACGTCCGTAGAACCAGGTTTTCCACCCAGAGCCCCCCTAATGGGAGATGGGCTGATGCCCCTTGAGGGGACACTGGTGGTGTTTTCTGCGGCTGGTAGGACGAGGTCTCTCCCTTCTCCAGGAACCCAAATGCAGGAGGGTGGCAAGGGCTGGGCTGCTCCTCTGTGGAGGTTGGCACAGGATGAAGTGAACTTAGGCATAGCAATGTCCAGGGACGAGGCAAAGGTCGAGGCAAGCAGAGTTCATGCAAA
>CM070033.1:85586989-85603967 GCA_036250615.1 Ptychadena robeensis | reverse complement strand
ATTCATGTTTATGGCTGTAATGTGACAAAATGTGGAAAAGTTTTGCAAGCCACTGTATTTGGAGCAAACATTATTTTATTAAGGATCAATTATACAAGCAAAGCATTGAAGCACAAGTTCCTAAAACGATCCATGGTTAAGTTCTGAGTAGTAGTAAGTAGTAAAATGGGTCAAAACCCATAATATTTCTTACAAAGATGGGTTATTGAGGATGCCCATACCAATCAAGAAAAAAGTCAAAAAATATTCTAGATTGTAGACAAGATTATACAATAAATTACGTTAAATGCTGTTAAGGTAAATATACATGCATCAACTTGTGCAATTTAAGTATCGAATATGGAATGAGTAGAAATCTACAATGCCACCACACACTGTATAATTAAAATTGATTCCTCTTCATGAAGATATAGTTGTGTGCACATGCTCCAAACACCTGTCAGATGCAGATTTTGATCACATTTGGTTGATGGAATAAAAAAAAAACAAGGATCAAGTCAAACAATGACATTAATTTATTACATCCATAGACTACATATAGGTGAATTTAAATGTGTAAAACTATTGACAAATGCATCTGGTGTTAGAAGATTTGAAGAATACTGAAATTAAGTAAGACACATATACATAAATGATGGCTAGTTCAAATGTTGGAGCAATCACATTTTTGGGCAAATGAAGAAGACCTGACCAAGTATACTAGGTAATTTCGTGATATTCAAGTTTGCAGTTTACATTTGTAGATTATAATTAGTGATGGCCCAAAAGTTCGCCCAGTGGACAGTTCGCTGCGAATATAGAATGTTCGTAGTTCGCAATGCCGGCGAACATTATGGGTGTTCCACCCGACCCCTATACCTTTACATGGAGGCAAAGTGTCAGGAGTCAGATGGGACAGTACAGACAATAACCCATTTTTCGCTCCTGGAGGACACCCCTCTTATAAAAGAAGGAGTCTGGTAGCAATTTTACATTTATCCTGTGTTTCGAGTACTAGATAAATAGGTAGAGCTGCTGATTGAGGAATGGCTTAGCTACTTCCATATTCCATCCAGTGATCTGTAGTTATATCTAAGGTAATTCTTTGAGAAGTTTGCCCTCCATTGAAGTCAATGGAGGTTCGCCAAGAACAGCGGGTAATTGCAAAAGTTCGATTCGCCTGTTTGCGAACAGCCGCAGCTGATGTTCATCCATCACTTATTATAATAAGTAAGGAAAAAGTAATCTTTGTAGAGTAGCTCACAAGTACAGTGAGGTACATATTTGTAACTGTTTGCATGTTTTGTCTACAGAAATATCTGTCTGTCCCTCGATGGAAGAACCACAGTGGACCAGTTTCTGAGGCTTTGGAGACATGAATGTGATTGGGTGTATGGTTACAGAATGTCCAGTGTAGTTGACTTTAACCGATATGTTCAGGAACTGACTATAGCAACTCAGAAAGAATTCTTGAATGAAGAAGAGGTAAAGAAATTTATACCATTATTTTATAACATGTAACATTGTGGGATATTTATATAGGGGGAAATAAAATACATATAATGTTTCCTTATCCTCTACCTTTTGCTCACCTCCTCCTCTCTTTCTTTTCTCTACAATATCATTTTTTTATGCTTTACACAAACCCTTCAATCCCCCCATCCCGGCATAACTCTCCCTAAGTTCCCACCACGCTTGTGCAGATGATGTTCAAGGTGGGAACCTAGGGTGAATTATGCCCCCTCCCTCCTAAGTGTTACTAATAGCTTTAAAATTTTCTAAAAATCTTTTTTTCTTTATGCTGCATTGTTTTATAGGTCCAGATCATTGTGGGCCCTCGCCAGCCCCTTTTCAGTAATATAATGGAGGATGATGGAGGATTAATCTCTACTGTAGCCAGACAGCAGGATGTGAATTTGTTCAGGAGAAGTGAGAAGGCCAGCAGCAACACTCATATCCTAGATGGGTACCAAGAAACGTTTGATTCAGTCCATGTGAAGCAGTTGCTAACAGAGGCACTGAGAGAATACAACAAAGTGAATCCCAGAATGAGCATCACATTTTATCAGGTCGGTTGCTGTGACTTGTTCACCTGTCATTCATTTCCTGCCTCATACATTATTGAAGCATCATTGTGTGCTTGCTAAAAAGAATAGCTAACTCAGGCAACAGACATATTGATCTATCTCCCTTACAGAAATCCTTTGTTAAAGGAATTAACTTGTTGAAAGGTAGTTTCTTTTGAAGACAGATGTTGTTCTCTATTTATCTATTTATTTAAGGCTCAATTAAGTGGAACATCAACATTTTCTTGTGCATAGGCATGCTTGTTAAAGTGTTTTCTTTTTTCAGTAATAAGTCTAGGTTAGATCTGTATAATATCCCAGTGGCCCTAGTGGGTCTATTATTGCAGTTCTGTCTTCTCCAGAGTTATGTCCATTCTCCGGTATTGAAAGCCTCAATGTAACTTGCACCACTGTAATAACACATATAATAAGCTAGCAAGTGAAAGAATTCTCAATTAGTTAATCCTTTTGTAAAATTATATAGTTACACAGTATAAGACATCTCACTATTTGAAGATGCTTAGCAATGTAATATTTTGGACAGGAAAGAGATCTTTTTCTTTTTACATTTTGACTAAACTAGGGGTGCAAGTCCTTCAGAGTAGATGTAATAAGCCCAAATGACCTTAGCATATACTTAAACACATTATAAATCCCACATACATCCAGGATACACTGCATACCCTTTTCATATATCCAAGTACTCTCAGCACCTTCCATTATGCACCTCAAGTATATTAAACACATGCACCACAATACATTCAGGCGATGCAAAACACATTACAGTAAATACATTAAAAATACCCACCCAAAATACCCACTCACACTTCAAGCGGTTTTACATAAAAAAAAAAAAAAAACAGACATACATTACACAGACACAATACTCACCTGTCAGCAGTTCAGATGCTGGGAAACTGCTACACAAAAAAAAAACCACACTATACTGACTTCCCTTGCTTCCAGATGTCATGCTAGCATCTTGGCTCCTGCACAATTCCGCCCACACTGACCCCCCCCCCTCTCCTCCCCTCTCCATTCCACCTCCTCCTCCTGTCTCTTCTCTATCGGAGCTGCAGAGACTCGTAGGGGAGGGGGGGGGGGGCTTGTGAAGAGGGGGATTCTGCTGCTGACGGTTTCCTGCCTGGGAGAGATATCCCACACACCACTGGGAGAGATATCCCACACTCCGCTGCCTAGGCGCAACATAATGCAGTGGGAGGGGAGCACTCGTAACAAGCTCCCCTGCAGCTGTTAGAAGAAGATTCATTTTCTACAATCAAATATCTCAGCAATATCGGCTTAGCTGCAGCTGATAATGCGAAGTGACCTCCCAGGTGGTAGGTCCACTTTAAATAAGCAAGGTGTTCTAGTACTGACATACGCTACTACTCTACAAAATAACAATGATCAAACATTGTGGCTGCATGGCAAAGACTGAGGCCTTTTAGGAAGTTTCCATGTGTTTAGATGTCTTCTGCAGTGCTGGTATTTTGCAAAATAATATTAAATAAAACCATATAACCTGGTTTGCTGGTGTAAAATGCTGTGTGTTCTTCATTATAATCTCAATATAGCACTACACCACCTAGATCTTATATAGTTTGTTCATTACAGGTGGACCCTATAGGAGGTCTTACCAGTGCTAAGTGCTAATAATGCAAAAGAGTTGCATGTTCAAAATTTAATATTTTCACCATTTTTAAATAAAACACATAACAGATAAATATAAACAAATAACTAAACTCTTCAAAATCTGTTGTGAAGTTCCACTAAAGTTTCCTTTGTGAGTTTGGCGGTTTGTCTCAATGGCAATCATGAGGTTGAGCTAAAATGTTCAGTGACTCTCATTTGATTGGACTTCTTTTCTTTAGAGTACTATTAATTTGCTATGCCGCCTGACACGCAATCTCTGGAGCCCTCATGGAAGTGCACATACATTGCTATGTGGTGAAGGCTGCGCACGATCTAGCAGCACAGTAGCTCGGCTTGCTGCACACCTCTCTGGATTCAGTATAGTCCAGCTTGGGTCACATCTTAAAATAGAAGATGAAGAGCAGCGATCAAAAAAAGTGAAATCTCAACTTGTCGACTGCTATGTAAAAGCTGGACTAAAGGTAAGAACCCGAAATCTGACGTTTCATACAGACATGCTGGTCATATTGTCCTACAGCAGATCTGGATGACCATGAAAACATTATCTTGCAAATGGTAGTTAGCAGATGTAGAGTTTATGATTTCGGGTTTTTAAAGTATATTTGCTAAGTACCATAAATGATAAAACAATCCCTTAAATAGAGAAGCCCAATGTAGATAATAATAAAACACTAGCTTATAGTAAATTATACTTGTTGTCAGTGTTAGAAATCTTTTAGTCTTCAGTGCTGTGACCTTAGTTCATAGAGCCTTTCATAGAGAAGGAAACATACATTTCACGTTTCCCAAGTGTCATATTTACTTACCACTTTTCATTATAGCACCTAACCCTTACCTAACCTAACCCATAAAGCTTAATTGTAACCCCATGTATGAAGAGATTTCTTAAACCTTTTTTATAAGGATAAAATAAAATAAAAAGTATCCTGGAACCTAATAATGTGCGATCTAGTTCTAACCTTTACAGTGGTCCTCCGTTACAGTGCTAGACAGAAGTTAAGGACCATCTTACAGACATTTTCAGCATATTCTAAGCCTAGCAGTTGACCTTCCATACAGTTTTTACTTTTATCAAAAATATGTTTGGCTTCTGTTAACATGAAATATGTAAATTAAAAGAGCTGAATGGCTATTTTTATACTGTTCATTATACTCTTATTGTACATTTTTTTTCTCTAGGGGCAAAGGACTATGCTTCTGCTCACAGAAGAAGACTTTGATTCAACAGCATTGGTGTACATTGCTGAATTTGTTGTTTTTGGATCAATATCTCATCTCTTCACACTGGAACAACAGGCAACCATAGCCCATGCAATGAGAAGTGAGGTAAGTCTGAACTACATTATCATGAGGCATACATACATACATACATCTTTTCATTGACATAGAGTACATTAAGCTTAGAGGTGCTTTGACCAATGTTCCCCTAGTGATGGGCTCAGTGGTAAGTGCTTCCTTTGTCCCTTTTCATTTTTGGTCAGTGGTGAGTTCCTCTTTCTTTCTGGTATTTAATTCAGGAAATTCCATTTTGTTTGCTAGTCGAGTAATGGGTAATGGATTTATGGTAATTACTTACCCAAGAGTAAATGTCCCCATACATGGATTGATTTTTCTTTCAGCAATCGGTTTTTCAGGAATCAAACGTGTTCCACTTTGTTCAATCGATCCTGCTCAAAATCAACATGTTAGTAAATTCCTGTTCGAGTGCCATTACTTTGGATGGGGACCAGGAATCTATCATGCAAAGTGGTGCAATTTGTGACATTACCACACTGCGATAGACTGTTGATCGATTGCAGGGGAATGGGTGCTTAAAACAGAAGAATAGTCTTGCCTCACTCCTGTACACCTATTGGCTCTGTATAGAGTGAGTTTATCTAGTAACTTAGAAACCTATTCTGAAATATAATAATGTGTCTGATTTCCAAGCATTATGTAAAAAAAAGGTTTCTTAGCTGCTTCATTTTATACTGGTTCTCATAACAGAAAAAAGTCTGCAGTATAATATGCTTGTGAACATTGTGTGGAAAGCTGTATATATAATATATAAAATAGTATTATTTACCTAAATTACCTTCATTTAAAACAGGTTCTATTAAAATACAAATTATGGCATATGTTGTAAGATTATGTAGTCCTTGTATCAATATGTACAGTATCATCATGTACAGTAGATATGTGGGATGTGGGATATGATAGAAATAAGCTGAAAGTCAAATTGTGAAAAGTTAATTACAACAATAGGGTCTCCAATTTAACTTTAAACAGACTGCTTTGTAAATTCTTAGAAGAATGTGTTTCATTTTATTTTACTCAGCTTATATCTAATCTCTGTGCATTCAATGACTATCTGAATTATACTGAATATACAAGGACATCTTGTCCCAGCTATTTTCATGGTTTCTTATGACCCCAGATATTTGTGGACCTTGGTTCTGTAGCGTAGCTCATGTAACAATAGGTAGATGCTATGTACAATAAATTACATGGTCATTTGTTATTCCATTAAAGATATACATTTAGATAAATGAAATGGCAATCATTCTATTGGCTTGTCTTTCATCACAGGTATGCTAATAATAATTAAATATTTTTTCAGGTAACCAGTGCTGGGCTAACATATTCCAAAGAGAGTGCATGGAATATGTTCTTGCAGGCTGTGCAGCAGAACATTCGTTGGTTTCTCATTCAAAGTGACATAGGATCTAAATTCTATAAATGGTGTCAACAATACCCCTCACTCATCAATGCGCTTAATGTTTACTACATCCCTCAGTGGACAAGGTAAGTAGTAAATTCTCATCTCATGAGCACATTTGTGACTTGGCCATTTAGGCTTAAACTTCACTGGCTCAAAATCCCTAGGAAGATGCTGCGCATAGTTTTCTATTAGCTATAACGCACCTGTATACTTAGGCCTGCCAAAGCCCATGATGTGCTGCGTTGCATGTATGATGAGGAACATATCCATTAAAAATCAATGTGTACACTAATTGCTTGTTGTTTTTCACCCATAGTTTCTGCTCAGAACAAAAATAAACCAGTAAGATGACCAAATTTATTCATCTAAGTGTGTACCTTTTGTTATATCCCTCCCAACCATTTAACAATCACTATTCATATAAGTTGACATGCAATTTGAAGCACTGGTAAACACTACGTTACCAATCTATTCCTGTATAATCAAATTCATTTGCAATTTTTTGTACACATTGTTTTTGCATTGGGTAAAAGCTCATATAGTTTCATTGCCAATTACACGCTGTCTATAGAACAGAAATGTTTGTACTGCTGAAATATATTGCATAAAAGTGTTGTAAACAATCAACTAAGAAGAAAAATGTCATATAGATGCTGCAATTGGAATTGTGGCCTATGGTCTCCTAAGATCTTTGTTTTTTCTCTAAACACAGAAAAACCAATTGTTCAGATTTAAGCTTTTATTTTATTGAATTGCCAGAGGGAAATAAGAAAAATATACACTCTGCGTTCTCAATAAGGCCTCGCTTCCAAAACTCATCGACCAGACTGAATCCATAGGGAAAAGAGACAGATTAAATTCATAGTAGAAGCTGCAGCTGCGTTGCCCTGGTTACCTGCCAATCTTCTCTATAATTAATAAGTAAAATATTCCTTTAGGTCATATGATTCAGTGAATTAAAATTTATTATAAAATAATACCAAAAGACTATAAACAACTAGAATTAGCTTTTCTCATCATTCTGCTAGGCTGTTTTCTTGCTTCTAAAGAAATAATGTAAAAAAAGAATCTGATGCAAACGTACCACTGAACTTGTGCCATCCGGTATTTCTGGGTCCATGGGGGATATTCACCTGTAGACTTCTATCTGCTTTTGCAGGGTGTCCCAAAGGCCTTCCAAATCCAACATTTCAACTTCATAGATTTTCAGACATACATTCATAAAAGAGATTTTCCTAAAAGGGAATCCACATCACAAAATCCTAGAAATTACTGGCCCTTTGTGTGGTGCCATGCTGGCACAACTTTTAAATATAATTTGCTTAGGTGGTTAAGAGGAACTTTCTTTTTTTCATGGAACACGAATAACTAAAAAGTTTGATTATTAAGATTGCGGAAATCATTATTATCTTTTTCATTGCTTTAAAAAAATTATATAAAAATATATATAATTTTTGCAACCTCAAATCACAGATTCAATTGTGGCTTGTTATTTATTTATTTATACTTTTACTTTAGAGATTTTCCTAGTATGTATCAACTAAGTGTTCAGATGCATGTTTTGTATCTCCATATGGGTTTATATAAACGAGGACATACTGTTTGAGAAACTTTGAACAGAATGACGATGCATGGATGTCTCCTTAGTTAATCCTAAATTTTCTCCCTATGTACTGGGTCTACTTGCTGGATATTTTTATCACATTTTTTCCGTTTTCTGACATATGGAGATAATTTAAGTTCTTGCCCTTTGATGTTCAAATTTGTTAGTCAACTCTTGAGTGATAGGAGTTGTGAAACTGTAAAGAATAGCGCACAAGTCTATTTATTTAAATCGAAATTATGATACATAATCTGTGGTGCCCTTAAGACCCCTTTATTTTGTTGGGAGGTTGACACATAGACTTCTATATGAAGAGAGGGTCTTTCCTTTATTATTAGATTCATACATAATAGGCACATTTGTTTTAAAGTTTTTTTGTTTTTTTAATGTTTCTGTTCTCTCTTTAAGAGCTTGTTAAAGGTTCCCTATCATTTTATTTGTTTTTTTCCAGGGAGACCTTAGTGGAACATGCAAGTTATCACATAAAAGATTTAGACATGCTGACCAAGCAAGATAAAGAAAATATTTGCTACCTTTTGTCATCTATGCATCTTTCTGTCACCAAACATATCAAGAAATCAGAAAATAAATATAGCAAAATCACCAATGCAACCTTTGAAAACTTTGCTAAGTGTTTTAGAGCTCTTATGAAAGAACAGTATTCTACAGTAATGACACAGCATGATCTTGCCAAAAAAATCCTAATTTGCATTAAACAAAAACTTAAATCACATGAAAAATTGACAGATGACCTAGTTCATGAAAAGACTGTGCTAGAACAGCACAAGGAGGGGACGCTAAAAATATTACAACAGATTGCACAGGACAAAGCTGTGGTGGAACAGAAGATCCATGCTGTTCATCAGCAGTTACAGAAGATCAATAATTTCAGATCCCTTCTTCCAGAGTATCAAGTTGCACTTGAGAAAGCAGAGTATAAGTGTGCTGCCATATTAGAAAATATCAAGGACTTGGTGAGAAAAATGGATTTAGTAGCTTTAGGTGGGTAACTTTCCTTTTGTTGACATTTGTATTCCTTCTTTTGTTTAATGCTTTGCTGACACTCCATTAATCTATACAACATTAACCGCCCTAGCGTTAGGGATGGCACCATCTCGTCCAGTGCTGCTACTCCCACTATAGCACTGAACGAGATGGTGCCGTCCAGTGAACATAGGGGCTCCGGCAGCGCATACTCACTGTTTTGCGGTGTCCCCGATGCGACATGGCTGCTGGATCCTCCGGCTCACCCCCCCCTCCGAGTGACGTGATGACGTCACATCGGGGAGGCGGCGGGAAATTTTAAAGTAAATTGCACTAAAGCAGTTTTCAATGTAGAAAACAGCTTTCAATGTGCATCTATGTACTAAATAGTGATGGCCAAACTGTCCGCAAGGTGGACAGTTCGGCGGCGAACATGGATGTTCGCCCATCTTCTCGCCGGCAAGCAGTACGGGTGTTCGACCTGCTCCGTTCGCCAGCGGGAAGATGATCTCTATTCTTCCTCCGGCAGGATCACAACCTGTGTGATCGAGCCGGAGGAAGAATCTTTTCACTAGAAGACCGGGCATAAAGCCGGTCTCCTAGTGAAAAAACCGGGTCGGAGCAGGAAGTGACGTCAGTGACGTCACATCCGGCTCACGGAACCAGGAACTCTGCGTTCCAGTATGCGTTCCAGGTGCCGGATGTGACGTCACTGACGTCACATCCGGTTTTTCCGATTCAAATTCCCCGCCTAGAGGCGGGGAATTTGAATCTGTCCGCGAACAGGCGGACGTCTTTAGAAGTCCGACCCGCCCGTTCGCGGACAGTCCTGGCCGATGTTCGGCCATCACTAGTACTAAATCTCGCCCAAATAAAGTCTCTGGTGCCCCAGATGTGCTCATTTGCAGTAACCCTCTCTTCCCTGGTGTGATTTTACCACATCGATCACACCACATTTGAGAGGGTTAACTGCAAATGGGCACATCTGGGGCACCAGAGACTTTATTTGGGCCAGATTTAGTACATAGCAGCAAAGCTTTGTGCCCTGATTTTTGTGTTTTCTCATTCATTTATTAAAATTTTTTATTTTACATAATTGTTTGTTTCAAACATTATTATATTCAGAATGTCTATTAGACCCTTGTACGGACGGATTTTGGGAAGTTACAGGCCTACAACATAAAGAAAAATTTACCATTGAAGTCTATGGTGCACTTTTGGTACAGAAATCTGGACCTCAGCAGTGCGCTAGGGAGGTTAATAAAACTTGATTTTCTGGTCCTTAGGAGATTAGAAAAATTCAAAAATTATTTTAATCTGATATAAGTTGTTATATGACACTCAACAGATTTCACAGTGTCTTTACTATTTTACAATACATTATATGTATTGGTTTATCAGGCTCTCATTGTAAAGAAATGTTGGTCCTCTTTTTCTTTATAATATTGCTTTCAGTTAACCCCTATGTCCAAAGTATCTTGCTCCATAAGTCGCAAGGTTAGTTGAGGTGCAGCTTTGCAAACATAAACTATGCTGCCATGATATTTTAATGTGCTTAGGCCTGCAGAGTCCTAAATGTAACACTTGGGTTTTAGCAAAGACTGACTTTTGAGTGATTTTTGCTTTGGGGAATATTGGCAATTACCTTAAGTGTTTTAAGTTGTAAAAAGAGAGATACCATATTGGGAATGGCCTTAGACCCCTTTTATTTATGTCCTGATAGATCCTTTAATGAGGGTGTACATTGTTGTTCCTATGACTGTCAAGCATATATAAAATTTATTACCAGTTTCCCTGCTGATTATTTTGTATTAATCTAAGTGGTATAGGTATCAGTACGATCCAAATTCAATCTTAAGGGGCATTTTATGGAGCAGAACAACATGTGGAAAATGGGCAAATATATTTAGGAGATTATTTTATTATATCTCCAATAGTACAAATAATCGCCCATACATGCAATTTTGAAAAGACTACTTCAAAAATAACGAAGTAGTTGTAGATATAAAAAAGTAGGGTGTATTAATTTTATGTTTTCTTTTGCAGGAGAGCTGCGTGCAATGCAAAAGCCAGATTTAGATATTGAAGAGCTAATGGCTTCTATTATCATAATTCTGAAGTCCCCAAACAATGACCTCACCTGGGCAAAGGGAGCTAAAAGGCAAATGGCCAATCTTGACCGATTCATGAATGATCTAACAACTTTTCACGTTGCCCAGGTCAAATGCTTTTTTTTATTTAGCCTTTTGAATTTTAAGAGTTTTCCATGTTTTCAAAATAGAACTGATGATACACATTTGAAAAAAACTCCCATTAGCAAAAATAGGGTGAAGACCTGAGCACATTTTAGCTACATATTATTTCACTTTACAGTAACAGAAACAAATGACTTGTTTTAGGTGTTTAGTGCAGGATATGGCTTTAATGCTATAATGTTCTTAATCAGGAATGAAATGGCAAAGAGGTCCAGCAATCTTGTGTTAGACCTACTCTGTGTTTTCTTCTCAAACCTTAATTTTAGTCTGCAAAAAGCAAAAGAATTAGAACTCAACGGTTAGAAAACTTGTCGATCTCCCTGCAGATCGATTGCGCGGTCATCATGCATGGCTGGTCATGCCAAGAATCGGCCGCGCACCCTTTGTGTGTCGGCATTTACTTTGGATGGAGTAGCTGGTCGTAATGTTTTAGATTGATTTGTGGGACAATTTATGGCTGATTTAAGGATGGCACTTTCGATTCCTGCGAGCATGCATGGCAGTCGATCGGCCACAAACCCAAACGTGTATGGGGGGCTTTAGAAAGCAAAATATAGTATCTAAGAATATGATACACGGTAATAAAGCATCAATCAATCCATTATCTGCTTATATTCAAAATGTATATGTAAATGGATAGTTAAGATATATATATATATATATATATATATATACACATACATACACTGCTCTTGGATGACTGATTCTTTCATAGTTACTTTGATAAAAAAAAAATTATACAAAATATGCTTACAAGTTTCACTTTAGGATTTCATTAATATGTTTTACTGTTGCAAATTCTAGTTGCCGCAGTCTACTCTCGAGCTTCTAGAGGGCAATATAAGGAAAACTCAGTTTACCCCTGAGAACATGGAGAGGAAAGCTGCTGGTAATGTGGCAGCAGGGAGTCTTATGAGATGGCTTCAAGGGGCAGTCCAGTATTATCGGATTCTTTCTTCTAAGGTAATCTTTGAATGATCAAAAAATCGAATAAATGTGTTTTAGGTTTGAGTTGTAGTTAAATCACGAAAATGCAATGGGTAATTTGAAATCTTTTGTATAGTGTATAGGTTGCTGAACAGAATGTGTACCATAGCAGCAAATTTTTTTTGTCTTTAAAGTATGATAACAGAACAAGCCTTTTTTAACTTGGTTGCCAACAGCATACTGCATAGAATACAGAATACAGAGGTTTTTGTCAGTATAATTGGTATGCATATTTTTATTATTTATACCATATAATTACAAAAAGTGAGAAGCGCACATGAATTACACTATGCAATCAATTTTGGTTTAGGTGATCCAATATAAACTAATAGCACAATTTACAGCATGTAATTACAAGAACTGTTGTATCACCTGCTTCCATTTGTATGAGAACAAACAGAGATGTGTATGTTATCCTATAACCAGTAAGCAACATATTACCTAATGCTGTTCAAAAACCTAAGCCATTTCCGCCTCTCATCACACAGTGGGAGGGGTGAACAATCACGCCCTCTCTGTCAGAAAAAGTTTTTTTTTCCTATGAGGTGGAAGGTCCGCTTTAAGATATATCCAAATGGCAAGTCAACTGAACAGGAATAGAGAGGAAATCTTCCAATCTTTTTGGTGACATGGAATTTCTTGTAGTGAGGATTTTCTCTGGAAAATGTGTTCCTGCCCTTTTTATCTTTTTAGTTTGTGGGTTACCAAGATAAACGGACTCTAAAGTGATATATGAGTATCATGAGTATCTTTGATTTTTAATAAAATGTCTCAGATTTTTATATATTTTAATATTTTTTATAAAAAATATTTGGTAAAAGCTCACTTACTTTTGTGCTACTTAAACTTTTTATGACATATTAAATATAAATGGTTTGCAAATGCAGCTTCATCATATCTATTAAGAAGAAATCAGGTTCAAGGAGTTAACACATGTTATCAGACCTAAAACACGCACTCTTATATGTTCAAAGCAACCAATTGTAACAATTGTTTTTTACCAAGGCCAAATGTCAATCATAAGAAGAAATATGTGTGAAATTCTAATTGCAAGATGTTCAGTGCAAATGTAATGAGTTAAATAAGAGAGCAGAGAATTCCAGCATGCTCAGCTCATGCATAATGTTAACTTAAATTGGTTCTCTAGAGGTTAGAAATTGCATTTGTTGAATTTACACACTGAAAGAGCAAATGTACTGGGCCCTGTACTTTAAGGTTATACATCAGAGTAATTTATCTTCCTTTGAGTGATTGGTGAGAAGTATAATGGATGAAAATGCTGGTTTAAGGTGTAAGTTATTATTCAGCCTAGATTATTGAAATGCTGTTCTATATTCCTAAATCAGTAATAATTTATCCCCAGGTAGTTCTTGTCAGCTATCTAAATAAACCCAATGCTAATTATAGTTTGAAACCAACAAAATTTTACTAAAACTGAAGAAAACAAAAACAAATTATGACATCATATTGAAAAAAAATTAATCTCACATTAAAGATTTAAAATATATTATAGATTAATTTATTAATATTGAATTAGGAAAAATAGGAAATTGGAAATTATTCCTATTTAATATATGATACTGTAAAAAAACTTTCACTCGATCAATAATATGGCATGCAGCTTAATAAATAAACTTGACAATAAAACACACATGCAGAGTATTCCAAAGTGTAATTGCCCTTTTTGAACTATTGGTCTTTTTGATTGTTTGAAGAAAATACTGCACCTACTTTCCCTTTTATAAATATTTACAATACACATTGTATCATTTACAGAAAATGATCAATCAGTCAATCATCTGTCGTTTTTAGATATAGGAGTGTTATCAATTTTTATTGTTTTTTGGTGACCATCATATGCAAACCAAAAGTTGAATTAAATTGGTTGTTATCCAATTAAAAATGGATCTGATTTTTGTTTATTAGGTGAAACCTTTGCAGAGCAGAGTCTCAGAAATGACAATTGCTTTAGAAGATGCAGAACAGAAAATGATATCTTTACAGCAGAGAAAAAAAGCTCTTCTTTCAAGATTGAGTGACCTAGAGAGAGGCTTTGAAGAGGCAACCATGCATAAAAACAAGCAACAACAGAGGACTGTTGAAATAGCCGTCAAATTAGACCAGGCAGCACAGGTAGCACAGGTATGTATTTTATTACATTTAAAAAATCACCAGCAGATAGTATTTGCAAAAAATATTGTTACAAGTTGTTGGCAAGATATAAATGTTGAAGCGAATAAAAGAAAAATACTATATACCGTATTTTTCGGACCATAAGACACACCTTTTCACCCCCAAAATTGGGGGCAAAAACTGCCTGCGTCCTATGGTCTGAATGCGACCCCCATGGCCACTCCGCCACCCATGGTCGCCCCTTGGCTTCCCGCCATTTCTCCCGGCACGGAGATTAGCCGGGGAGCTGGAGGAGCTGTCAGTTGAGAGATGCCAGCCGATGTTCAGCTCTCCCATCTAAACTGTGTAATTGCCTATGCCAGCCCTGAACTGGCATAGGCAATGAAGAGAGAGTTATAGATAAACTTGCATCTATACCTCTCTCCTGTCCCTGGGAACAGCAATCAATCTGCAGCCCCCACGGACACAGAAACAGTAATATTGGCAGAGGAGAGGAGAGGAGAGCAGAAGACAGCCCGCCCCCCTTTCCTCCTGCAGATCAGTGTAGAGATGACGTGTTCAGCTGAGAGTATACTGCTGCTGGTGACATCTACTGGCTGAATTAAATATTGCATCCATTAAATTCATTGAATTAACCCAATTTATGTGAAAACATATTAAATCTTTTTTTTTTTTACTGGTTTTCCTGCCCTAAAAACTGGGCGTGTCTTATGGTCCAGTGCATTTTATAGTCCGAAAAATACTGTATTGGTAGTTGTCTCAACATATTGTTGATTGAAAATGCTGTTCTACACTTGTATGATTAACTGTCCAAATAGGTTGAATTTGTAACACTTGTAACATTTCGAACAGAACAATGAATACAACAGAAAAGCCAAAAGTACTTGTATACATAACCCAGTACTTGTATACATGAGCTGTCTAAGGCAATTTCCAGATAGTGATTTATCCATACCCAGTGGTTCTTATTATTGATGATTTTCTGTTTTTAATTGCCAGATTGCAGTAGATCCTTTATGCATTCACTTTAGATCCTCTGCAAAGTACATGAAGTATCTTGAATTGATTTAAGTACTATTTATCAGTGTGCGCATTCACGGTGATCGATTGTTCTCAAAGTGTTTGCGGCCACCCTTTTTCGAGCGGGATCAATGGATCCCGCTCAAAGTTAGCTTGGTTGAACATGTTAGTAAATTCCTGTTCAATCTTGGATGGGGACCACACAGGCAGTGCGCACTCCTTCCTCTGTAAGCGCTACCTGACAGTCAGCTCCCAGCCTGGACACAGGAAAGGGGGCCGAGCATGGGACTTTGTGGCTGCTCTGTACACTGTTACACAGGCAGTGCGGGGGGGAGAGCCGTCTCCTTGCAACCTTCATGTCTCTCACTCCCTGCTGGATGTACACAGGACAGGGGTGATCCCCATCCAAAGTATCAATCAAGAATCAATTGCGCAAAATGGTGCGCATAGATTCTTGAACAATCAATTTACGTTCATTGCGTGACGTCACCACGCTGCAATTGATTTTTGATTGATCGGCTGGAAATCAACGCGTGTATGTTTATTCAAACCACTGTATGGAGACTAAAACCCATCAGCTATTAACTGCTGTGGACAAGCAGAACGCACTTACATCAATGTGTTACTGGAGCAATGTGTTAAGGGACCTTTAATGTTCAAACTTGTTTGTGCATTTACAACATGCGTTCTAACTTACATATGTTAAAACAAGATAAACATAAAAAAGGAGGTTTCAGATAATAGAATGTCCTAAAAATCTACCATCAGATCAACTTCCAGTAGTTGAACAAGTAAATGCGTCCATGCAGTTTAGATTATTCGTTAGCAACTCTTACAGCTCCAAAACACCATTGCTGGAAAAGCTGCAATCTAATGGGTAGAAAATATGTATCTATTATGCCATTGATCTTGAAGTTACCACTACTTGCAGTAAGCCTAATCATGGGCTTTTGTTTGATGAAGGTGATTTATTTCTGCCAATAAAAAATGTAGCAATGGGGAGATTTTTAGAAAGGCTTGGGAAAATGTACCCTTAATGTAACAACACAGAGGAAGTCTGTAAGGTTGCACTTAGTGGGAACATTTATTTTACTGTTATGTGGAAAAATGATACCTTGACCAAACAGCGATAAGCATTAAGTTAACTATGTCATTTTGAAATCCCAAGTGACCAATGTTTTGTTCTAAGCTAAGGACTGGAAGAAAATAACAAAGCAGAGTGAACAATATAATGGTCAACTAGAAACTACCAAGTATATTGAGGGAAAAACATTCAACATTTGTGGTGAATGTTGGATACAAATTTTCATCTAGAAAGATATCTATGGCCAGGCAAATGGGCGTATGTGCTGTCCATACAGCTGCCTATTTTGATTCGGTTTCCATGTATAGTTCTTCCAATTTTTTTTATCCTTCTGTTCCTTTGTCTTCTCTTTCAGACTTCTCATCCTTCTAATACTTAAGATAGTTGTATCTCTATATAACCAATTGACAAAATCATTGCTATTTCATGTATTATAGGCCTATCTATAGCATAATCTACAGTGGAGGAAATAATTATTTGACCCCTCACTGATTTTGTAAGTTTGTCCAA
>CM070033.1:85571473-85586889 GCA_036250615.1 Ptychadena robeensis | reverse complement strand
CTTGTGCAGGTCTACAATTTTGTCTCTGACATCCTTGGACAGCTCTTTGGTCTTTCCCAATGTTGGAGAGTTTGGAGTCTGATTGATTGATTCTGTGGACATGTGTCTTTTATACAGGTGACTAGTTAAGACAGGTGTCCTTAATGAGGGTGACTAATTGAGTAGAAGTGTCTAACCACTCTGTGGGAGCCAGAACTCTTAATGGTTGGTAGGGGTTCAAAAACGTATTTCACTCAATGAAATGCAAATCAGTTGCTATCTTTTATTTAAAGTTATTTTTTCGATTTTCCTTTTGATGTGCTATCTGCCATTGTTACAATAAACCTACCATTGAAATGATACTGTTCTGAGACTTTTCATTTCTTTGTCATTGGACAAACTTACAAAATCAGTGAGGGGTCAAATAATTATTTCCTCCACTGTATATTTCAATTTATTATATTACTATACAGCCTTCTAAATTTTTGTGTCGCCTTCTTTATACATGCACTGTAGCCCATTTGGTGATGCTATGAATTGCAATAACTTGATTCCTTTGTTAAACTCAATAAGAACATTGGAGATCCAATAAGTCATATATTGATAATTTCCTTCACCAAAGAAATTCTCTTATGTAAGGAGTACATCGCTTCTACTGCTTTTAATTTTGCTGTCTTGAGTGCCAAATAAAGTAACATTAAACATATATCACTTTGTTGCATCTGATACATAAAATGCAATATTAGTAATGAGACACGAACTATAAGAAAAATATACTTGTGTTCCTGGGCATATTGTGAACAAGTCTCTGTAAGCAGCATAAAAATGGATGATGTATTATTTGGTTTACTGCACACAGATCTGCAAGCTGGAGATGAGTGATGGTCACGGGCTGCGGAAATAACAACAAAGAATGAGCCTGTAAAAATCCCCAGCCCTTCAGATAACCCTTGCCAAGCTCAATTCAATGAAGTGACATATAACTTGACAACTCTATTTAACTGTCTTTAATATCTTTAATCTCTTTGAAGCTTCTGGAAGATGAGAACAAGAAATATGCTGCTATTGTAAGCTCCCTTCCAGACAGGCTCAGTGGGATCCCTGGAAGTACAGCCCTGGCAGCAGGATTAGTGTCATACCTTGGCGCTTATGGACACCACTTTCGACAGCTCATGCTAACAGTGGAATGGCCTATTGCTGTGAAAGATAGAGGTTTCCCATTAATGATAGACTCAATTGATCCGGACAAAGGTAATACAGATCTATATAAGAAATATTGATTTATACTGTAAGATCTGTGTTGGCAAGTATAACAATATTAGTAATAAGTTTGTTGCTTCTGTTCTTCAGGTCATGATGTTATAACTATACACTTAAAAGTTAACTATATTGATTTTTTTATAAGCTATTTTGATCTTTAGTGTTTAAAATATAATTTTCCTGTTAATAAAAATGAGCATAGAAACTTAGTGATCAGTGTTGTTGCCATCTATTAAAACTATAAAAATCACACAGGGCGTGTGTTTTTGACACGACATCTGTGTTTTGTATTTGCTTATGCGTTTTTGAACAAATCAATGAAAATGCATTCAAAAATGCTGTATGCAGGGCATTTTAAAAAACGCATGTGGAAACGCTGCATTTTTAAAAACCCAATGTATGCAGTGTGAATGGTAACATTGGTTGTCTATGTAAAAATGTGTGCAGTAAAAAAATGCATGCGGTAAAAAACGCAAAGCATATAGTGTGAAAGGGTCCTAAATCATTTTTTATTCAGCTCACTAGATACAATGTAAACCTGCAGTATAGTATGTGCATTACTGTGCAACACATGTTAAAGCAGATGGGTGTGAGCCCTAGCCATTGACCTTACAAACCTGTGTGAAGAACAGTTTTCATTTTGTCTTCTCAGGGGGCTAAATTTGCATTTAGAGTACCTTTTGGTGTTTAATAATACAGAGAACGCTGTATTATTTAAACTTTGGATCATACATACAACTTTTAAAAGCTTTTTATTGTAATTACGTGTTGCATTTTGCCTTTGAAGCACATTTATATTTTATTCTTTTGGCTGAATATAAGTGTACCCAAAATACAGGTTTTTATTATTGTATACTCTTGCCTTGCTTGACCATATCTGTTTTTACATTACTGTATTTTAGGGCGGGTCATTGAATTCTCAGTTATATTCCCCTCTGATTCTCCTATGGAAAAACAGAAGGGCAGAGGTGATGCAAACACTCTAATGGAAGAAGGTACTCATTGCTTTGTTAAGGTTGTACTTCTATAAAGCAATCATGTCTGTTCTTTTTAAACTTTAAAGCAGATACACCCTGTGACTGCAGTCTATTATGCACCTTTTCAGTGGTCATTGAGCCCATTCTTTGCTTTTTCTGAGAGCTAGCATAATTTATATTTTTCTGATTTTTGCGGGTGTGGTAGTTTATGTAGTTGTTTTGATCAAGTTTAAGTGGTCGAAAATGAACATTAACTCAATCTAGCCGTGATCAGATATTTTAGTAAATTATCGGGTGTCTAGGTATTTCAATAGATTTGTAAATGACGCAGTATAAATGGTTGAGACTTCATGCACTTTCTTCTCAGTAATGTGAAATTAATGAAGAATCTAGCAGCAATAGTCGTGATAGGAATTAGTGTATAGATTTTTTCTTAAGGGGTGTACAAAGGCTGGTTGGAGCCTAAACATATGATATTCTTTTGATATTAAAATGTCGGTGTTATGAGGACATAGCCTCCAACAATGTTTTTAAAGCAATATAATGTGCTTCATAAACTACTCACTGTATTGTACCTTAATGCACCTTTAAAGCTGTATCCCATGGAAATGGTAAAACTTTCTAAAAAAATTACTTCTGGTGCTGCATCCATACACTCCTTCTCCGAATCCAAGCTGGATGCTAGGTTAGCATGTTCTTACACACACACAACCTGAGATTGGGTGGCACTTAGTGCTAAGAGGTACTTTGCCATCTGTGTTCGAAAAGACTAAAATAAACAAAGACTATGTGTTCACTTTTCAGTACATTTGTAATGTTGTTATAATTATTATCATCTAATTAAATAGAAGACAATAACAAAGACGAACAAGTATGGAATGTTTCAGACAAAGAAGAAGAAATGAATGCCTCCTCTTTTTTGCCTGTCATTACTGAAGACCTCTACATGGACTTTATAAAAGCTTTAATAATGAGAATTGTAGGAATGGATGAAGTTCAAAAATGGTCAGCAAAAGGTAAATCCTCCCAATCCTAAATTTTACATTGACTAAATGTGTTTTAATGACAATAATATAACAGTGTATATAACGTTGTTTTAGAGCAGGGACGTGAAACATATATAACACAGTGGTAAAAAATTTAAATGTTGGACAAAGTTTTTCCAACTCATTAGATATGATGAACCTTTTCATATTGATAAAAATAGAAGTTAAGATTTGCTTTGCTCATTGAATCCGGAGCAAGCATAGTGTCATACTATAACACATGCAAAATCAAGTGTAAAAAAATATCTGTGCAATAAATGTAAAACATTTCAAAAGCAATACTGCTGGTCAAAAAAAATGACAGTTCCAGTTTTGCCCCTGTTTGACACTCCTACTTTAGAGAAACCCCTTCTTACACCCTGCTGGTTTTTTGGGACATCATTTTAATAATAGTTTTCCTTTGGGAACGTTGCATAAATTATATTTGTAATGTGGAAATTCTGCAGGATGATTTTCACTTTGCTTAAAGTCAAATTTTCTCAGTGAAATCTCGTCTGAAAAATGTAAATCTATATATTAAATAACAAAAAAATTCCAATCTTAATAATTTCTTACCCTACCGAACAAAACTATTAAAAATGTGGGCTTTATACAGATTTTAGCAAGATTTTAGTGGGCAGATAGACCACCTTGTTTCTGTTCTTGGCTGTGGATTACCTTGTTTGCAATCTAATTATGATCTCTGCATCTTAAAGATGTTAGCAGTCATCACAAATGTGTAAACCTGAAAAGTCTAGAGGAAGTCATCAATAATTAGCTATGTACTGTATACCATATATGTCTGGTGCTTGTACAATATGGGTTTATTTATTTATTGTGTGCTGGATTGTAAAATATACATATATATTTAATATTTAAAGAACTCTGTACTTCGTGTACTTTACATTTGAATTATTTCCTCATACGTTGTTAACTATAATGTATTATGTTGTAGTTATTTAAATGAAAGTACATTCAGTCTCCCTGCATGATTATTGCTCTTGGCTCACCTTGTTATTCGACAGGTGGTGACCTTACAGTAAAGTTGGAAAGTGACTTTCAAACTGTAATGGGACTTTTAGCTTAATACAAATATGATTTGTTCTCCTGCAGATTGGACTCCTCAACAGATGGAGAATGCAGCTATACTTTCCTTTTCTTGGCAACGTCCTGCATTGCTGATAGATCCATGTTTTCAGGGAGAGACATGGATTCAAGATATCCTGACAACCTCTGGAAAAACATTTTCTTCCATAAATCTACAGGCTAGGTGAGTTGAAGTTTATCTGGCAAGGCCCTTATTTTGTATAATATATAATACAATATATATATATATATATACACACATTTATATACTTAAAAAATATAATATAATATGATCATAATTGTTTTGCTTTATAATATTAGGGGTATAATGTAAGCATATTGGCCATATTCACAGAGCACTGATCTGCAAAACCGAAGGTGATATTTTGGATATTTGCTATGGCAACACACTCATTTGTTGTTAAAACAAAAATCAAGTACATTTGCTCTTTAAATAATAAATATTTGGTTCCTTATTGTTTTTCTGATTCCCTAGTACACTACAGGTTTAATAAATCTACCTTAATTCTAGTGTTCTTTATGCCAGAGCCCATGTAACTTTGTCATAAGTTATGGTTTGGTAATTGGGTTTGGTAGTATATTTTCTATCAATCAGTTAGGTATTTTATGATAGAGCTGAACATTTAAAACCTGACTTAACCATATGAAAAAGGCTTTCTGCATTTCAATTGCTTTTTCAGATTAACTAATCAGGATAAACTTTATATTCAATTAGGCAAGACAGCAGTGTCCTGGCTCCAATTGAAAAAGGTATTATTGCTGGTGGCCCCTTGATTCTAAACAACTACTGTAGCAAATGGGATGACTTGCTGATGCCTCTTATTGATCACTGTTCTGCTGCTAATGATAAAAGCAGCCCACAAGGTATGTTTTTTGTTGGTGTTTGTTTACATATGTTTTTTTACAATGGAGGTCAATAGCGATTGGCGGGCCCGCAGCAGTGCAGAATCACAGTGGGCTCACCGAGCATAGGCGAGTATGCTCGATCCCAGCCCAGCCAGAGTTTGTTTTGTTAACAAACTTTGCCCCGAATCGGGTTCAGCAGTGAAGTTAAACAAGTTCAAATGTTTTGTAATTTCTTTTTCCTCCTGACCATCATAAAGAAATATACAACTATTGTATATTTTAAAGTTACAGCATGTGATTTTGAAGAGCCATTCGTGTTCACAGTGTAAAAGTATTTGAATATGTTATATGATTGATGCCATACCTTTATCAGCTTTATTATGATTTACACTGCACAATTTGCTATTGCTGCACATATCAGATGCAAAATTTGTATTTCTGCAAGTTGTTAGCAAGCTACTCTAAATGACATAAAAACAGATCCTTGCATAGTGTATAGCCAGCACAGATCTATATCATCTTTATAGTGAGGTGGTAAGGATATGATAGACTAGTATGCTTTACAATTTTTTAGACCCGCTGCTTTAATATGCACTGGTGCCATAACTTCCAGTTCTGTTTTACAACTTTTTACAGTATTTAGACTGTTAGAGATTTTTTACTAAAGTAATGAATTTAGTACTTCGACTTCATCGTATTAAATTTTCCTCAACTTTTGCTGGGTACTGATAAAAGTTTATTATGTTTAGCTGTATTTTGTGGTGTGGTGTGTTATATTTCCCCCAACATTTATTAGGGGGATGTTATTTTTCATTTAGCTGTAAGAAATTATAACTTTCTGTATTATTAACCAGTTTAACTCTCATACCTGTATATCTTATGGAGTAAAGCTGTTTTAAAATTTCTGTGTTTGACAATATTTTTGCAATTGGTTATGGAAAATCAAGTAGTTCCGAATTTTTGCTCTATATGATGCAGTTTTTCCTCTCCAAATAGGAAAATGTCTGCATGGCTTTTAGAGCAAATGCCCAGACAGTTTACTGTACGGGCCTTTGTGAAGGAAACCTGGCTGCTGACAGATGTCGGCAGTATCACACAGTTCTGACTCTGATCATTACTTGCTGTCCCTGTTCCCTCCTGTCAATAGATGCCACCTAGAAGTGGAGGGGAGCAGGGAGTGATTAGAGCAGAAAGGAGAAAAGACCCACCTATACTGTTTTAATGACTTCCTTCTCCCAGGTGCCATCTAACGATAGAAGGGAGAGCAAGGAGTGATCAGAGCAAGACACACAGCTGTCTCTGCTTTAATCACTCACTTCTCTCCTCCCTCTCTTCTCCTAGGTACTGTCTATTGACACTTAAGAGGAGGCAGAGCACGGAGTAATAACAGCAGAGGGCAGAAAAGACACACCCCTGTGTACATGCTGTTTACAGGGGTGTGTCTTGTGTTCCAATATGTCTTATATCATGCTCACAAGATGGTACATTTTTGTGGTGTTCATACCTCTTGTCTTAAAAAAATATTTTCAATATTTTCATTTTCTTTTGCTGACTAAATGCACTTTTTATTTTGATCAATGCTAGTTCTAGAACAGTTAGTTCTAGTTTTTTCTAGTATTTAAAAAAAAAAGTATTAGCTTTTTTTGTTCCATTCTCAAATAAAATTGCATCCATTTTATGTTCTTTCGCAGAAATTGTTAAAAGATTATAGTTTACTGTATATAGTGGAAAAAGCTTTAAAAAAATTCAGATCAAAGCTATCATTTGCTCCATGATGTAGATTTGAACTATATTGAACGTAATATTGTTGGATAATTTTAATCAACAGCGCCTTCCCATGCACCTTGTTTGTTTTTTGTATTTCAGATACATCCTCAATTATATCTTTCAATAGCCATAGGCTTCTCTGTGCTGACCACTTCAGACTTTATCTCACTGCTGATGAGTTAGAACCCAGCCTTAACACTGAAATAAGTTGTGGTACTACTATTATTAATTACAATTTCTCAGAAGGAAGTTTACTGGAATTCTTGCTGAGAAGAGTGTTTGCAAAACTTCATCCTTATCTCTACAGTCAATTAATGGTAGGTTTTTAAGATGACCAAGATGACAAGTAATAATGTTATAAAAATAATATATTTTTTTTACCCAAAATCAACTTTATTGAGGATATAAAGTGGGAGATCACTCTCCATGTGTACAGAATACAATATTTTTTTTATTGTGTAACTTAGAACGGATCTACCACCTCCAGTTCTGCCTTATATTATCGGCAACAGTGGTGCGGTAATAGGGCAGATCGGAGGTCAAATGTAAAAAAAATAAAAAAAAATACTTACCTGGTAAATGTTTAAAAATTCTGTGACACTCCACCTACCCCATGGCATGCCGCGGCAGCGGCCCCAATATACCATGGGAAATTAGACGGCACTTCTGACATCTACTTTCCTATGTCCGCATGCACCCACAGCCAGCCACTTTTGAATTGAGTGATGTGGAGGGGAGGAGTGATCCAGATTGGTGGATGGAGCGAGAACAGAAGAGTCTTGCTCCTCCATCTTAAAGCCTGAAGGCGTGGCGGTGCAGGAATGAGCAGCCAGGAAAGTTAGGGTCGCTGTCCCTGGACAAAGGTCCAGCATAAAAAAAAATTCAGATTCAAAGGATATATGTAATGGATAGTGTTTTGAATTTTTAATGTTATATAATTAATAAATAAATTACATAAGCTTGAGTCACGTGGATTCTTCAGACAGTCCAGTATGTGATAAATGCTCCTGATTTACTTAACAGGAAACATCCAAAATGATCCTGGAATATCAGAAGAGCCTAAAGGAGCTGGAAAGAAAAAGTAGAGAAGGTTTTATTTCTCTCCAGTTAAGCAATATGAACAGTGACTTCAACATTATTGATATTTCACAGGAAAAGCAAAACGTAAGTTATGGACAGAATAAACCTATTTATAAATGTATATTATACTGTTTATACTATTTATGCATTTATATTATACGGTAACAGTACTGTATCATTGGGCATACAGTTGTTTAAAGATAAGCCTAATCTATTTATCAGGCTCCATATCAGGATACAAATATCAGCTTAATCAGCTTAAAATCTCTACTAATGGAAATTTCAAATTTGGTTTATTTTGACACTGCTCATCCACTAGTAATGAATGAACAGTGGCAGAGCTTGTTTGCGGACAGTCCGCACACACTTCCACAGATACTAATGGTTGACATGTTCTTGGTGAACCACATTGACTTTAATAACGGATGAAATCCTTAAACCTTAGGTCACATTTGTATCTACAATACCTTTAAGAAAAGTCAAAAGTGTGCAAAAACCGGGACAGTGTCATGCCAGAGAAGGATCAATGGTTACAATTAAAAAAAAATTAAATTTTTTTCCGGAAATGAAATAGTTCAAAAAAGATGTGGCGTCCCACCAGATCATACCAAATCCAACTCCCTTTCCGCATAGGGTCTGGTATGCTCTGGAAAAGGGGGACTACGAACAGCAATGGGTCCCCCCCAGAGAGCATTCCCGACCCTTTGCTGGAATAGGGTCTTGTATGCCTTGGAAAAGGGGACCATGATTAGGGGGTGCACCCCAGGGCATGGCAGACACTTTTTAGGTAACTATGTAGAAGGGTAGAAATGTTAATACATTTTAATTAAAATAAAATATCCTAGGGACCTTTGTTCTAATTAAATAGGGTTGGGATCCTGGGGTCCTCTTATTAAAGGCGAACCCTGGATACTCAATAAACCCCCACCTGCGCCCCTACAAGACCTGGTGCATGTTCTGTGGACCATTTTATCTTAACATGCCATACCTCTTCATTGAGGTATGGCATGAGGCCTTGTAGGACGGGGGTTGCCCTGTCCCTCTAGGCTTTCCAAAAGGCATCTGGTCTGCTCTGGGGGGACACCAATCAGTTTTGGGTTCCCCTTTTTCAGAGCTTGCCAGACACCATGCCAGGCATTATTTGGCAACATCTACAGTCACCAATGTTTGATTTGATAAATGTTGTATCATTGACGCCATTGTTGTATGTTAATTCCTTTTTTTCAGATTTCTTATGAGCTGGAGAAAGCCAGATTATACCTAAATGACTTACTTCAAGTTAGAGAAACATTGTACACTATATCTCAACAAGGATCTGTCTTATATTCAATCATAAAGTCTCTGAGATCTTTGGCCAAAGAATATTACTTTTCCTTCAATTTTTTTTTGAAGATGTTTGACTCGGCTATTGATATTACAGACCACACCAACAAAGATGTTGTTAAGGTATTGTATGTTGCACTGATTGTACTTATAACCTGTTTCTAAAGCTATATTTAGATGATAGATTTCAAGACAGCATCCATTTGGCAGCTTCCCTGAAACCACAAATGTGCCGCCGTTTCACACAATGTGCAGGCTGTCTGAAATTATAATGTTAGCTACTATAATTCTAATGACATCAATTGAATATGTTGTTATCTTGTACTTTCTACCAGTTTCCAGATTCCTTTTTGTCAAAGAGTAGTGTTGATCGCAAATATTCTAATCGCAAATTATTATTAAGAATATCGGTACTTCAAGAATTCTTTAATATAGTGCTATATCTTCGTAATTGTGAAGATTTGAGATGTTTAAGTGACGATTTGCACAATGAAGGTATTAATGAGTGGAGATCACAATCTCGAATTAACAAATTTAGTTCGAATAGTAGGCAAAATTATTTTGACTATGAATATTGCCTATTCTGCTCATCAAAGAGAGCTTAAACACAGAACAGGCATAAGTTTCAGGAATCTGTGAAACTAGATGATAGCTCCAAGCATTTCCTTTTACAAACAAAATGAACCTGTCATTGGAAATGCTATATGATAAATAGGCAACATACCTATGCTATGATGTTCAATAAAGCATGTGCCTGCTGAAAAAAAAAACATTTGTGCAAGTTTTCTCCCACTGGGAAATACATGTAAAATGTCAAATGCACATAACATGGATAAGTACTAAAGGGACCTAATCATTGAAGCAGAATATGTTTAATATACTATCTTCCTCTATACATCTAAATACATTTTTCTATTCCATGGCTTTAGACGAAGATGGAAACATCTGCTGAAGAGGCTACTACTCCACCTTCTGAAATTGACCAGCCAATGAATGGAGCAGCAATAAATGGGGAAGACAACGAGGAAACTGGAGGTACCAAAACACAAAGAAAAGTATTATAATGTGCAAATAGACACTATCATAAAAGATTCCTCACAAAACAAAATATTGTTTCCAGAATTTTCAGGTGAAAACTTCTATTTATTTAGCAGTTTTAATTCAGTAGTTTTAATTGGGTACTAAACTTCTGGGCAGTCGGGCTCAAACAACTTGCCAGAGGTAGTCAGCCCGAGCTCGACTTGCGGTCATGAAAACAAAGACTACTTGCCTTTGTCCAGTGCCAGCTCCCCTGCTCTCGTGAACGTGCGGGGCCATTGTCAGGGAGGGGCAGCAAATGCAAAATCCATCTTCCTATGTACTGCTTTCTATACAGAAAATAACATCTCTCACCAGGAAAGTTAAACATGGTAGGAGTTAAAGACTTCTTTAAGAACCTTTGTAACAATATGTATTACAAGAATTTAAAAAAAACAAAAAACAAACAAACACAAATACTTATGATAAAACTATATAGGGCAGATTCAATTGATCAGCTAAGAAAGATAATAAATAGTTGCGCACAACCTTCAGCAGTGATTACACAGTTACAGTGATATCAGTGGCCAGAAGGGTCCTCAGTGGGTGTATGGGGCCTGAGCAAAGATAGCAGAGCGAAATAGGGTCAGTATGAGCGAAGGGTGTTTATGTTGTGTGTAGGTGTGCAGCTCTCAAAATGAAGGAGTGTGGCCCCCTGTAACAGACAAATAAGAACAAGGACAGATGCGCATAACCTAGTACAACAAAGTAGGGTACTGTAAATGGTTAAATAATATGGAATGCAATAAAATTAAACAAAACAATAGACAACTTACTCACATTTACAGAGGTTTACAAGGATTGATCTCTCAGGGCCATGTGTTTTCCAAGATGACCTCACTTCCTGGTTGGGGATGAGATCACTTCCTTCAGATGCTTGGGGGCTCGACAGGAACAATGGGACGCGTTTCGAGTGGAGGCTCTTTTTCAACCATAGCGATCAATTGATCAGCTGGTCTTTTTCTTGTTATACTCCAAATTTCTTTTTTTTATATACTGTGCTTCATTGCAAACCTTTCAAAGGGTTACTAGCCTGCCCTTTGTGTACTTCACATTCAACCTTTGTAGGCTTCAGGTCAAGTCCCCTATCCTTCTCTCCCACAGACAGCATGTGAAGGAGCAGGCAGAAAAAAAAAATCTAAAGCTATGTTCCCACTTAGGCGATTAATTGCCTGCGGAATCACCGACGGGCTATCGCCAGGCAATTCACCAGGTGGATTTTAGCCCCCATTATAAAATAAATAAATAAAAAAAAAATTTCAATTTTTCATCGCCTCCATTCATGTCTATGGGCGCAATCAGAGTAAAATAATTGTGCCCACCGACCGTTTCCAATTAGATCGCGGCCCCAATCGCAACCGCTTGCGATCCTATCAATGGGGACAAGCCCATTCAAACTTATGTAGGCGATTGGCGGGCAATTCAGCAGGCAATAGCCTAACAGGTGTTCTAACCTTCACCTACTCTCCTAAACTCTCTTAAAACTGTCTTGCTGATACTATTGGAGAGTAGCAGATCTTTCTGTATGGTAACATTTGGGCCAGTGTCCTGGGTATTCGTAAAAACATTGGATTTTTCAATTAATATGAAGCCCAAAGCATATTGTAACATAAAATAGTGTACTACAGCATACTGTAGTTTTGGTTTACCAAAATTATCTCTAGCGTTATTTAGTTTTCTCGTGACTGATGAAATTTCAGTAACAATAAGAATGCATTCATCTTCAAAAACCTCCAATGTGCAAATCTTTCTAATGGGAGTAGATTTTATAATCTCTGCGTTACCAGCAAAACACAGAACAGATATTTGGCAAATTTACATTGCAGCAATAACATCCAAATAAATAATTATCCAGGAGATTCAGCACATAGAGTGTTTAAACAGAAAATTAGTTCTGATATACAGTCACTCAAAGGAACATCTTGGATATAATTATACACATGATAGAAAATGCTGCTGGAAGACCAGACTCAAGCTGAGTTAATGGTGTGCAGCTGCTGACCACTTCTCAATTCCATGTAATGAGCCATTGTATGTGCCCTAGAGACACACTACCCAGTGTTTAGGAATAAGCTAGCAGAAAAAATGCTAGGGCACGGACTGAACAAAGCCGCTCTGGCAGATAATAAAGGCTGGTACCGTGCAGACATGTGTCCACCAGAGTGTTAAATCCATGTATCTGATGGACTATGTCTGATACTCTAGGTATAGACTATTTCTGGAAAACATTTTCTAAATGTAATTTCAATAATCTTTATTAAATGATGGAAGCTTAACTTTACATCATAGGAGATGTTCATATTTCATAAATGCAAATATATATTTAAATATAGATACAGTAGCTCTAAACCCCATATCTTTAACAAAGGGAAACCAAAACTATCATTACAGCACAGGAACAAAAGCAGTACCACGGTATCACATAATAATAATATAACTTCATTTTAAAATATGATTACTTGATTCATTCTGGTATACCTTTATTTCTAATTGTCATTTACAGTGAGCATAATGCAGTTTGGTACACAAGGTGTGTTGCTTAAAATGACAATGGCTGTATATTCAGGATTCCACAGTGTTTACATCACACTGTGTCTAGTTTTTTTTATGTGGCATCAACAGAATATGTTCAACCTGTTGTATCCTTCATAATGTGGACAAGAACAACCTCAAATGGAGGAAAGCCATATCAATGTGACCCTTCATGCTACTACAATTTATACTGTCAGGTCCATAAATATTGGGACATCGACACAATTGTAAAAATTTGGGCTCTTTACACCACCACAAAGGATTTGGAATGAAGCAAACACAATATGCTTAAACTGCAGACTGTCAGCTTTTATCTGAATGGTGTAGGAATTACAACAGTTTGCATATGTGCCTCCCACTTGTTAAGGGACGAAAAGTAATGGGACATATGGCTTCTCAGCGGTTACATGGCCAGGTGTATGCTATTCCCCTATTATCAAGATGAGATCCAAAGAGCTGTCACTATCAGTGAAGCAAGCCATCATTAGGCTGAAAAAACAAAACAAGCCCATCAGAGAGATAGCAAAACATTAAACGTGGCCAAAACAACTGTTTGGAACATTTGTAAAATGGAAGAACGCACCGATGAGCTTAGCAACACCAAAAGACCCAGTAGACCACAGAAAATGACTGTGGTGGATGAACGAAGAACCCTTTCCCTGGTGAAGAAAACACCCTTCACAGTTGGCCAGTTCAAGAACACTTTCAAGGAGGTAGGTGTATGTGTGTCAAAGTCAACAATCAAGAGAAGACTTCACCAGAGTGAATACAGAGGGTTCACCACAAGATGTAAACCATTGGTGAGCCTCAAAAACCGGAAGGTCAGATTAGAGTTTGCCAAACAACATTTAAAAAAACCTAGATGTTAGATGTTAATGCCCTTAAATAAAGCGTACAGTCTGCAGTTATAGCACACTGTGTTTGTTTTATTCCAAATCAATTGGTGGTGTATAGAGCCAAAAATTTCAGCATTGTTCCAATGTCCCAATATTTATGGACCTGACTGTAAATGTGGTAAAAACCTGTTTTGTCTTATAAAAGCACTGGATTATAAATTGTCCTTAACCTGTAAAGTTCAAAAGTTTGAGACCTCCCTTATTAAATATTGAGCATCCCATCTCCTCGTCATCTGGTGCAAGTTATTTCCCACAGTTGTTCTGCCATGCAGACATTAGGGAAAACAGGAAGATCATAACATACTTACCATCATTTTTTTTTCTTTTTATGGGGGGGGGGGGGGGGGGGGTGTTCTACTACAAAAGCTGAACTGTAATCATATCTCTCCCTAACAGGGCTTTTCCAGTTTTCTCAGTGCATATTGTTAGGGACTTACTACCCCACCAATTATAGCCACATAGTAAATCAGTTGCTTTATTTCATCCTGCCATGGTGTCATGTAATGTGTTAACATAGATATTGATTGTCCAAGACCATAATGGGTGGTGTTAAGTTGAGTAAATGTCCCTGCTCTATTCAGGGCATCACCATGATGCTCTTAAGTCTGGGAGAGTTCTTTTTGGTCAAAGGTTGAAGGTGGTCATATGGCCAGGGTAAGATACACTAGTGTCCAATTGTGTTGTAGGTTACTGTTTCTGTTTTGCAGTGGTTATCTTGGGCATAAATGTTCTATTTTACACCTTTTCTAAACCAGTTTTCTTTTCTGATTAAAATGTTCACTGCCCACTGTCCTGAAAAAAGAGTCCCTTTATTCCAAGTATGGTTTTAAAATATATATAAAAAAACCGAAATGTTGACCCATTAAGCAATAACATTTTGCTCTACTCTTCTAAGCAAATTTCAGCTTGAAATTAGTGGGATTATGTCTATAAACAACATTGTAGTGTTAATTAGAAGACCTCATGCATCATGCTGCTAGCAGATAATGTTTATACAGCCTGGATGCAGTACATAGACTTAAATGAAGCACTAATGTTTTGAAGATGTTCAATTAGTTAATGTTGGCCATGCTGTGCTTCTATGTTCTTTGATTTTTGATGATGTGGACACACTTCAAAAGTTTTGTTTAACTGTATTTATAATTGAGTAGAAAGTTTTCTCCACTTCTAAATGTGCAATGGTTTTGCAATTTGCAATGGATGTATTTATTCAAGACCAAAATCAAAAATATTTAAAAGTTACCTCTTAATATATATTTATTTATCATTTGGTACCATGATATTTTGAGTCTTTTGGCACCAGAGTCTGTAGCTAGAATTGATGAGTTATAGCCATGCTATACAACCAAGTGTATAAAAATGTTGCATTTCCGCTTTTACCTTTGACTATGACTATTGTCCAACTATAAACCTATAAGGAAAGGGCTTTGACATTTTGCCTCTTTATTGGTAAAGATATAAGAGAAAATATTTTTCTACTTAGTCCAATATTAACCTTCCTAGCGCTTCTGACGGCAGTACCTCGTCCTGCACTTGCTAATGCAGTA
>CM070033.1:85541327-85555879 GCA_036250615.1 Ptychadena robeensis | reverse complement strand
ATAAAATTATTCCTCAAAAATACCACTTGCCTAATAATTCTGCACTCCCTGTAAAGCAGCCTTTATATGCGGAGCAGACATTTTCTTAGCTGCAGTGGCTACCTTAGCTATTGACGGTTGGAGCCCTGTATATAGCCACCACTGTGTGCTGATCCCCAAATCACTATAGTGATTAACTTGCACTAGTGCTCTTGGGACATTTTGTCACATGAAAGTAGCCATTACATGGAATGAATGGAGGGTGTGCTCCCTAAACTGGAAGTTTCAGGCATCACTGGCACAGGAACACAGCTCCTAATATAAAACAGTAATTTTACCTAAATTCATTTTCCTCTTTTAAGTTTACTTAAATATTTAAACAATTCCAGGCTACTGTAACAACAAGCCTGATAGCAGCTTTAATTGGGTGCTGTGGTTTTAAATGTGGACTGAACTGCAAATAAGGCATATATAAAACCTGTGCATGTGAGTAAATAAGGGCACAAAATGTTCTTGTGTCAAGGCTCCCACGGTGTGATGGTTCATGCAGTAAATAATGGCTCAGCATGCCTTCAGTCATAATAATGCTGGGCAAACTTGGTTAATGCTAATTATGGCTGGAGTGGAAGCCAGATGAGACCCTGTAACCTTGACAGAAAGGTAATGGCTGTGTATCACCATGTTCTCTTCACAGCTTTCTCCAGGTAAAATGATTCTTATTCCGAACTTTGAGAGAAGCATAAATATTCCTAAATATGTTCTGTAAACAATGCAAACTACAGTTCCTGTATACAGTTAGTAAGGACATATTAACAAATACAGTAACAGACCCCGCATAGTAATTTTTTAACCTAATGAATGTGCAATAATGTATATTATGGTTTCGTTTGAATCCCAAAGTTTAAATATTTACAAACAATCAAAATAAGAAACGTAAGCTGACCTCCAGGCAAGCAGCCAAAATGGATGTACAAACAAGCAAGCCATTTATTGGCCAAGGGATTTGGATTTCTGGCCACCAAGTAATGTGATTTAGTCATGTATGTGTCTTGCAGGGTCAGAGGCCTGTTTTTTTGTGATGTGGTTAAGTAAAATGTAGGTTTTGTCTTAAATCCTCTACTTTGTGATTCAACGATGAAATAAGAATCTTCTGTTAGTACTCTCAGTGATTTAGTGGCCTCAGTGGCTTTATTTCCACAGCTTTCTATATCATGCATTTTCGTGGATGTGCTTGCAGTGTGTTAAAAATGTGCCGAAAATTTATGGAATCGGACTCTGTGGAAGTAGAGCCTAAGCTCTGCTGTAAATCAAACATTGCTATAAATCAAAATATTAGCAGTTGTATAACATAGCTACACATAAAGCAAATGTAGCATCTAAGTTATATAAATTTAATTGAGTTTTAAGCAGGAGAGCAAATATGCTACTATATTAATAATAAGACATTAAAGACAATCCAGTATCAGAAAAAAGTACTTGTGTGTCGTCTGGTTCTAAGAAAGCTTTTAGAAACCTTTACAGCTTAGAGGACTGTGAGATACTTTAATTGATGTTACTTTTCACACTTGGCATTTACAGCTCTTGGATATTGGTGTCTGAATGTACAGACAGTAAAGGAAACTGATAGACTTCTTTATAGCAGATCTTAAGGAGCTGGAAAACAAAAAACATGAGTGTGGAAGTGATTCCACTATGCCTTTCCCCCCATGAACGGCAGGCACTGAGCATGGGGAAAAATGTAGTGGGCAGAATCCTAACGGGCACAGTAGCTTCCCAAGCCAAACAATGTCATTCTTGAGTAACTGGATAGTATGTTTGAAGAATTGAAAGTAAACAAAAAAAAGAGAGCAAAGGACTAATATCCTATTTGCTTATTGCAACCATCACTATGGCCACCATCTCATGATACCTAGGCATCTTCACATACCAAGATATTGGCTATTTTTCAGAAATCATTACAGATGGTATTCCATATTATATTTAAAGCATATAAAAGGATAATTATCATGGGACGGATGAAAGAAATTCACTATTTAGTTGAAGCTCAGAAACAGGTAGGCAGAGACATGATTATTATCTGTCTTCTATTCTATCTCATTTGAAAGCCAGTAGAGTTTTATTTTTTACAAATCATTTCAGTTTTATACAGTTAAATACATTAATATGTGGTACCAATGTTTCTGTCCCTGTGTTACATTTCATTTATACATACCGTGTTTCCCCTGAAAATAAGACAGTCTTATATACATTTTTGCTCCCAAAGATGCCCTACGGATGTCCTATTTTTCCATGAAGAAGAATTCTGGCACTGGGGTATCAGGGTGGGGGGGATCACTTAAAATGAAATGGGGGGGGGGGGAAATCAGAGGGGGGAATCAAAATGGCACAGGAGACTCAGAGGGGGGATACCATTTTAGTAGCCCCTTCTGATTCTCCTGTGTCATTTTGATTGCCCCCTCTGATGCCCCCTGTCCAGATTACAGTATTGTATCTTTGGGGTGTCTTATTTTCGAGGGGATGTCTTATATTTCAGCGTGAGGAAACAATGTAAGGGTGTCTTATTTTTTGGGGGGATGTCTTATATTTCAGCGTGAGACAAAAATGTAAGGGTGTCTTTTTTTTTTGGGAAGCCTTATTTTTAGTGATGAGCTACTAGCCAATATTCGAATTCGCGTAATTTCACGAATATCCGCCATAATATTCGATTCCATATTCGTAATCTCGAATATCCGCACTTGTGGACATGAATTGCGATCTACAAATCGCAATTGCGATCACCTATGCGCAATGCATGCAAGTCAATGGAGCTCGGATATTCGACAGGGAGAATATCCGTCATTTCCGTGTTAAAAAATCGCATCGAGATTGTATAATCGCCATCCATTGTAATGAATGGGATCGCAAAATCGCAATAAATCGCGTCGGATATCCGATTGTATATTCGCGAAATGGCGAAATAGCGATATTCGAGCTAAATATTCAAAAATCAAATATTCAAGCTCAACACTACTTATTTTTAGGGAAACATGGTCATTAGATACATTATAAAACAAATAAAACAATATTACACCATCACAAGCTCAGCAACCAGCTTTTTCTTATTATTGGGGACATATTTCCACCAATCCATTGCCATAGTGTAGTGTGGAATCTATAATCAATTTTCGCAATGACCCTGTTATGGGTCCTGGACATTTGCCCACACATAGGGAAGCACTGAAGCATTTATGGCTAGGCCATATTAGCAGTATCTGGTGGAACTCAAAAAAACTCCAAAGACCTGACATTTTGCACTATGAGTCCTTAGGGAGGATAATGTGCAATAAGCAATTGCTGTTGTTCGGTAAAAAATCTAGTTTTACTTCAGAAGAGAACAATTTAAAATTCTTGTTTGTGGGACTAGCAAATCAGAAAATAAGTAAACTTTTCTGTACATAAACACCTTGCTTTTACTGAAAGACTGCAGCGTGCTGTTGCAGGCTGCCTCTCAAGAGCCCTGCTCATTCTATATCATAGCGCCAAGCAGTGAAATGCTAAAAGTGTTTCATTTGTATTCCTTGATGAGGAGGCATTATAGCTTTACTTGTGTATTAAATCACAGCTGAAGACAGAAAAACCCACTTAACCTGGCAGCATCTTTCAACCAGCGCAATTCACTTATCTGTTTGATAATGAATAATAAAGAAAAGCCTGCAAGCATTCACGTTTCCAGCAGCGATTAGCAGTCTCAATCTTCTTTCAGATCTAAACTGCACAAGTTAAACTGTGTCATTTTATAATTCTATTGCAAAACTATAGTGTAACAAATGAACAATAACAGTAAATAATCTAACAGTAAATGTTTTACAAATACAGCCCATGGTAGCATTGACTATCCATATGTGGCACATGTCAGCATTGACCATTAGCACATGGCAAAAATCAGAAATGTTTTTCAAAGTAATGTTGGTTCATAAAAAACTATGTTACTTTAACATATATTCTTTTTTTTTTTTTAAACATTTTAATAAATAATTTTATTTACACAATTTATCCTTGTATGGATTTATTCCTCTTGTATGAACTTATGTATTGACTTGTATTATTGAACATACTGATGTAAATTGAAACCATTAAATGACTTGTAATGACATTTTCAGACCATTGGCATTAATGGATGGATTTAAGGAGTAAAAGTATCATAATGGTAATTATGGTAAAATAATTGTAGTGGATGTAAGTACTAATAATACAACCTCCACTGCTGCCTTTAAGCTAAGCAGATATTGTGCACATTGCTAAATACGGTCACTTTCCTTTAACCGGAAATATTAAAAAAACAACTTTTCCAGTATAAATGTATTGTAAATCAAAACTACATACAGTATTGCAAAAGTGACAGCCACTTACTTATAAATTGCCCCTTAAATATTTTATTGTGGTCTCTACTGATTAATTTACTCTACTGACAAGTGTATTTTTGTTAAGGGGGGTTGAAGTTTGGGAAGAAAACTGGGGCTAATTCACTTATGCATTTGTATGTCTTCTAAGTTGTTTTAAACATATTATAATTAATAGAGATTGGTTTGTCATTTTGTTACAGGGAGCTATTCTGTCAACAAAGAAAATTTGAAGAGCTCTAACTGTGGCCTAAATCCACTATCATGGTTGCCTATTCACCATTGGGAAGAATTAATGTCTTTGTCAACCACTTCAGAACAACTTAAAACATTGTGCCATCAGGTAAAAAAACTGGTGTTGTAATTGGAACGTATAACATTTACTAGCTATAATGTTTGTGAAATGTCTGTAACAGAATTGTCGTGAAATGGCATTGTCATTGGATCAGTTTAGAATCTGCACACACAGGGTATGTTACTATGTGAGGGTTTATGTAGATGGGCATTCATTAGTTTTCTTACATTTAAATTCATTGATGGTCATATGTGTTTAAAAACAGGCCTATAGTTCATATATTTTACCTTTCAGTTCAAATGCACCTCAGTAGGGCATGCTATATACAAAGCAACACAAGTGTAGCAAGTATAATTTGACTTTAGCTGTCATCTATTCTACTCTATTGACATTACTGAGAATATGCTAGTACACATCAATTAAAGAAAAAATGAACCCTTAAGCCCCCCATACACCTTTAGATTCCTCCATACAATTTCCATGAGACCTACCAACAACTATGTAGTATAGTGACCTCCCTGATAGAATACATAGTGATTGGAAGGTGTAGAAAGGTCCTCATATTACATGGTTTTGGTAGAAAAAAAGTTGGTTGTACAGAAATTGCATGGTAATTGTATGTGGTGTATGGGGGGCTTTAGGCTAAAGGTGCAACTGGAATAGCACATTGTGAATCACATTGCATATGTTGAAACATATATACTTACATGGGAATTATGTGAAAAGTGATAAGTATATTTTTTGCTTTTATGAAATTGTTGTGTCATTGCTCAAGGAAGACAGCTAATCTTATTGAATATTATATAGTATATACCCAACTATCCATGATATACAGTTGATAGCAAAACACATGTATAGCAAACATTTTTGCTACCACTTTTCATAATATTAACAACAATTTATTGTTGCAGATTGCAGAGCATGCTTCAGAGTGGGAAAAATGGTACAAATCTGATTTCAAAAATATTCTTCGTTTAGGTATGTATTGCTTTTTTAACACACACATTAGGTCTTAAAACAACAATGTTTAAAAGGATGATATACACACACACACCATGTATACTCAGGTATAAGCCTTCTTCAGCCTTCAGCATCTGTGAGCTCTGTGTTTCTGACCCCAGCTTATCTAATGTAAACAAACGTCTCGACACTGCCACCTGGTGGCTAGTTAAGCCCCCCATAGACGGGCAGACTCCTGGCCATAGTTGTAGCAGACCAACAGCTGCAGCAACAGCTGCAGCTTGTAAACAGGGAGGGGGAGTCTCCTCCCCCTCCCTGTTAATTGGCTAGTCGGACGGGAGTCCTGTGTGTTAGTGGAAGACACAGGATTCCTGTCCGACATGTAGCAGACTGATTACAGCGTGGTGACGTCACCACGCTGTAATCAGTCTGCTAAAGGTCTGCCATAGATCGAGGTGTCTATGGCAGGCTTTACTGTTACTGGTGGCTGATTGTTACTGGAGAAGGAATTTGATAGGAATTTAAATAGGAAGTTTCCATTCCATGAATTGGTCCCAATTATAATAATCATCATAATAATAATAATAATAATAATAATAATAAATAATACTTTTTAAATGGAAATTTCATGTTTGAACATAAGAATTCCCTTTGAAAACCCATCCTGTAAGAACAGTAAACCTGTGTTCTCTTTATTGAGGGTGTGACACTAAGATTTACCTGTTTGATTCATTCCTAGGAGCAATGGTGCTTTCTCTATATTTTTCTTATATAGAAAAGTCATTATCTGACTTTTCATTTCCCACCCTCAGCTTATACTAATACGTTTTTCCAGTTTTTGTAGATAATATTAGGTACCTCGGCTTATAAACGGTCGGCTTTTACTCGAGTATATACGGTGTATGTATGTGTATATGTACCGATAAGTATTAAAATATAGTTCATTTTGAAACCTCTCTGTAATATACAGTGTGAATGTGGTTGAGATGGATTTATGTCCACACTATACAAATTATACACAATAGCATAACTAATTATTAATCGGTTTATTAGGAGCTCATAGGTAAATGGGGTGGCACAGTGGCTCACCAAACCTAGGACCGGGTCCCAGATTTGAATTTCAAGACACTATATGCAAAAGGTTTGTATGTTATGTCTGTGTCTGTATAGGTTTCCTTTAGGCACCTTAGCTATTCTACAAGACATACTGGTAGGACAATTGGCTTTTCACTCTGTGTTACATTTAACTATGGTAAGGAAATGGTAGGATGTGAACTCCTATAAGAGACCGCATTTTACAGTCATGTCCATAAATATTGTGACATTGACACAAGGTAAACAGGTAAACGATGTAGGAATTACAACAGTTTGCATAAGTGCCACACACTTGTTAAGGGACCAAAAGTAATGAGACAGAATAATAATCATAATTCAACTATCCCTTTTTAATACTTGCAAATCTGTTGCAGTAAATTACAGCCTGGAGTCTGGATTACATAGAAATCACCAGAAACTATGGTTCATTCCTGGTGATGCTCTGCCAGGCCTCTACTGCAACAATCTTTAGTTCCTGCTTGTTGTTTGGGCATTTTCCCTTCAATTTTGTCTTCAGCAAGTGAAATGCATGCTCAATGGATTCAGGTCAGGTGATCTTATCCATTGCATAACATTTCACTTCTTTCCCTTAATAAACTGTTTGGTTGCTTTTGCAGTATGCTTCGGGTCATTGTCCATCTGCACTGTGAAGCGCCGTCCAATGAGTTCTAAAGCATTTGGCTGAATATGAGCAGATAATATTGCCCAAAACACTTTAAAATCCATCCTGCTGCTGTTAGCAGTCACATCATCAATAAATACAAGAGAACAAGTTCCATTGGCAGCCATACATGCCCATGCCATGACACTACTACCACCACCATGCTTTACTGATGAGGTTTGCTTAGGATCATGAGCAGTTCCATTCCTTCTCCATACTCTACTCTTCCCATCACTCTGGTACAATCTTGGTCTCATCTCTCCATAGGATGTTGTTCCAGAACTGTGAAGGCTTTTTTAGATGCCGTTTGGCAAACTCTAATTTGGCCTTCCCGTTTTTGAGGCTCACCAATGGTTTACATCTTGTGGTGAACCCTCTGTATGCTCAGTTAGGCTCTGACAAAACCAATAATTGTAGAGTGTCCTTTTGCCTTATGGCCACTATTGATGGGCTAGGTTGCTTCTGAATTGCTCACCAAGATTTTTCTTCCCACTCGCCATCAACACATGGGCATTCACCTTTCATCTGGCCATGATCACTTATTCTTGTCACAGTTCTTCTCACTGTCAGTTAAGGGGATTTTTTTCATTGACTACCTACACTTGGGCAGTGTCTTTCCACTGACCACCCATTGGGGCATTTGGCTTTACAATAACTACCCACATCAGGATATTTTCACTCTGACCACTAGAGATGGACAAACTGTCCGCAACGTGGATAGTTCATGGCAAACATCACATGTTCACTTTTTTTATCGACAGGAACAATAAGGGTGTTTGACCCTACCCCTTTGTCAGCGAGAAGAAGATAATTGATCTTTCGGCGCCTGATCTGGCTGGCCAAATGCCCCAGTCGGTGGTCAGTGGAAAGACACTGCCCAAGTGTTGGTAGTCAATGAAAACAAAGCCCCTTGATTGGTTAGAAAGACTTTTTCATTAAAGACCATGGTCTCCAGTGCAAAAATCGGGCAAAAACACATCGTACATATGGAACACGGGGCTGTGCGTTTCATATACCGGAAGTGACATCACTTCTGGAACCTAGACCATGGCACTGTGCGTTTCATGTACTAGAAGTGTCATCACTGATGTCACTTCTGCTTTCACCCGATTCAAATTTCCCCCGAACAGGCGGGGAAAGTGAATTTATCCTGACCACCAAACATGGGTATCATTTTATTTCTAAAACTGAAAGAATTACTTGTTTTGTAGTGTAATCAGGGTTAGTTTAGGTCACAAATATTTTTACATTTTGTTAAAAAAAGAAAACATTTCTAATTGTGTCCAGTCTACCTAAAAGCCATGCAATATGAGGCACAACTGCCCTGTAACTGCCTTTACAGAGGGGTCTGTTGCAGTTTTGAAAAGATTTGGTAATTCATTATGGAACTTCGGTAAATGCTTTTGCTTAGATTTGGGTACTTTTTGTTTATACACAATGCCACCGGAACTTCTGGCAACCTGGTAGTTGAATCCAGTGCATATTGTTGGCAGTATAGGTTGAATTGATTGACATAAAATGCAGGTTGATGTAATTTTTTTTAGAAGACAGATAAATAAAACAGACATTATGAAAGTAACTACTTTTTCATTTTCAAAGCTGCAGTAGACAAAACTACTTTGCAGTCCTGTGTGTGACACACAGAACTCTTGGGGTGCCACTTATGCCACTTCAAAAGTGAAACACAGTGAAAGTTTGCTGTCAAAATGTGATCCGCATTTTAGCAGGTGATCACATTTTGACAGTATAAAAAAGTCCTTAGATGAGTGTCTAAACACTGTGTCGGTTGCATTTTGACAGCAGCAACTACTCCTTATTTACACATCAATCATTCCAAGAGTCGTAGTGGCAGCATGGAAGAAGTAAAGGGCATACAACACACTCTGAATATGGCTTTTTGAGGTGTGTGTCCACAACTGCTAAATAAATCAACACATCTATGTTGATGATTTTGCATTGTCTGCAGAAAACTTACGTGCTAGTTAAAAAAAAAAGGATTTTCAAGGAGTGAATGCCAACTCATTGCTAATTGTATTATTCCTTATGGGAAATGTAAGCTATATCTTTAATACACTTAAAAACATAAAGGAAGCCAAGCAATGTATTGAAAAAGAGGGTTTGTTGAAATACTCATCTACTCTCTGCATCTGCCCTTCTATAAAAATCTGCTTCTTCCTTCTGCTGCTGGGCATCAGGACTTAACCAAGTTGGCCTAAACTGTGCTCCCATTTAGTTAGCTCCCACAAAGAGATTAACCACACATGATGGAAGAAAACAACAAGATAGCTATGCGAGTGTGGGTGGCCCAAGGTTGAAAGTGTCGGGGGTTAGTGATTCTACACAAAACGCTCAACATGGAATTAAGCTTCAAGTCATCTTAATGCATTTTAACAATAATATAAAGCCTTTTGATTACCAAATGGTAGATTTTACAATTTAAAAAGAATGTAAATTATCATGAGACTTTATGAATAATTTGTATTGGTGGGGTTTATAAATTATAAAGCAGCAAACACTTGATAAAATATTGTTGCTCAAATTAATTTCCTCAAAGTGCTGTAAAACAACGCTGTATATTTTGAAACTCACAATGAAAAAAAAACAATTTAAAGGCAAAATAATATGCTTAATCTATTTCACTTATTTTACAGTTTAACATATTTTGTTCTCTGTTGGCATATATGATTTATATTTATGTGTGTGCTTTCAGAGCCTTTTTTCTGCTCATGTCTTATTAGGTAATATTTGACTTGTCAAGCCATTAATGTTATGTTCATAGCGGGTTTCAGCTAAGTAAATGCAAAAGTATGCAAAGGGAAAAATGTAAAAGAAAAGAATGCATAGTAAAAAGATAATCATGGCTGATAATTCCTATCTATGTGATATTCTATTATGTAAGGTCATATCCTTGTACTGGTAGCTTTGGATAACATAATGACAATGTGTTTACAGCTTATAACAGCATATTTAAATATAATTTATAAATGGGTTTGAGCTATAATGCATCCTTTATATGCATCTGCAATGCATTAACAGCACAATGAAGGAAAGGTTGGCCCCAGGACTCTGAATTACTGTACCTCCTCTAGTCCACTTTACGGTCCTAATGGATTCATTTATCATGTGTCCCTGGGGATATTTAAGTGGCATCCTTCAGGCTGGAAGTGCAGGAGAGACTGGGTCAAACTGTTTGAAGGTCTTCCTGCTCTTTCAGGCGTAAATGAACATCAGCTTACTCGCCAGTTTGGTTATCATTAACTCCTCTGATGCTAGAGAGATCAAATAATGGAAGATCAAATTTTTTTTATCAATAGCTACAATATTTGCTCAGAACTTTCAATTCATGAATATCCACAGCCATGTATGCACCAAATAAATTAGCTTGTATATTTATTAAAACTTTAATTTAAGTTGTTCATATTTGGGAGTACACTTTTTAAAGAGTTTCTGTAAACTCATAGTCATGGTATTAGATCTAAAATCCATTATCAACTGTGTTTACAGTCTATTATAGCAAATCTTGAAAATGTAACTCTTTTTTCAAATATCATACAGATAATACTGGTTGAAAAGTAAATTGCAATATATAAAACAGTGTTCCTGTGTTCAGAGCTGACTGTCATGTGATGGTTAGACAAAGAATGGAGAATGGGTGCTACCATCACTATCCTAGTGATGGTAGCATCAATTCTAGTTATGCTTTGGTGATCATATTATAGAGCCTGCCTTAAATGTATATGTCAATCCACATTGCAAGGTAGATTACTGGATCTGAGTTTTTACTCATAAGAAAGGGAGAATCGAAAACACAAAACATTTGGAAATCAAAAGATTTGTCAGTATCCTGTTCAATCACAGCATGTTTAGAGGCTAGTGGAAATGAATTCCAGTGTTTACAGATAATGAGGGGGCAATAGTGGTTCCAGCTCTTATAGGCCTGTGTTTAAAAGTATTTTTTTTTCTGAGAGGAGTTTATAATCTTATTTTATTTGGTATACTGCAATGTGAGATTAATATTTTTGGAGCCATTTTTTGTTAATGCTGTATAAGCAGACTGAACATTTATCTACACTTTTGTCATATAAAGAATGACTGAATTAATGTTTTAAACTTTCTTGTGTTTGAAATGCGCAGATGCTTCAGAAAGTGGAGGCCGTGAACATAGGGGTGTTTTTCAGCTTCCGTCATATACAGATCAATTGGATGACTTTCACAGCTTATTGATTATTCGTGCAGCCCGACCAGAAGTCTTTCCTGATGCTGTAACACAATGGGTTAACCAGCTCTTCACTAACCTGGACCTTCAGAAAGGTTGCCAGAGTGTGGAAAGCATAGCAGGTAGGTGAAAAGGGAGTTACATAACTATTGTATATTATATATTGGCTTGTTAGAAATACCATACCATACCATTGGCTTGTTAGAAACTTACCATACTTCCTGTAAAAAGGACACCTGAGGATACAAAATTTGATTTGGTACCTTAATGTTTTTAGTTGTTTTTTTGGTATGTTTACAGGGCTCTTGATGTAATCACCATACAGATAGTGGTTTATTCTTGTAGCACAGCATGTATTTAATCAGTTACATACAGAGGTGACAGTTGCATTCACTGGTTGTTATAACCATATTGTAAGATAAAAAAACAAAACAAAAAATAAATATTTACATTTTTCAGTTGCTAATTTTTTTTTGTGAAAAGCGTTTACTCTATAGCCAAAATAGAGTGATTTGTAGATATTTACTTTAATTCATATTTAAAATATAGTGGATTTCACATGACTGTCTATAAACTATAAGATACTTGCTGTTTGACTCAGGAGGTGCTATTTGTAAACAAAACACATTTTATATTTTTGGATAGATGGGGCAAAAGAACAAATAAATGAACCTTATTTTAACCATACAAAATGTTATTTCCATTACAAGCCTTCATAACCCTTTGCAATGGGCAAGACCTAAAAGGGAACAGCCTTATGGTTCCCATAAGCATTATGATTATATAATGCTATAATATCTTATTGTGATGAAGGAACATTATTCTGTACAAAACACAAAACATAAAAGTTATCATATTTGTAGAACTGCCTGATAAATTAGGCAGTAAGGATATCTGGATGGTCACCACACACTTTTCTTAAATACATTTCAGCTTTGAGGTGAAAGTTATGATACTTTAAACAGGTAATGTTATTCTTGACCTTTCATCCCACTTCTGAGGAGTTCATTTGATTCTGTAGCAGCGCCTGGGTATTTCAAGGCTCCACTAAGTGGGAGTTTAAATCAAGGTTTTCAGTGGATTCGGCCTACACAAAAATTTCGATTAGGATGTGGCCTTGTACCAGTAATATAGCACGGACAATTGATACTTTTTAAGCAAAAAGCTACCTTTTATAAAATAAAAATGATTGTATGGGCGCCTCCTCCAAAGTTTTTTTTTTCATTATTTTTCTTTTTTTCATTAACTTATTATTAGTTTGCCCATCCTACTACTTATAAAATACTTCCATAAATAACAGTCTAGACTGAATGTTTTTTTCTAAAAAGTTCAATGTTTTTCTGGTGTTCAGTGTCTGAAGCCTACTATGTTTGTAAACATACACTAATCTAAATATGCTTTATTTATCAGTGCTGGATCAAAATACCTATGGTATTTTAGTGATTGAACCTTCTGACACCTCTAATAAAATTTCATACAGTGGAGCAATCCTGAACCATAAAGCCAAACAAGCCATCATCAGTACAGCAAAGGTAATGGAATCAAACATTTTACATTCCTTTAGTAGTTAATGCAATAATAATTAATTGATGTAACAACGCCATTAGGGAAATAAAAACTGCTTCCCATATCAGTGAAATTTGTTTGAGGCTTTCCATCCAGATAAAAAAGATATGGTTGTGTAACCACTTACCCCTTCTGCTGAACAGCTCAGAACCTGCCCTATAAATAAGTTATCATTGTTTCTTCTATAAATCCAAATGGATTGTTTGAAATGTGACACTGATGTTTTGCAATCTAAAAACAAACACGTTTTACGTGATGTATTTTATTGCTTTTAGTCCTGCATGTTATTTGAGATTTATAATGGTGGTTTACATACAAAAGTAGTGTTTCTTTGATAGTTATATAGTGATATAGCAGTGGTTTCATGATTTTATTATAGAAGTCTGGTGTAAGGTTATCAGGTTTTTATTAGAAAATTTTTTTCTCTTTTCCTTATGTTGGTTAATAAAAGGACACATAGTACATTCTCAAAAGTTATCAAGAATTCATATAGTGGCAACATTTTATGCAGCACTTTCAGGGCCGGGACAAGGTCCACCAACAACAGAGACTGAGCTGCCCAAGTGCCCCCCCCCCTGTACTCATCCTCCATGTACCATGATCTGGATGAATGAGAACCTTCCCAGACATGGAAGTGTCATCTGTGAGGTGATTGTGGGGGAAGTGTAGGAGACATTGCTGGGACTGGCAGCAGAGGAGATAATAACATATTATATATAAGATATATAGAGCCACTCTCCAGCCTGTCAGAGCACGGGGACGGGGAGCCGGCCGGCATACAGATCTACAGATCAGGGGAGGCCGTCCCTGAGAGGGCGGCCCCGCCCAAAAGCCGGCCAAGCCCCGCCCCCCAACAGCAGCGTCGGCTCACTGGTGGGAGGGGGAGAGAGACGAGGCCAGCACAGAGCCTCCCCACCCCCTGGAGGGCGGAGACCCGCTCCACCGAGGGACATGCAGGCTGACAGGAGTCAGTAGCAGCGCCCAGACCTGACCAGCCGCTCAGAGGCTCGAGCCTGTCCGGCCTCTGTGTCGGCCCGGCCCTGAGCACTCTACAAAGCACATAGTGATATCATGAACTTTCTCTCAAAGGAGCTCACAATCTAATGTCCCTAATGCCTTATGTTACAAACATATTTATATAGACAAGACGAGTGATCATCTATATGAGGGAGATCTGTGTTACACTCACCTTTACTTAGCCTCCTTGATGAGCAACACGTGAGGAGATTTCAGCTGCATAAGGGTATGTTTCCACTGGGTGGCATGGACACGTCTGCATGATTTCCCTGTGGTTTGTGAGTAGCTTGTCCACAGCTAAGTTCAGTTAACAGGAATGGCTTATTAATTTAAATAGCAAAGATGCAGAATTTTTTTTTTTCTGGGTCCTGCTAAATATGAACG
>CM070033.1:85515846-85537892 GCA_036250615.1 Ptychadena robeensis | reverse complement strand
CACATGTGCAGTTGTAACAATAGGAAAATATTTCAGCTAGGAAAATATCTCAGAACACCGGGACCCGTGTGGAAAACAAAGATGTGCCAGTGGACATTGTCCACTTCACTCAAATGGGTGGTGTTGTGTTTGCATATTTTTCCAGGGTCCAACACAGGGGTGCTTTGTTTCCAGAGGATAAAGCCAGTCACTGACTTTATTGTGAGCAGGCAAGAAAGGCAGCTATTTTTTAGCACATATTTGAGGACTAAACCTGCACCATGTATATGTTATGTTACAGATTTTTACAAATTCATGATACATTTATTATAATAATATTGTCTTTCAATGCTTGTTTTATACCTACCACTACCACTTTCATTTAATGGAATCCTTGCAGTGCAGAACAGAGACACCAATATATTGTTCAGCATCTAACACTTCCAGGTGTGACAGCTGTTTTGTTTCCCAGTTGTCCGCTGTCATTTCTTCCAGCAAATGACATATCACTAGTGTAGCCCTGTAGCTATAATAGGACATCCTAGTATAATAGTGCCAAGGGAGGAGTGACAGCATACATCAGGTAGATTCAGACATCTATCACAGCTATAAATGTCAGATGTTTAAGATCCTATTGGGCAGTTGTAACTCTAGAAAAGAGTAAAGATTTTACTCAATGGAAGTGGTAAACATAACATACTGTATGTATGTTAATAACTATCTATAGAATATATTTGTCATAGAAGCTGCAAGGGTTTTGTGATAAAATGTAGTAACATTTGACTTGCATTCTCATACAAGTGGCAGATTATTTTTATATAAAATGTATTAAATAACCTATTGATTGTGATATATTTCTACATCTGTTAAAGGCCATGTGTGGGTATCTTTGTTGCCAGCAAATCTTAAATTCCACTAGTGTTGCTAATCATTATTGGTTACCTCCAATACACATGTATGCATCATATGCCGTAGATTACAATAAATGTGACTTGCCATTTTGGCAAATATTAAAGTTCAAAATGTATTTCAAACATTTTAACATCAGGCCATTTGTGTATACCACTTACAGTTGTTTTTTTAAATAATGATGATAGATTATACTATGTTTATTAGATTATTGTTTCTTCTGTTTTCATTGTAATACTTGCAGATGATGAATTTTCTTTGTGGGAATTGTAGCAAGTAATAGATCACATAGATCTGTGCTTTAGATAGCAACTTGCTGAGAAGCAGTGTGAAGGAAAACTTCCTGTTAATCTTCAATGCCTTTTAGCATTTTTCTTTTTCACTTTGTTTTCCATGCTAGTATCTTTTACATCATACAATGCAGTCTTGATTAGGATAACCATATCATGCAGAATAAATAGAGTTAATCTTTAATCTTGCTGCTTTTATTTTTTGCTGAAAACATGTCCTACGCAGAAATACTTATACATAACAGAGTCTGCATGCTGTGAGGACCCCTGGCATTACTGAAAAATGATGATACTAATGAAAGTATATGGTTTATAAAAGATTTAATGTATAAAATAAGAAGACCTATGTATAAAATAAGAAAATGGAATATGAAAATGCAAATAACTTGTTTGAGTTTTAATGACAACTATAAATTTGTCATTTTGGATTATTCTGTTACATGAACTAAAACATTCTAAAAAAAAAATACAAATAAACAAAATAAAATACTGAAATATATTATATTATATATATTTTTGGCAAGCAGCATATTATATCCCATGTTTCTTTAGTGTGATAGAAGGCCATTCTTAATAAATGGTGAAACACTATGTTCTATGGCATGTAAAATGCAGTGAGTTAAGGCCTCTTTGTGTCAGATCAGAGTTGGACCTATTCTTCTCCAACACATTATGACCCTTTACAATGGCCCCACGACTAGAGTGCGGGTCAATGGAGGACGAGTGCAATTTGTGCCAAGCCTGACATCTGTGGTATCCGCATTCATGATGGAGAGTATAAAATGTCCCTCTTCGCAGACGACATTCTCTTTCACATCTCCACCCCACATCTCTCCTTTCCCTCTATTATGCGGGAACTCAACCTCTTTGAATCCCATAGCAATTTCAGGGTCAAATACTCAACATGAACTGTTGAATGTCTCCCTTTCACAAAAGGACATACAACATGTTTTGTCTAACTTCTCCTTCAGACTTTGTCCTACATCTCTGAGATATTTGGGAGTAGACCTTACATCCGACCCCACTTTACTTTACTCGCAAAACTATCTCCCAATGCTTCATAAGATCAGAACTCTTCTAACATCCTATTACACCAAATTATTCTCATAATTTGGCCATGTGAATATCCTGAAAATGGATGTCTTACCAAACCTCCTGTACCTGTTTCAGGCCTTCCCCATATCTCCCCCCACCCTCTACTTACAAAATCTCTACTCTGTCTATGTAGGGTGGACCTTTCCCCGTTTGAACATACTCTCATCGGTGCAGAGAGACCTACCCACAATGTATCCACTATATATACGCTGCTCATTGGAGGCTCCACTCGGGAAGGGATTCCCTCCTACACTACACGATGGGAGACTGAATTGGCCTCTTAATCTAACTCACAAGTCCTCCACCACCAGCAAAGCTTAGGAATCCATTTTTAAAATTTTAACAAGGTGGTATAGATGCTCGACTACGCTGGCACTGTACAATCCCACCCACGGTTTATCCCTAATCAGAAGTGCATTCTCTGGTGCATTTTCTATGCTTTAAACTTTATCGTTGTACCTCAATGTATTGTATTTACCTTTATTATTATTATTGTTATCCTGTTGTATTTATATGAAAATGTAAATAAAATTTTAAAAATAATAACTTTAGAAATAAATTACCACATAATTTCTATACCTATGTTTATTGTATTACCAATTTCTCTTTAGGAGCAGAATATACCATTGCTTGTAGTGAGTGTGAAAAATGACAATATGGAAGAACTGGAAACAGCACTTAACGATACTATGAATCAGAATGGCTGGCTCATTATACAAAATCTTCACCTATCCTCAAAGGCCATGCTAAAGAATTTATGCAAGATCTTGAAATATGGTGCAAAAATGCGAGGTAAAAACAAACTTTCAGCTTTGTTACTTTTTCTAATATTGTACATTTTTCTTTCAAGAAGTGAAATACAAACACTCACAAAGATTGTAAAATGAGTGAGCAGAGGAATAACCTCATTAATACACTGTTGGTATGTTTTGGAGAGGTTTATTTAGTAAACAAAATCAGATATTTATTTTTATTTGTAATTCTCCATAGCACAAACTCTAAACTTCCCTAATGTACTTCATGTCCCTCACTGGCCATCACCCCATTATATGATCATCAGTAAAAAAAAAGATAAAAAATCATCCTGGATTTCTCCGGTCACTCCTCCCCTCTCTTTAGAAAACACTGTGGCTGTAACAGCTATTACCACTGACAGTTGGGAAATACAAATTAGTCGCATTATCACGTCGGCTTTACAAGCCTATGGAGATCAGTTTTCATAATTGAAAACAATTTTCTAGTGGCCTCTAAAGACCAGAGGCACTACTGCAATTCATTAAACCCCAGAAGACTGAATACATAAGACGTCTGACACAGACGAGCAAGAGCAGGTAAGTTTATTTATTTATTTTTAGCTCAGAAGTAAGTAAAAATTGCATGTATTTTTTTTTTTACTTTATGTGCCTTTTAAGAATGTGGAAGATTCAATAAAAAAATCCCTCTTTGTCATCTGCCTGTTATACAATTAGAATAAACAAGTGAGACAAATGGTCACAAACTTTTTTACCTAATAAATTTAGAATGTCACAACGACCTATAACACAGTACAACTTCTTTTTGTTTTTGAACAAACATACACAAAGTGATACATCTGATATATAAAAGCTTTAATTCCTTATCTGGACATGTAAAACATGTAAAACTATTGTACATTGAAGTCAAGCTTTGAGGCGTATATAGATAAATGTTTTTGTAATACAAGTGTCATAAATGTTGAAAAAAAACAAATACAATTTTAGTTTATTTATTGACAAAAAATAATTTACTGTAATTAATAAAATTTTTCTAATTTGCTGAACCTACTTGTTATACAAAGAGTATAAAGCTCATGGTAATTTGGAAACAATTTGTAATTTAGTAAATAATTCTTATTGCTGTCTACAGTTTCACAAAAAGAAGAAAGACAGTTCTGTGTGTGGCTTATTTCTAAACATGGAACATCTATTCACAATGACTTTCTAGGACATCTCAAAAAGGTGAGTCAACAAAAATTTAAAACTTTACTTAAAAGTTAAGGAAATGTATTGGTCAGTATAGTATATTACAAAAATGGCATGTTAGCTCTGTGTTGTAAAGTATGTAGACTCTATGGACATTTGACTTTTTCAACATGTTTGAACAGGCAAAAGTTTATTTAAACAGTGTCTGCAGATAAAGGTAAAATAATTTTTTTCTGGTGTTTTTTGCTCTATTGCTATGTGAGGTATCACAATGCTAAAACTAAAAGTAAAGCTGGGAATAGACGGTGCGATTTACGTCATCACGTGATATCATCACGCCCGCCCGCTAGTGCCGAGAATCGGACGGCACGCTTTATGTGCAGCCCCCAGCCTAACTTATGGGATCGGGTTAAGATTTACCGTCCTGTCGGATAACTGTGCGATCCAACAGGATGGCTGATTTAGGCCCAATCCTCGTTAGTTGCTGCATCTGATTCCTGCACAGCCTGATCACTAAGGGACGCGGGAGCGCGCACGCCATTGGATCGGAGGTCGGAGCGTGCTAGAATAGGAACGTCTATGCCCAGCTTAAGGCATACAGATGTAAAGTCGACCATAGACACAGCGATTTTTGGTAATTTTGAAGGGTATTTTGGTCTTGGTGCATAGTAAAATCCGGCATGATCAAAATGGAGAAAAGGCCCGCTTCTCCATTATGGTCATGCAGAATTTTACCATGCACCAAGACCAAAATACCCTTCATATAGTTTTTATCCTGACTAAGTTACCAGGTGTCAAGAAAAGCCTTGTACAATTAGCGCTGATCAACTCTACTTATTGAAATAAAGTATGCATATCTTAATTTACGGGCGCCTCTTCCGGGGCTTTTTTTTTACGTCTGTACCCCCCAGAAAACCAAATATGACCATACCAAAAGCCATATAAAATTATAACAAAACCTTTGCTTACAGACAATACACTTAAATTTTAATAATGCTTAAAGCTGGGCATAGACGGACAGATTCCTGCCTGATTCTTCAGCCAATTGACCACCGTGCACATCCCTGCCAGATTGACCAGGAATCTGCCGCTTGTCGCACGGTCATCTGACATGCCAGTGAATTCCCAGCCAATTCTAAGTAATTGTGCCGTGCATGATGACATCATCACGGCCGGTCGATCTGCTGAGCAGTTGACAGGAAAATGACCTGTCTATGCCCAGCTTTAGGCAGATGGTCAGATCAGTGTAGCTGTATGTCAGTAAGTCCAGTGAATACATATGTTCTTTTATGGAACACAGCCTTCCAAAGGCCAGATATGTTTTTAAATAATGGAACTATTGTTTTAACTTGTCTCTTAATGCTGATTTGCATTTCGATAGATTTAAGCTCAGTCATTTTTGTAATGAACACTTTATTCACGCCCTTAGCTTATATTAGGAATTAGTACAATATTTATGAAGCCTTGCCTTGTCTACAGTTTTTGTGATTAATTTAGCACTAAACTGTAAAATTATCCACAAGCTTTATCTAGGGAATCTCTAGAAATGAAATGATATCACTGAAGGATTCAGGCAATCTCTTTAATTGCGGTTAAAGCCTACTCAACCTATTATTCTTAATGCTTCATTCAACATGTAATTGAGGTCTAATGCACACTCTATAATCTTTTAATAACACAAACATTGAGCTTCACATATATAAATGCTCATGAGTTTATACAGGTTATTTATCATTTATGCGTTGTGCTGATCTATGTAATAACTAGTAGTTAATTAAACATGAATGGCTACTAGTGGGTGAAGTTTAATTGCTGTTTATTACATTTTAATGATGTCTTTCATAAGGAGTGTTTATATTACAATTAGGGGTAGTGATGCAGTAAACCCTGAAAATGTATATATTGAAGTAAAACAATGTACCATATTTTTCACACTAAAAGACGCCCTCTAAAGTTTTGGAGAGAAAATTATATAAAAAAAAAAGAGATACAACCATTCAGAAATATGAATATACAGAATGTTCCAGAAAAGTAGCCAGGACTGGACCATGTAGTATTCACTCCAGCCTAAAGACCAGTGCCAGGAAGGAGGGCTTTGCTGCAAAAGGGCTGAAACTTTAATATTTGTTTATACACTAGCAGTATCCATTCGCTGAACACGCTGATCAACTTATGAAGAGACACATTTTACAATCTGGCACTAACAAACTAACCCATAAGCTGCTATTTACATATGGGAGGAGATATGCGTCTATGTCACAAAATGTATTTATTGGAATGAAGAATATTAATATAAATACACAAATCATGCTATTTAATTGAAAAATTTGTCTCTCCACAAGTTGGTCAATGTGTTCAGGAAATGGGGGTACTGCTTGTGCTAATACAGATAAGATATCCTTCTTGGTAGGGGCTGTTTGGCTTGGCTGGAAGTAAAAGGACACATTTCACTACAGAAAAAAATTCTGACCATAAGACGCAAGTCCATTTTCCCATTGAAAAGTGAGTCTTATAGTCCGAAAAATACAGTACTTTACCTTTAAGCATCCTAAAAGGATTATTAATGAAAACCACTCAATTAAAAAAAACACCTTGTAATGTAAACATCTTCTCCAGGAATATAGTGCAGATTCATAGAGGTGTCTAAACATGTTGAATAAAGCTTTTAGGGCTTGCAGCAGTTCTATGTGTTGTTAAAGATTGTTAATGTTCCATTTGCACTATAACTACCAGGCCTGCCTCGACTAAAAGGTTTGTACAGCAGTTTTATTTATCTTTTTAAATGCATCATATTACATAAGGGTTGAACAGCTCCAGACATGGACCAAAAGGACCCTATGCCCATACATATTATATTTTAATAATTTCTTCTTATGAGGCCAGCCCTAACCAGTGTGGATATGTGTTCACTCCCTATGAGTCACTGGTAATTTTGCAGTCCAATCAATTTCCTATTGGTTGGAAAATAGAAAAGAAAATAGTATAAGATAAATATGAGAAGAGGCCAGGCTTGCAAATGATAATCCACAGATTTTTTTACACTGTCTGGCTATTTAACATTAAACAGGTACTGTATTGTTCGGACCATAAGACACACTTTTTCACCCCCAAAATTGGGGGGGAAAAGTGCCTGTGTCTTATGGTCCAAATGCATGACACCCGCGGTCACTCGACAGCGGGTGGTCGCACCTTGGCTTCCCGCCAGCTCTCCCGGCAAGGAGATTAGCCAGGGAGCTGGAGAAGCTGTCAGTTGAGTCAGTGTCCGGCTCTCTCAACTTTACTGTGTAATTGCCTATGCCAGCAGAGCTCTAAACCCTGCTGGCATAAGCAATGAAGAGAGGCATAGATGAACTCCCATCTATGCCTCTCTCTGTGTCCGAGGGAACTGCAATCACTCGACAGCACCCACGGACACAGTAACAGCCAGCCGGAGAGGAGAGCAGTAGACTCTGCAGCCCGCAGCCCCCCCTCTTCTCTCGATCAGTGTGGTGAATGACGTTGTGCTGAAAGTGTACTGCTGCTAGTGACATCTAATGGCTGAATTGCATATTGCATTCATTGAATTCATTGCATTAACCCAATTGATGTGAAAACATATTAAACTATTTTTTTTCTGGTTTTCCTGCCCTAAAAACTGGGAGCGTCTAATGGTATAGTCCGAAAAATACGGTATATATATGGTACTACGTAGATATAAATTCTCCATGCTAAAGGACCCTCTGCATTCTAGCCCTGGTCTTGCTAGTCTAAACCTTTCTGTTCTTTGGGTGATTCAAATTAGAAGTCTTAAAATGTAAGTGCTGTTGCTCATATAAGTAATAAATTTTTATTAATTTGACAGTTATCTGAAACAATAAATGGTAAAGATGAATTCCTGGTAAACAGTAAAAACACTTCTAATAAACATGTGTGGGAGCATTTTAATTTGGCTATTTTATCTCTTCATCTACACCCAAAATGTAGACAGTTCTACCAGACAACAGAGCAATGTTTGAGAGTGACTGTAATAGATCCCGGCAGGACCAGGGTATCTGTACCTGTTACTTCTACTATGCCTGCTTTCTGCTCTGTCCCATATTCATTGCCTTTGTCTCAGAGAACTAGAGTATTCAGCAGAGGAGCTCACTCCGCTGGATGCTAGCTGCATTATCTACTGTGTCCCTCCATACAGCCCTATTTAAGGAAATCTCAGGCAACAGCACTATGGTTTTACATATTAAAAAGTCAAAACTGTGCAGTTTTTATTAAACATAGCTCATAGGGAACATTCCAAGTAACGTTTGTGAAAATACACAAAATGATGCTAAGAACATTTACATATTATGTGAAAGATTTGGATAACCTACAGTTAAATGAATAATCAAAATGTAAAATATACAGTGTATATATAGACAAACTCAAAAGTATAAATATACTATTTAGTTTGTGCAAAGCTAACAAGTTAACCTGGTTCATTTCTATTTTTTGTAGGTATCTTGGCATTTCCTAATGACGAAAAAATACAACAAAAAATTATTAATGGATGATGGTTTTTATACTGACCGTCTTACCCATCTGTTGGTCTCAGGTAAATCTTGGTAATTCTTTATAACATTCAGTAGTCGGTTTGAAAAAAACCCAAACATTTAAACACAGTGAGCCAGCATGTAAAGCTCTAGGCTCATTTCCAGAAATGTTGCTTTAAGTTACTGTAAAATATGTAAGTTTATCCACTTCCCTGTTTGTCTTTTTGGACATACCATGCCCGTTGAATCTTATGTCATGGGTGTACCCTCTATTCAATGTTTATGTGTAAAATAAATAAAAAACATACATAATATATCACAAAAGGTTTAAAGGGGTTTAAAGCCTCATGTAAAACATAACTATTCCAATTTGCAAGCAGTATAAAATTCACTCCATACTTCCACTATGAGTAGTGTGCCCTCTTCTCTATACAAAGACTCCTTCTCTGTTACTACATGTACCAATAGCACTTGTGTGAGTTACTTACTCACTAAACAGTCACTCGGAGATGTGTATACAGTGTTACCTCCTTCCAGGGCTCCATAGAGTGCCAATAACTAAGGTAGCCACCACAACACAGGAAGTGCCTAAAGCACATATTATGGCTGCTTTATAAAAAACAAAATAGCAGCAAGTGCAAAGAAACACATGAATGCAATTCAAGTTTAAATATATGTACATGGTATGAGGGTTTAATAACCTAAATATGTATTTCTTTAAAGTATAAATGATCCATAAGCAGTATGCAACACAACTTCAGAACTAGGCCACACTACATTATCTACTTAGTTTAGTCATTAGATTCGATGGTAATAGATCTCAAGGAACTTCATTAATAAGGCATTAAAAACTGTCAGCTGTTTGATTTGTTTTCTGCAACAGCAAAATACAGGTTCAAGTAACAGGTTTAATTATCAGGCTACTAGGCTAAATAGCTGTGCTACATTCCTCGAAAATGACAGTGTGTTTATTGTTATTTATATCTTTAATTTAGCCATCATATCAGCAATGGATCAAATAAATGAAGAGACTTGTTCAAGGGTGAGGAGGAATCCAGCCCCCATTCAAAGACTCTACTTTGGAATTTGTGTATTGCATGGTGTCCTCCAAATACAGCGGCTATTTCCCAAAACAGGACTAAATCAGCTAATGGAAATGAGCCCGGTACAGTTGCATCAGGTACATTAGATATGTCTGCTTAATAATAATATATGTATTAAGATTTTTACAATCATGCACTTGATTTACAACAATGGTTACGCATTTAGACCCTTAATGAAAATGCACTAGGACAGATTTAATGCCATTTTAACTGTTACGAATAAATGCTAAACTGAATGTATTATACATAATTAAAAAGAAAATCTGGTAAATGCATGTAATGTGGATGCTCCTGTGCACAACTGTAGTCCTGTAGACAGGGGTGAACATAACTTTTTTAGTTTTTTTTTAGCTAGTCGGGTAAGTACCAGGAGATGGTGTTTGGTACTTAACCCATATGTAGGGTGATCTACCTCACTGTCGTACTCACTGTCCTCTGCATCAGCCTCCTGCATGATTGATTCTGCTGCAGATTGACCTCCCTGTTCCTGATTGAGCCTCCAATTAGCTGTGTCCATCGACAGATCAACAGCTGGCTTTGGGTCAAGTATAACTCTCACAGTACCATTTGAACCCCCAGATCTCAGTATATATCTCAGTATCATATCTCAGTAGTGCAACTTTGCTCTTCTTAGAATTTACCCTATATATTCCTACTCAGATTTTCATCCCCCAGATTTCCAACACCTTTATAAGCCCTATCTTTTTATTTTTATTTTTTATTTTTCGGACTAAAGGACGCACCAAGTTTTTAGGGCAGGAAAACCAGAAAAAAAAGATTTAATATATACGTTTTCACATCAAATGGGTTAATGCAATGAATTTAATTAATGCAAAATCAAATTCTCCACACTGAATGGGAGGAGGGGGGCAGGAGGCTGCACAGTCTACTACTCTCCTCTGCTCCTCCTCTCCTCGCTGGCTGTGCCTGTGGCCGTGGAAGCTGCAGTGATTGCAATCTACACGGAAAGAGGGATAGATGGCAGTTCATCTATCCCTCTCTTCATTGCTTATGCCAGCAGGGCTCTGAGCTCTGCTGGCATAGGCAATTATACAGTTAAGATGGGAGATCCCATCACCGGCTGGCATCTCTCATCTGACAGCTTCCTGGCTAATCTCCTTGCTGGGAGAGCTGGCGGGAAGCCAAGGCATGACCGCCCAGGGCCGAGTGGCCGTGGGGGTCGCGTTAAAGAGTGCATCTTATGGCCCGGAAAATACGGTAGTATTTACTTTCCAAATTTGATACCCCTAACTGCAACCTTTTATAGTTATTAAAGTTTCCCTGCGGTTACCCAAGTGATATAAATTGTATACATTAAATAATTATAAATAATTATTAATAAATTAAATTGTATGCAATAAAAACAATAAAAATTGCCAAAGAATGTTGGCAGTAAAAAATATCCTTTTACAGCAGTGTTTAAATGAAGTTGTGAGGAGCTGTAGTCTAAACTCAATGTACAATATCAGTTTCACTAGAGAGCACTTGCCGAACACAACAGAGCAAGGCTCCTTCTCATCAGAGATGGGGGAAGAGGGGAAAAGCTTTGTGCATCTCTCCCTCTCTCCATGCAGTATGCAAATGAACTTTAGAAGCCTAATAAAGGTACGCAGAGCTAGGTTTTAGACCATTTTGTGTACCAGCGTACTGTTTATGTGCACCCCTGCCTATAGATTTGGCCATGATGCCTGGCAGTGTAAGGCTTTGTTTCCATTGAAGCTTTCCCGGCTGAACGCATGCCTCAGATGTCGCGCGTTTTCGAGCGTTTTTGCTATGCGTTTTTTTTTTGTATTGCAGATGCAGATGCGGTTGGGGCGCGGATGCGTTTCTAAATGCTGCAGCTAGCGTTCAGAAACGCGCCCTAAACCGCATCCGCACCCGAACTCGCACAACCGCACCAGTGGAAACTACATTGAAGTTTCCAATGGATGCGGTTGGTGGCGGCGGCGGCTGGGCGGCGGCCGCGCGTCTGCAACCGCACGGGAACGCTACAATGGAAACAAGCCCTAACTAGATCATAGGATTTCTGCATGCCATGCCTGATGCACCAGAAAAAGCAACTGACAATACTATTTGTCTGATACCCAATACATATTTAGTTTTTTCTCTTTTCAATGCACTAATCTATGTAATTGTCATGTAAACTGATATCATCAGATTTTTGTGTTAATTTATTTTACATTAAACTAAACAAATATGAAGCTTACATTTATACTTTTTCAATTTTCTTTCTGCTTGCTGTCAGAATGCTTTTTGCGTTGATGGAGTTGATTCATAACAATGGTTTTGTGTTTAGGCCCTTAATGCCATCCTTTCCATCTATGAGAGAATGAAAGTCTGCAACACCAACTTTTATGATGCTGTGTTGGAGAGAGTGAACTCCGTATATTCTGGACTCTCACTATCATCTGTGGATGAAAGTTATATTGGAGCTCTAGCGCATGAGGTCATCTCATCTACCTTTCATGAAAAAGGTAAGCCACATTATAAAGAGTGGAGGTTATTCTCAGCTTCAATACAAAGAAATGCTTTTTAGTATATAATACTTGTAATAACACAAGCAGGTCTGTCTGGATGTTAGATTTCTAAATAGCAATTTACTCCCAGATGCACTTTCAGGTTTACAGGCACATTGGTTGCAAATACATGAAAAAAACTGTAGCACAACATTTGAGACAGCCTGATCAACTTCTACCACATTTTCCCCTTTAGGATGAAGTTTTCATTTTCCAAAATTGCGTGTATGTCTGTCCTGGCAAAGAAATCCACTCAGCTGGGACAGAGTTGACAAGCTGTGTGTGCTTATCAGCCTGCTTGAGCTGACATATAAAGCTCTGACTCTACATACACAGATCATTAGCAGAGAGATTTCCCCTCTGCTACTGATATGTATGTCAGAGCAGAGACAATGTAGGCCCACCTCCTTTAACTTACACTGTGTCAGTCAGTGCAAGAAGCTCCATCTGGCAGAGTAAATCCCCCCCCCCCCAAATAAGACATTTATGGTGCGTCTTATCATCTGTCTTATAGGGGGAGAAAGTATGGTAGCTTTCTTGATTCACATTCCTTAGTAATATGATCATCCTCAGGTTTTGTTGATTTTTTTTACAAATCTTTATACATGAGGGAAGATGTGGGATCTATGTTTTTCACATACCGTATTTCTGGGACTATAAGATACACCCCCATCATCCCCAAAATCGGGGAGAAAAGGTGCCTGTGTCTTGTGGTCCGGATGCAAGAAGATTAGCCGGGGGAGGGGGGGGGGGGGGGGGGGGGGTGGCAGAGCTGTCCGATGGGAGATGCGTCTACAGTCGGATCTCTGAACTGTATTGGTTATATCAGCAGACCCCTGCTGATATAGGCAATGCAGTACTGTGTGTGGGAAAGCTGCGCTCACGCTGACAGCTACCTCACACACACAGCCTAGAGGGGAGACATGCAAGCAGCTTGCTTGCAACAATACAATCTAACAACTTGTGCCAGCTCTTTTTGAGTGCAGTTGCCCACCAAGTCCTCTATTAGCCCTTCCTCAATATCACAGTCCTTTAGGATAATCTTTAACCCTTAGGCTATGTTCCCACTTGTAGCGGCACAGACATGATTTTTTATCACGTGCTGTGAATGGGCTTGTCCCCACTTCAACTAAAGGCCGCGATCGGGCTAGGACATGGTTGGATCCGTGATAATTTTTGCACATGATTTAAAAAAAAATAATTACTCCCATAAAAAAAACAATCGCCCCATGATCGTGCCCATAGACATGAATTTACGCAATTTTTGATTGTGTGGGGAATCGTGTCCATTCATTCTCTATGGGCGAGATGAAGGGGTGATTAATTTTTTAATGGGAGCGATTTTTTTAAAAAATTGCGTGTACAAATTGCCTGGTCAATTAAAATCCCGTCCACGACACGGCTGATCGTCTAAGTGAAAACATAGCCTTAGAGATTTTATTATCATTTAACAGCTAAAAGTATTTAACCTCCTCGGCGGTTTGCCCGAACTCAGTTCAGGCGCAGTTTGATCGCTGATCAAACTGCGCCCGTGCCGGGATCGGGCACAACCGCCGCCTCTCTGTGTGCCTGCGGCTCTGTAGAATAGCCGCAGACACACGGAGCCCTTCCGGCCCTGTGTCTTCAGCGTCATCTGTGACGCCGAAGGGGGCGGGGGTGGCGGCGCCATAGACCTCTATGTTAATGGAGGGGGCACGGCTCTTCTCTCCACACACCGCCGGCGTCTATTTGACACTGGTGGTGTGTAGAGAGCTGGGCAGAGAGCCGGCAATCACGGCGGAGTACAGTGTACTCTGCCACGATTGCGGGGGAAACGGCTTTTCGTGCCATTAAAAATAGCGTGAAAAGCTTGTAACGCCCAGAGGGTTAAACAGACTATAGTTCCTTGTGTAGTATTTTATATTAGAGACCTGGTCCTGCTAAATGCATTTTCTTTCTGTAAAAATTATGAAAATGAACTTTTTTGTGCTCATATTTATATTTTAATTTAAAGTGTTTTTTAAGCTGTTGTACTAAGGTTCCCCCCCCCCCCCTGGAAATTCATAGAGTCATATTTTGTCTGGTTAGCATCAAGTAGGATTTATATGCTCTGCTTTACAATATCCCATTGTTATTCTGGCAATATAGATATACTTCAAGAGGAATAAGAACTTAACACAATACACGGCAGATTTATTGGTCCTGTGTGATACTGTCAGTCAGCATTTCTGCACACGTACTGCAAAATCAATTTTAAAATCGGTTTTGTGAAATGGAAAGCTGTCTGGAATTAAACATTACTATCCATTCAGCCTTCAATTGCATCTTGCTTTTAAGGAATACATAACAAATTGTCCTTGTAAAAGCTATCATTATTTTTCTTTAGAGCCATCAAATGAAAACTCTACTGCATTTGATCCACATTTTAAAGGACTGGTTGGAGGAACTGAAAGTAACTTTGCCATACAGTTTTTTTGTGTGTGTAATCAACTATATTAGAAACAATGGAAGCCCCTTGCTCCATTTTAATTACAATTGTTTTCACTTTACTACATTTCAAGAGCATGTAAATATTTATCACTGTTCAGTGTTGTGTGCAGTGGGCAGGGAAAATATGCAGATTAATTTGATTTATAGAGTACTAATAGTATTATTAGAAACCACAATAACATCATCATTAGAAAGTCAGTTGAGCAATTCTTTAACCAGACAAGGTGCTTAACCCTCTGAGCGTTTCGATGTTGGCACGTTTTTTTTATAACCGTGCCATGGGCAATCGCGGCGGAGCACAATGTGCTCCGCCGCGATTGCCAGCTCAGCTCAGCTCAGGGTAGTAAACATAAGCCCGGCGTCACTGGAGACGCCGGACTTATGCTGACGAAAGGCGACGCCCCTCCATTTACATGGAGGTCTATGGCGCCGCCTACCCCCGCCCCCTTCGCGTCACCGGTGATGCAATCGGGGGCGGACCCGCAAGCATCGGGATACATGCCGATGCTCCCGACCGCCGTCAGAAGACAGCGAGACCTCGGGCGCTCCTCCGGTTAACTGGGGCTGAGTTTCATGATGCATGAAACTCAGCCCGAGTTAATTCGGGGAGAACGCTCAGAAGGTTAAACACGTTGTAAACGCTATACCTAAATTTATTTATTTAAGTTTGCATTGGGATGTAATTCCACGGTTGTTTGATAAGTGCTGAATAAATGACTGCACATTTTGTGCTTTTTAAACTCCCTCATAGAATCTTATGATATCTTAAGCACATTGGCATTTTTTGGGCGCTTAAACATGCATAAAGTGACTGAAAATAACAACCATGTGAATGCAGCCTCAGAGATGGTGGGTTGAAAGCTGGAAAAACACATGCAGATATTTTTATCGACAACATTTTTAAATCCACAAAAAAAATCTCCATAAATTTAAATCGATTGCACTGTAATCAAGACATGAATTTTACCAACCGATTGAGAAAGCATTCAAGGCATGCCTACCACTACAGCAATTCTGCTCAAATTTAATGGTTAACAGAAAATGATTGACATCGTGTTGTACATTAATAAAAGGATCGAGGTTCAACAAATCGATTTTCGATATAAGAATCAAACTATTCAATCTAATGCAATATCGATTCTCTTGAAATCATTTTAAGTGTATTCCCCCCTATAGAGTTCTCAAAGGAAATTTTCTCCTGTAAGAGAACATATGGAGAAACACATAATAAAACACTGTTAGCACTGTTCTGATTGCCTGATCCTGTTTTAGCCTGCACAAGAGGCAGAAACTATATATGATCATATGATCCTGACACACAAATCAGTGAAGATCAGCCAGATCAATTCAATAAATAAATTATATTCCTATTATTTTTCTGTATTTTGAATACTATTTTGAATACTTCTGTATTCTCCATACTTCTTATTTTTGCATTGTGTCTTTATTAAAGCATATTCTCCATACATAAACTTTGCACCTCTCGTGTCCGACTTCCATTTGATCTTTTTTTTATTAGACCAGTTAACATAATTTGATGTTACTGTAATCATTATCATAGATGTCTGAATTTACTGCTTGTCAATTGCCCTGGAGAACCTCTTATACTGTTTTATAAGTGCAGCTTATAAGCTTGAACCTTCAACTTTTCCCAAAGCAGAATAGACAACAGTAAAAACCTGAATGTATTAACTATGTTTTGTTTGGTGTTGTTGCTTTACAGAATTTATTGCCATAAGCCATCTTCACGTTGCAATTCCACCTGCTGCTGTGGACCCTGAAAACTTTTCAAGCTGGTTAACTGAAAACCTGCCATCAAAGATTATGCTTAAAGATACCTTTTTACCAACAACTGCGGAGAAAGAGATGGAAAATACATAGTAAGTTGTATATGGCAAGTTTATATGATCAAGTCTCAAATAAACAATTTTCTGCAATCGTTTTTTTATGGTCCATTACACATCAAGGTCACATGATGCTCTGGACTTTCCTACTACAGGGCCAGTGGGCCACATTTGAATGATTATTAATAAGAATAAGTAAAAAACATAAAAAAATTTTTACTGTAACTTTACCAAGAAAAACTATTGTACTGTAATATAATTAGTACAGTTTGAGATATTTATCCCACAACATAAATTATATGTTACCACACAATGTGATTTCTTTTTTATTTCTATATAACATAAATTAATTGTAAAGCTGAAAACGAGAAGTTGTAATTTAGGGAAAAAGTTTTAAAAAATCTTGGTTATTGTTACCAGTTGCTGTAAAATTGATAAAAAGGCTAGTTGGGTTTTTATGAGCAGGAATTACCATGATTGTTGCATTTGCAACTTGGTATCAAACCTGAATAACATGCTTGCATACTCATTTAGTATTTTTTGCCTAATGATGACAGAGGCCATGCATGTGTTCCCCTCCTTTAGGCTTCTACATAGATAAGTAAAGGATTAGGCACAAATAAGAAACTCTTCCTGTGAAGTAATGAGTGTCCCTCATTCTGTAAATTGCTCATTATCTCCTCCTATGAGATTAGAAATGACCCAGTTATTACAAGCTGTGTGTTACAACAGACTGCATTGAGGATGGTAAATTCTACATCACTAAATGAGTACGGATCTCCACAATGAGCTCACAGAGAAAAATATCAATCTTAAAAAATAACACAAAAAACTAGGTTACTATACTAGAGTATAAGCAAATCTGAATATAAGGCGATGTTTTAATTTTGTTTGACTTTACTTTGAATTTAATTTATGTGATCGCTGTGTTCTAAAAAGTTCCCTAAAACCCTTCTGCATATCTCCATCAGTTTTGGTAATAATGCTATTTTCAAGGGCTTTACAATGAAGTCATTGTTATTGTTAAGTCAGTTATATATTCTTTCTCTTGAAGAATGTTATTGAGTTCAAAAGATTTCAGCTTGTGTATACGGTAAAGATATTGTTGCAAAATCAAATGTTCTTTGGTTACCCTTTGTTTGGTCAGGTTGTTGTGAAATTGTGCAATATGTCTTCTAATGTCTATTGTTTTTACATGATACACATTGGTCAGCAGTTTTCTTGATCCCAGTTATAAACATTTCTGGTACAGTTGTTGTTTTAGAGGCTGGTTAGAATCTCTCTAGAGTGAAAAACCCATTTGTACTTATCCGTTCTGAGTGATGCATGGCTCACTGAGCATTACATTGGTTTCAAGATTCAATAATAGTTGCAGCAGATGTGGGCTGGTATGTTTAATTTAAAGCTATGTCAGGAAGGTGAATATAAACTCACAGCACTTACTTTGACAAAGATTAGTACTAGACTCTTGTGTATATGTATCTAGATGAGAAAAAAAGTATTATGTAGGAAATGAAAAACAAGGGTTCCTTCTGTTTGATTTCATATTGGTTAGGTTTATTTTCTTCCAATCTTGCTGGGCAGTAATATGTGGATGTTTTATACCCGTTGCAGTGGATCACTGGATGATATGCAGTCTTATGCACTTTCTGAGCCTGCATATGTGTATAACAGTTACATGATGTTATGTTATAATTTAAGATACAGAGTAATGTATCAGTATTCAACAGACACAACGCTGATAGCAACTGAACATCAGCAAGGCAGTATCATAGCCTCCCCATTAGAGATGGTGGAACTTTTTTGACTATCTGACTTTTGAGTTAATTGTAAAGTCCCTGGTATAATGGTTAAATTTTTCAGCACTATTCATTGTCACTTGGGAAAGATTTGGGGAAGGCCCTTTTCTTTTCCAGCATGACTGTTTCTAGTACGCAAAGTCCATAAAGACATGGTTGGGTGAGTTTGAAGTAAAAAATTTGACTGACCCACAAAAAGTGTTACTTAAATCCCATCAAACACCTTTGTAATTTTCTAGAATGGAGAGACATACCTTCTTTACCAACATCATTACCTGAACTCACCAATGGTCTTCTGGGTAATCGCGCAAAGGCAGGATCAGCATATTGATTTTATTGATTTAGAATGGGATGTCATAAAGGTTTCTGTAGATGTAGATGGCCAAGTTAACCAATTTTGTCTAACTAAGAATTAGACTAGAACAAAAGGGAAGTGTCCCCTTAGCCCCATAGGTGTGTCGCCCCCATCCCAAATAAAGGTATAGATACCAAATAATGGGGGGAGAGGCCAAACGTAATGGCCTATCCCACCATCAGTTTTCCCTTGCTGCGAGCAAGGCGAGGGGGCTTTGTCGGGGCCACCCTATTTTACTACCATACCTCCCAGTGGAGGATTTAAACAAGAAAAGAATAACAATAAGAATTAGACTATATTTATAGATCATAACACAGCTCTTCTGAATCTCGTCATTTATTTTTAGAATTTAAAAATATAGAATAGTTTGATAGTTTACTAGTTTAACTCAGATAGGAGGAGGAGGAGTAATTCTACATTAAAACTAATTTTACATTGATTTACAATTATACATTAATGCCAAAATCACAAGTAAAATGAAAGAACCCTTTAGCTGTACATGAATGCCCTCTTTGATACCCAAAGAGCCATGCAACCATTGTGTTTATTTTGCATAATTCATAATTAGTTTGGCTCTTCAGAATGTAGATGTATATTTAAAAGCATGATTCAATCTGATTTGATTGCCACTGTATTGTGTTCAAAGTAATAACCATTCATTTGGTTTTTGAGGCTATTGAATGAATTTTCCACATGAGATGCCTTCGTTTTATTGCCGTAAAGTAGGTATTGGCAAACTGCATGAAGCGCCAGCAAAGGACTGTCATTTTTGTTGCTATGTATAACAATAGCTTTGAGTAGCCCACAGAATAATTAATAAAATTGATTTTCTTTTTTTTTTTTAGCAAATTTAGAATACCTCTGTAATATACATAAAGGTTAATGATTTCCAGATTATCTTGTTTTACACCTTTTTCCCGAGTAGAACTATTTCTGTATTTGTTGTGTTGAAGTATTAACATTCTAAAGGAAGGTTCTTTTATATGTGTTTTGTTAATTATGACAATATAGATTGTAGTGACTGAATCTTGAAACTGAGAGAGAAGATGGTGTTTGAAGATGAGAAAATAGTTAGGCCTAACCCGGTGACAGAACTTGTCAATTTTGTACTGAACTGAGGTCTTTCTGTAGTTCCCTAGCTATTTCTTGGTATGGTACGGTATTACTGTATTGTAATTGTGGTAATATATTTGACCTAGATATTTACCACTATCCACCATCTTTTACTATTGATCACAAGATGGTCCAAAATCATTGTTTTCTGATAAATTATGTTTGTGGGGAATAAATCAGGGTGGCTAGGTATAAATGTTTAGGAGTGATTAGGACATTTAGTAGAATTGTGGGAGATATTTGGTTAACTTTCAAAAGTCCAGATAAAATATTAGTAACTGTATTTGGGCGCATGATAAGATTGTGCTATATGACACATCTTAGGTCTCCAGAAATAAAATGTTTGACTTTGGTTTGAAATGTAAAATACAGTTCTGATTGCATACTGTGATTTCCATTTTAGTGCTTCCGAATTCATGCACAATCTGTCATTGATGTATGACTTCATGCAAAGTTCTGTGCCAAAGATTACAGGTGGAAATTGTAGTATTGTAAAGCAGCTGGCCTACTTGCGTACTATCATGGATATGGTGATGGAAGAACTTCCTCCAATGATAGAGGTATGTGTTTACAGTAACTAATAAAATATTATGTATATGTAAGTTACACATCTTTTCATTGAATTACACTTACATTTTCTTTTTCCTCATCTTATGTAAAACATAAACATAATAAAACAAATGTATTTTATTGTTTTGCCTTTTAGTCCTTGATCATATTTAATAAAAAGGCTCTCAGGAGCTGGGCTTAGATTTAATTAGAACACATAATTAAACAATTAGTTTTACTGCACCTTGAAGTTTTTTTCTTTATCTTACTCCTCACAGGCTCAACATATAACAAAAAACCTCATAAAAAATTATCCATGCCCTAAAACTGGAACCAATTACTCTTATATTACATCCAAGGAAGCCATTTTAGCCACTCTTTATGTCTGTAGTAAAAAAGGTTGAATTGCTTTTAAAACATTCAACCATTTCAATGATTTTGAGTTAATTGCAAAGCCCTTGAACGAGGTATCATCACCAAACTTGCTTGAGATTGAGAAGGGTTGGGGGTGTACTACAAAAAATAAATAAAATATGGCTCTAAAATAAATAAAATATGGCTCTAATAATGAATAGTTTTTGCATAAATAAAGTTCGAAGTCAAGTAAAAATTTTGAAACAAGAAAAATGCAAATGCAAAAACTGTTAGAGCAATTTTTTTTCAAATGTTCCCACAAACTTTCTCTAGATCTCCAGCATTGTTGTGATGATACCATTTTCAGAGGCTTTGCAATCAGCTCACAAACCATCTCTTGTTTGTATTTGCCATGGTTCTGCAAATGTAGTTATCTAGGACAACACCCATATAAAGGATCAATTGAGAGCCCTCTTTGGCAAATGGGATTTGAAAGCAATAACCCTGGTGGGTTTAGTTCTTCCAGAATTTTGTGGGAGTTGAACTTTATTATTGACACCTTTTCCTGTTCTTTCTGCAGATCGATAATTTAAATGTATCATTGAAGGAGACCTATTACAATAATAATGGGATTGCACCTGAGCAGCAAGCTAGTACATATGTTCTCCTACAGGTAAAAGCTATAATTTCATTCAATGGAACAGTTATTGGTAACCTATAGTTAATGATGTGAAGTCTCGTTTCCCACTGCAAGGGCCTTCTGTGAAGGTGTCTACTGCAGTCCTATAATTAAGTATGGCACAAGGCATACCGCATTTCTTGAAGCACACTGTGGTGAATTATGGTGTGTGTGAGCTGCTGTGCTTATTGTAAGTGTGTTTGGGTTGCCATTTACACATATTCTGAACTGTTTGGATCACATATAGGAGTGATGGCAAACCTTTTAGAGACCGAGTGCCCTGAAATCCAAACCCAACTTGTTTATCTCAAAGTGCCTGCATGGCAATTTAACCTGAATTTAACATCATATTCACTGGGTTACTGAAACATCTCAGGTTACACGTCTCTGATCAGTTACACTGACTTCCCTATAGAACCATGTTATTCATTAACCTCCCTAGCGATATGCCCGAAGTTCGGGCAAAGGGACGCTGCAATTAGCGATGCGCCCGAACTGGGTTCGGGCACATCGTGGGAGCTCACCTGGTCCGGCCGCCATCGCTATC
>CM070033.1:85490859-85503711 GCA_036250615.1 Ptychadena robeensis | reverse complement strand
CAGAAAACACCAACAGGTTGGTTCTCTGGCTGATCCGATTTGGGGGCCATGTCGATCGGGTGGGGTCAATCGGTCAAGGTGGGTTGCACTCGATTCCTCGTCGATCGATCGGCGCGCACGCGCCCGGTGATCGATCGGCCAGGAATCATGTGGGAAATCGACCTGTGTATGGCCACCTTAACAGAGAGATCTATAGGTGTATGGCCAGCTTAAGTCACTAACTTTAAGTGATCACTAAATTTCATTACTAAATTTGAGCTTGAGCTTTTGGCCTTTGTAAGCAACAAGCTGCTTCAGCAAATACAATAAGTTTTTCTGCTGAATCTGTTAAAAAAGAGCCTTAAGCTGTCAGAAAAGAATCAAATACTCAAAAGTTTTTACCAAATCATATTTGTGTGTTACATGATTTAAAAAATATTCTAGTTCATTGTCTTAATTATAGTTGATTACTACATAGGAGCCAACCATGGCCATCTACATGTTTTTTTATTTGCTTAGGTTTTCAATTGTGTTTCAATATCATATCTATATGATGAGCTAAAATAGCATTTATTTACAGCCAAATGAGTCTGTACCTAATTGTCTACACATATACCCCCAAAATATAAGACTTGTATAAAATATCTTACATGGTGTAAAGACTTTTCTTGTCTATATTACAATTTTTGGAAAAAATATATTTTTAAGCATTTGAATGCTTTTCTGATTTATTCATAAGAATACTTCATCTTTCTCCTTTTCTGCTGGCGTTTTCCCGGAGCTCAGCCTATCAGTCTGTTCTTTTGCTTTGAGCTTTTCCATATCATGCATAGAAATATCTGAGACGGCAGAACTGTGTAATCTTTTCCACATCAGTCGCCGTTCTGCTAAAATACCCATCTGTTAGCTCCTCTATCAGCAAACAAGCAGAAGTAGTGAGTGTATTACGAAAGATAATGCTCATGTTAGTACACATTTATAAGTAATTAGGCATTTGGGAGAAATATGGAAAAGTGCAGTGTTTCATGTGTAAATAAAGTGCTTACTTTTAAATATGGATCGAATTACGCCTTGACTATTGCTTTGAACAAGGTGATTTACCATGGTCTTAAACAAACAGAAGTTATTTTATGCAAGGCAAAGGGATTGACTTAATAAACAGAACATTATTGTTTTTTGTTTTTTTTACTGAGCAATCAATGTTTTAGCAAGAGAAATAAGGAAGCCAGTGTTTGACAGCTGAACAAATCTGGAATCGATATTTAAAATCCCTGGCACAGTTGTGACTGAGCTGTATAACAAATAGACTGTAGAATGAAAATGGTGTGTAAAGCCACCTTTGGTGATTGTTGTAATTGTTGGGGCGATTTAGGAAATAAAAACAATTTCTAATTTGTTTCGGCAATTTTTAGGCAGAGCAGTTTATAGAAAAACAATAACTGGTGCTGCCAGCTCTCAAAACTTGATGGCAGTGATGATGGCTACATCCATTGTGGAATCTTTCCTGAATCCATCTGCTACTACCTTATTCATTTTGAATAGAAGGGCAGCATTGTGTAGCCACGTATTTATTGTTTTTTTTATTTAGTATGTCTGCCCACATGCTTTTGTTTATAGTTCGGGGAGTTAGTCTTTCTAGAACACCTCTGAATGTGGTTGTAAGTAAGTACTTACAGTGCCTGGCTCTCCCTCTGTTGTGGGACTCCTCTCTGAGGGAGTCCTTTTGCCTAGTACTGGGGGGTGTCTGGCTCTGGTCATTTTCCTAGGGAGCTGAATGCACAAGTGGCTTTGATTTCCTGAGTCAAAAAGTAAGTCTTTTGCCCCCATCTGGTGTTTGACATAATGCATGCTTCGTGCTGCGTGTCACAGAAGCTGACATACATTTGATTTGCTATCACCCTGTTTAAACACAAATTGGCGTTGGTTGCCCTGAATTGATTAATTTAACCTCCCTAGCGTTCTTGCAAGGTCCAGATTTCTGTACCAAAAGCGCACCATAGACTCTAATGGAATTTATTTTTTTATGTTGTAGGCCTGTAACTTCCCAAAATATGCCCATACAAGGGTCTAGTAGACATACTAAATATAATGTTTTATACACACAATTATGTAAAAAACAATTACATAAAAAAAATTAATTAAAGGTATCATCTGAATGATAAAATCTCTAAATTATTCATTTGGTATGAAAGATTTAGACAGTATGTATTCATATTTATGCTTTGTTTGTAATAAATTTTTATTACAATTGGAAATGTGTTTTTTTTTACTTTGAATTGTATTTGATACAGTTATCACTATATAATACCCTTTTGCACCCTCTGAGAAAGGGTTAACTTCAAAGAGCACATCTGGAAATCACACTGAAACAGTCTTCTGCATAGAAGACTGTTTCTTGTGCAATTTACATTTGAATCCCCCCCCCCCTATGTGACATCATCACGTCACTCCAGGGGGGGGGGTCAGTGAAGAAGCCAAATGAGAGGATCGGAGCCACCGGGGCAGCACAGGACTGTAAGTATGTGCTGCTGGGGCTCTGATCTTCGCCGGTTGCCGTCAGAAGCGCTAGGGGGTTATAATATAAAATAGTTTACATTTTATTTTAATGTTATAGGTGAAATTGTTTTCAGACAAGGATTGATTCCCCAAGACTTTATGTTTAACATAAAACCCCAAATTTGGTAAATTTACCATCATTTACCAAAAATTACTTTTGGAATGTGAAAAAATATAGGAACTCTTAGATATAATTAACAGTTATAACCTAACAATTACATTTGGGATATATACCACCCATTTAGTTCTAGACAACAGTATTTATTGTAAATATAGTATTATGTGGTTTAACATTTCCCATATATAAAGTCCTTTTCCTTATCCTCAGCAAATAAGAACAGAAGTTTGTGGTTTGAATCTAAAGTAATCATAACCTACCAGAGAGATTATGTTCAGCGCTGTAGAGGGATAATGTTCAATCATGCAACAACTGCCTTTAGGCCTTTAGTGCCCCAAGCAGCAACAAACATAACCCTATGGGAAATATTGTTCTGAGAAAAGAAATGATCAGTTCTGTGAAATAAGACAATTTCTTAACTGAGCGTATGTACATCTTAGCAGCAGTAAATATGCCATATATGGGTTTTTTTTACAACAAACTCTATGAAATTATATTTTTTCTTCTTCATTAATAAACATCACTTTACTGTATGTTGTATTTTTTATTATTTTTATAGAAATCCATTAGCATCAGTGCATTACCATCAGAAAAATTGTATTCAGAGTCCCAAACATTCTGGGAGCAATAGCATATCAGGAGACTGGAATATGTTCCAATCCCTCCACCCAAGCCAAAAGGCCACTGCAGAGAGGGAGAACTTAGCTGTATTAGCACAAGCAATGCAGAATGTTAATGTTAATACACATATCATGCTATCAAAATAACATCAACTCACTTAGCTATTAATGTTATGAGCTTAGTTTGTTGTTGTGAATATATATGTGATTCCTTCCCATATGTAAATAGCTTTGGTAAAGCTGGGGGAATTGAACTATGTTCTGTCTCTTGGCACTGTCCCTTTGGCTCAGCTGGAGGAATATAGAGTGCATACTGCATTACCGAGCCCTGCCTACTTTGCTGGAACATGCTGGATGTTCACTTTATAAGTGAATGGCTTTTTCTCCAAAACTATGGGGTTCTTCTTATGAAGCCAAAAATATGGTACTTATTACAATAGTTATTTACTTATTTAATAGTTTTTAACAGGTTATCCATATACTGAGGTATTTAACTTGGAGGTACATAGAGTACATTGGGTGAGTGTAGGTTTACTTTATGGAAACTGTAAAAAAAATTGCATTGTCGTGTTGGTATTCTAGTATATTTGATGATTTGGCAAATATGTAAAAAATGTTAATGACATAAAATGACTGATACATTGTTTTACACCTTTTATATCCAGAGTTGTGCAATGACACTTCCTCTACTGGGCCTAAAACCTATAACAGAGTGGCAACTGAAGAAAGTTGCTATCATCCTAAATCCTGATATTAGCTTTCCTACATCAGGTGCACGGTATCAAGCACTGAAGAGAAATCGAAGATGCTTTCCACTTTTAAAGTAAGTTATCTTTCAAAAATCTTGCATACCATCTCCACATACTTTACTTAATAAAGCTATACTACAGTATACTGTATGTATCATTTCTACAGCATACTGTATGTGGCATAAGAGGGTGTGTTCATTACATGACGGGCATATATGTGTGTTAACCTGTAAATAAATGTATCAATCGTCTACATATCATCATAAGTCTACTGTTTGTTAGACAAGGGGTACTACATTACGATGCAGTGTAGTTTGCTTGTGTGCACCTGAAAATTAGTTTTTCCTATAACCTCGTATCATTTAAACAGAAAATGCAAAGTTTTATCGATAGCATCTGTTGGTTAGCCAGGATGTCTTTATTACTTACATTGGTATGTGGTGCCTTCTATAGTATTGTATATGAACATATGGATGTGTCTTGCATGTCTATGAGGAGACCTTAAGTTGCATTGGGTTGTACTTGCCTCCTGTAGTAGTTTAATGTGTGAGGAAACTTCCAGATGACAAAACATCCTATTACAAAGAATGCACTGGTTGCTATTGTATAAAGAGACATCTTGTTCCCATATTTCTGTCTGAAGAGACTTTAAGTTGACATAGATTGTATATGAGAGGATGATTTTACTTGCCAGGGGTTTCGTGAGAAAGGATATCAAGCTGCAGTGAGTTGTCTGTTATTCTCATAGTTTTTGAAGAAGGAGATTTATTATAATAAAGAAACAACTATTTGCCCTGAGTTTTGCCATGTATGAAGAGAGCTCTTCTGATTAGTTCTGATACATTTTAATTTGCCATAATCTGCCTGTTAGAAGATTTCTACTTGCCTTCCCATACACGTTGCGATTTTTCGTGCGATTTTAGCTCTTCCGACTGATCCGGTCGGTCGAGTAGGTCGATCGTTCAGGATTTGTAACATGCAAATGTAGTCCGGCCGATGCTGTTTTTAGAAAAAACGGCCGAAAAGTCGGTCGGGTCCCGAATGATGATGCCCATAATTTTCAGTCGGTCGGCCACATTTCAAAGAGACTTTTAAAAGATTCCCGATCCAACTGGCCGATCGGTTGGTCAGTTGGCGACTAATGGGAGGCCGAAAAATCCTGCATCCGACGACTTTTAAAAATAGCAGTAAAGCAAAAATCGGGAGTCGAAATCTAATATCGCATCGGTCCACCAAAAATCGCAACGTGTATGGGTACCTTAACTGACTTGTCAGAGAGGTTACTTTCAGTTACCAGGTCATGTGTGTGGAAACTTCCAGCTGTCAAGGTTGAGGCGACTTCCAGTCCTGTTATATTAATGACCTCGTCAAACGCAAGGAAAAGATGGAAAGACCTTCAGATCTTATGAAAATGACACTCTGAGTACAGTGAAATACATGAATCATATAGCAACTGCTTCTCACATTCTTCTCCTTGGAACATAGTACAGGGGGTACATAGGACATTGAAGTAATTTTGATGTTGTGCCATGGCTGAATTACATATTTATTTTCCCAGCTGATCGTGCTCTATAAGCTATTTGTATTAATAAACAGACTTTTGAGGCACAATAACTCACTCTGCTTTTACTGTGCATCTGAAGGAAAATATATTCTACTTACGAGTAATATATATCCTTTCATATCCATTTAAGAATACATACCCAAGGGCACCTTGATCTACTTAGCAGAACATTTTTTGATGTGCACTGTAGTACATTAAATAACATTTTTATGGCTTCCTTCATGTCACTTAATGGAACATTCTTGTGTTTGTAAGATAACATTTTACAAGTACTTTGATTTCCTGTCTCTTTGTCAGAATAGATTTTTTTGTAACGATAAGGCAGAGAGAGCTGAATTCCTATAAAATGAATATAATGGGCAAAAGTGTTGTTTGATAAAGTTGTTAATCTGTTCTCTGCTGTGACAGGACTTGCAGTGGACCTGTGGGAAACACACTGTTGGAAGGATTTATAATTGAAAACATTCCTTACATTATATTGCTCACATGTGGCTTAAGTTTATTTACCAGAATTTGCTGGTTTCAAAAGTGATGTCATCTAAACAAGTTCCTAATAGTGATTTATAATTAGATTAAACGTGCTGCTACAAGTTGTCAGATGATGTTGCATTTAAAGTTAAACAACTAAATACACAAAATCACACACTGCATTACTACACAGCACACTGCTGCAGTTTCCCATACACTTTTATGGGAAGTGCTAATGCAGGGCTTCCACTAATACATGCTTTGTGTACCATGCAATATGTGCATTAGTGATAACATGTCCATTGCCAGTACACAGGGCTTATGCCCTGTGGTCCTCCTCTCCAGTTTTATTGTGTTTCCTGTTCCCTGAAACACACATCACCTGTATGATCAGGAACACACTCTTTCTTCCTGTGTATGTGTTGGTGGGAGGAGGCATGCTGGCAGCCAGGGAGCCACAATAAGGAGGTTGAAGAGCCGCATTCAGCTCCGGAGCCACAGGTTGAGTGCCCCTGCATGACCTTTCTTACCATCTAATGGCCAAATTATCAAAAATATGTTGTCATCATTTTGAAATTGTGTAAAACTAAAATAGTGAACAGAAGAATATTGACAGTTGAACCATGGTGCTGTACCAACGGTTGTACATACTCCTGTCCATATCCAAATGGAATTGTATATTTTATAATCAGTAGACAAGTGTTTTTATGTTTACATCAATGCCATGCTCAGCAATATTCTTGTATGCATTTTATTATTTTCTTGCATGTTTTTAAGTCACTGTTATGTTCACTGCTGCTCATTGTTATGACAGTCTCCAGTTTGTATACTAAAATCGAGTATCCAAAGGTGTTTTTTGTGTTTTCCTCAAGATGCCAAATTTCACATTCCCTTGAGTAACCTTTCCTTTCTGTGTTAAAGCTCACAGACAGAAGTGGGAAAATCACACTCTAGAATGTTCAACAGACCAAGCAAAAGTAAAGACTTCTTATTAGTACAGACACAGGGGCAGGAGACGCCAGCAAATAACGGTATCTGTTCAACTATGTTCTTTATTGCTTTTCCATGTTATATTTTTAATGGCTAGCTATACAGCAAACATTTAAAATATTTGCATAAATATATTTACTTAAGAGAACTTGCCATCCATTTGGGATTTTTTTTAAGTTTAAAAGTCTCAGATTGTCTTCCTCTAGCATAAGAAATCATTAGAACTAACATTAGTAATATAGAAATCTTGATCTTTCAATTAAGAGCCATCCAAGGCTTGAGACACTAAATTGAAAATAAGAATTTTCAATAAAAGTTCTGTAAAGCTAAGGGAACAAAAATATTAAATAGACCCTTAACTTTAGCATAGTACATAAAATGCATCAAGGTCTTTACCCACAACAAAATTCTATGCAGTTTCACAAACATAGGCCCTGAGGTGAAACAGAAAATTTAATATCATAAATACTTATTATATCAATCGAATAGGCAGCTTGCAGGTAGATACATATCTATATATGCAGGTAGATATATATTGATAAATAAAAATATATGTAATGGAAGCTTTATCCAAATGACTAGCAATTCTCTTCAAACCAAACAACACAATACTGCCCCAAAAGAAACAGAAACATATGCAGTTAATTGTTACTTATTTTTAATATTATGTTTATTCAAATGCATTGTCTACACCTGCAGAGATTAATGTGAATGAAATAATTATGCCTTATTTTGGAAGTTAAAAGTGACATCACAAAAGTTCTTTTTGAAGTTTGTGTTGCCTGTTGTGCAAAGGTGTTCATAATTCTTAGCATTTGCATATCAATACACATAATTAAAAAAACAAAACAGTAAAATAAACAATTTACTGTTCCTATAAATCTCCTCTGATTACTGTGCCTAAACTTGTTATATCTGAAAGGAAGGTGGGAATTTCTTCACCTTAATGTTATGCTATGTTTTCCTTTTCTTGTGTTTGAAATAATAATAATAATAACTCTCAGATAGGCCGCTATAAATCAACAGCTGGCTAATTTTACATTACAATGTATGAAGAATTAAGCAAAGTTGACTGATATTAGTAAACAATGTGGATCCACAATGTGGATATTGGGAAATTGCATTACCATGCAATACAGCTATCTGTCTGTAACAATCACAATAGCAATAGGCAGTGCTGGTGGGCAGGTCATCTATTTTATTAAGGATTCGCTGTTGCATGGTGTTGTATATCAACTGCAAATAAATATAATAAACTGCAAATAAACAGAAAATAAATATGATAAATGTGGTCTAAAAAATTACCGTTGCCACAATAGAAACTGTTTAGTATGGGATTTGCTGTGCAACACATAATAAGTCTTACTAGGCCGCTTTATGCACCATCAAGCATGACTGCTTTTCCATTTTAGTGTTCCTTGACATGACCCGCTATTTAAATGAACAAAGATGATATAAAGCTTTGTATCTTTATTTGATTATATACAGATAAATCCAGTTTTCCACCACTAATCTGCTGCTACATGAGCCAAATCAAATGGATGCACATGGTTTGTCTGTGTGTGTCCTCTGATGTTAATACTTTTTATTCACTAAATGGTTCAAACTTGAAACCCACCTGTATTCTTGTCCATAGTACTATCAGATCTGTAAGCAAAAGTACTGTAATTGGTGTTAATAATGCACATGGGCCAATATTTGATGACAATTATGAATTTTTTCACACACATACATGTGAAAATACTTTTAAGATGTTCTTTGCGCATAATTGACATATATAAGTATATATATATATATATACATATATATTATCATTGACATGATACTCTTTAGCTGTTTATTTGGATATAATTTAGAGAAGACAGAAGAGGCAAGCAGCAATGGCCAGAATGGCATGAGTATGAATTTTTTGGACAACCAACTTTGTTAAATATGCCTCAACTAGGGCACTTTGACTAATTTTAAGAGATTCAAAAACACTTATCAGTATTTAAAATTGCCACATAGCTCTACCACAACATGAATCAGAACTTAATACTTCAGGAAAACCCATACTACTGTGTCTTTTTTTCCTATTTGTTTCATTATTCTAGAGTAATATATACAGTGGAGGAAATAATTATTTGACCCCTCATTGATTTTGTAAGTTTGTCCAAAAAGAAAGAAAAGTCTCAGAACAGTATCATTTCAATGGTAGGTTTATTGTAAAACCGTGGCAGATAGCACATCAAAAGAGAAATACGAAAAATAGAACTTTAAATAAAGATAGCAACTGATTTGCCATTTCATTGAAGTGAGCAATAACGTTTTTGAACTCACTCCCACCAACCATTAAGAGTTTTCTGCTGGCTCCCACCGAAAGTGGTTTAGACACTTCTAGCTTAATTAGTCTCAACCCTCAATTAAGGACAACCTGTTCTTAAACCACGATTCACCTGGTATGACATAAAAGACACCTGTCCACATTGAATCAATCAATCTCAAGCAGAAGACTTCCAAACTCTCCAACCTGATGGAAATACCAAAGAGCTGTCCAAGGATTGTCAGAGAACAAATATTGTAGACCTGCCACCAGCTGTGAAATGGGCTACGAAACCCATTAGCAAGAAGCTGGTAGAGAGGAATGTGACAACGCTATTGGTTGCGATTCTTTCCTTCGAAATGGAATGGAGGTCACAAAATGTACCATCAATCGACGCCATCGCTCAGTGGGCTCCACGCACAGATCTCAACCTCGTGGGTGTGTCAATGGTTCTGAGAAAGGTTGAAAAAGCATCCTAGAACTACAGTAACACGGATGGGATGTTAGTTTATAATGACCGTCAAATTAGCAGGGACCGACGAGTCAAGCTCCCAAGAAAACCACTTGGGAACACCATTACAACAAACAACCCGCAATGGATTAAAATCCCTGTCCAGGGTCTCGCAGAGTCCCCCCTGCTCAAGAAGCACATGTGCATGGCCTAGTCTGAATGTTTGCCAATGAACACCTGAAACTGATTCAGAGAGTGACTTGGGAGAAGGTGCTGTGTGTCTAATGAAGCAACAACTAGCTAGCTCTTTTGGCAGTAACTCAACTCGTCTGTGGTTTTGGAGGAGATGAAAAATGCTGGCCTATTGACCCCCAAAAAACCCACACACCGTCCCCACCGTCAAGCCATGGGGGTGGAAAAGCATTTTGCTTGTGGGGGTGTTTTTCTGGGCTAATAGGGCACAATAGAGCCAAACTTAAACTCGCATGCATTAACGGGAAAATGGACCTAAGCTCATGTATCGTGAAATCCCTCCTGAGCGACAACCAACCTTCATTCCCTCTGCCAGAAACTGACAAATGGAGTTCGTTGGATGGTGGTGTTCCCAGCACGCACATGACTCCCAAAACATTCACAGCAAGCGCACAAAGGAATGGCTCAAGTAAGTAAGTCACATTATGGTCATGGAGTTGTGCCTAGTTCCAGTCCTCCGGACCTTAATCCATATAGAAACCTCATGGAGTGAGCCTCCAAGCTCAGAGTATTGCACAGAGACAGCCCAGCTCGACAACCTTATCGGGAATTTAGAGATGATCTGCAAAAGAGGAGTGGAACACATTCCTCCTCAAATGTGCGCAAACTTGGTCCATCAATTAACAGAAACGTTTGACCTCTGTGCTTGCAAACAAGGGTTTTTTTCCACCAAGTATTAAGTCTTTTTTTGTTAGAGGTTTCAAACACTTATTTCACTCACTGAAATGCCAAATCATTGCTATCTTTTATTTAAAGTTATTTTTTTCGATTTTCCTTTTGATGTGCTATCTGCCACTGTTAAAATAAACCTACCTACTTGAAATGATACTGTTCTGAGACTTTTCATTTCTTTTCATTGGACAACCTCCAAAAGCAGTTGAAGGGTCAAATAATTATTTCCTCCACTGTACATCTAACAGCAATATTTATCAAATAAATATGCATTATTTTGCAGTATTCAAAATAATAACGGTATGCGACTGTAGTTTCCACTACAATTTTCAATGCAGTTAAAGAACATAATAAACAAAATAATTGTGAGGTGTATGGGTACGATTAACAATTTGCTTACTATATGCCTTCCCATTCCTATTTTCTAAAAAAATAAAAACTATTGAACCCAGGGCTTACAAAGAATTTGATTTGGCTTGACAGATCTGCCATGCTCATGTTAATTTGTGATGGAGGTATTTTTAATTATTTTGTATAATATTTAAATGCATCTGTCTACTTGCATGTCCAATGCAATGACATAACCATCCAGTAAATGCAAGGAAAGACTATGAAATAGCTACAAATGTCAAAGCTCATTTCAAGATGTAGGGTTTTGTCTAAACCTCAAAAACTTTTTGCAGCTAACAGTTCTTAAATAATACTTACAATGAGAGAGCTACAGAGAATGGCATCTTGACTACTTATTAAAAATACTAGTTTCCAGGCTAAAGAGGTGATAATCTATAATCATTGGAAATTAGCATGTCAATTAGATGTTTTGACCCTGCCTATGCAGTACATCTGGAAAGTACTCACAGCACATCACTTTTTTCCATATTTTGTTATGTTACAGCCTTATTCCAAAAATTATTAAATTATTTTTATCTTAGAATTCTACACACAACACCCTACAATGACAATGTAAAATAGGTTTACTTGAGGGTGTGGATAATGTATTAAACATAAAAGAACTGATAAATCAGATGTATTTAAATAGTCACAGTCTTTTCCTTGGAGCTTAAAATCCTTGAGATGTTTCTGCAGCTTAATTGGAGTCCACCTGTGGTAAATTAATTAAACAATGAACCTGTGGTAAACAAACCAAGCATGAAGTCAAAAGAATCTTCTGCAGATGTCTGTAGACCTCCGAGGCAGGATTGGCTTGAGGCACAAATCTGGGGAAGGTTATAGAACATTAGAGGAGAACCTTCCAGAAGCACAACCATCTTGGCAGCAATCCACCAATCAGGCCTGTATGGTACAGTGACCAGATGAAATGCACCCCTTAGCAAAAAGGAAGCCCATCAGAGTTTGCCAAAAGGCACTTGAAAGACCACGAAAAATCTAATTCTCTGGTCTTATAAGACAAAGATTAAACTCTTTGCTGTGAATGCCAGGCTTGGAGGAAACCAGGCACCACTCATCACCAGGCCAATACCATCCCTATAGTGAACCATGGTGGTGGCAGCATCATGCTGTGGGGGTTTTCAGCGGCAAGAACTGAGATACTAGTCAAGATAAAAGAAAAGATGACTGTAGCATTATACAGAGACATCCTGGATGAGAAATTGCACTCTTGAACTTGGGGAAACAGTTCATCTTTCAGCAGGACAATGACCTAAGTACATAGCCAAGATATCAAAAAAGTGGCTTCATGACCACTCTGTGAATGTTCTTGAGTGGCCCAGCCAGAGCCCAGACTTCCCATCCAACCTGATAGAGCTTGAGAGATGCTTCAAAGAGTAATGGCTTGTGGCATCAAATTAACCTCCCTAGCGGTTGAGACGAACCCAGCTCGTTCTCTGGACGTGCAAAAAGTGCACTGAACGAACTGGGTTCGTCCGCCCCTGAGAGGTTCCCTGCATCGCCGGCTTACCTGATCCGGCGTCCGTTGCAGCTTTAGTCCACTGCAGGCAGGCTTCCGGAGGGGAGAAGGTCCCTCCCCCCCTCCTCCGTGTCACGTCATTAGGTCCATGACAGGGGGGAGAGGGATCTGCCGCGCGATTTTTATTTTTAACCACTCTATTTAGAAACTGTGTTCACAGTGGTTGGATTGTACTACTTCCTGGATTCCGGGGGGGGGGGGGGG
>CM070033.1:85461254-85490802 GCA_036250615.1 Ptychadena robeensis | reverse complement strand
GGGGAAGACTCTTCTCCAATCTCAGAAGAAACAGCTCGCTCTGATCACAGTTTCTAAAAAGAAAATTGTGGTCAGAGTGATTCAAGTATGGAAACTTACTGTTTCTTCTGAGATCGGAGAAGAGTCCCCCCCTCGGAGTCCAGGAAGTAGTGCTGTGACACACCGGCCAGGGAGAAGAGGAGGACTCTGCTCCAAAACAGTAAGTTTTCACAATCCAACCAGTCTGAACACAGTTTAGTAAATCACTTTTTAAGTGGAAGAACTTGCACAATGGGTGGGTGACTAAATACTTTTTTTTTTCCCTGTACATTGAGTTTCCCCTCACCAGGACAGTTTTTATGAATTTTGTACTTGATGTAACTTATCTGCTGTTCTTGATGTCTTTAAGTTAACAAACATAAAAATGTGTATGTTTGCATTAATTTCTTTCAAATCTCTGTCTGAATTGTAGATATGAAAAAATTCTCTTCAAATTATGTATTTTCCGAGAGTTCATTAGAGGAAACAGTAGATAGATATGCATCAATTCAAGGCAATGTCATGATGGATACAGTGGACAAGAACACAGTTTTCGCTAACAACTTAGCATCAAACCAAGATGACGATATGTTTATCCAAGGAAACGATGGACATCAGATGGCATCTGCACCTGAAATTGAAGATGGCAATGAAATGAAAGAGAATTTGGCAGAGGAAAGCGGTTTCCTTAAGTTTCAGTTTGATGGAGCTGTAGAGACAGTAAATGAGCCATCCATTAGAGAACACTTAATGGAACACACAAGGAATACTGATTATGAGCTTACTGATAATGAGCATGGCCATAAAAATAACAATGGCAACTTTGATGAGTCAGAAAATAGAGAATACAAAGAGGGTTTAGATACAAAGTGGCGAGACACCTTCAACAAAGGTATACAGGACAATGCTGATCATCAGACAGATGAAAATCAAGCTGAAATGATTTATGAACAAGACAATGTAGAAAATAAGGAACAAAAGTTTAATTACAATAATTGTACACCTGATAGTATGGGTGATGACAATGGCATCGGGACTGGAGGACTTAATGTTCAACCCTTTGAAAGATCAGGAAACCTCAATGCTGATACAGAGAGCTGGCATGATACTGAACAGTGAGAACCTAAAAGGATTACTGTCATGTTTGGCATAAAAGGGTATTGGTCATAATGATTATTTGGGGGACAATTTGGGGGAAAAAAAACATAAAATTCAAATGAGAAAGGGTCTGAAATATGACTATATAGATATTTAAAAATATTCTTAGATACATACAAACATATGCAAACTTTGGTATGTACTTTTATATATTTGTCAATTTTAAGCTTTTCATTTGCTATATATTGAATTTTCTGTCCATATGAAGTAATAAAATATACAGTAATTGGTCTCATTCTTCTATAGCTGTATTGTTATATATTGCATATTCATTTTTTATTTAATCTTTTTTCCCTTTTAACCTGTACACATATGATTGTCAAACTCTCAGAAGCCCACCCCTCTCCCAAAAAAACAATAAGTAAAATATTCAGTAACAAACCCCCCCGAAAAAATAGACTTTTGTTTTTGAATACCAAGTGGAATTCAATATAGCATTCCCTTTCACCTTGCAGCTGGTAAAGATGTGGGTTTACACTATATAAGAATAAATGTCATGCCTTACTAAAGGAAATGGCAAAAAAACATACAAAAATGCAATTTTTCGACTTGCTAACTTTGTGAGCTGATTGCAAAGTCTTTGAATATGGTATCATCACCAAAATTGCTGGAGATGTTGAGAAGGGTTGTGGGAACATTTAAAAAAAAAGTATTGCTCTAGCACATGTCGTTTTTGCATAAATTAAGTTCAAAATTAAAGTCGAAATTCTGATTTTCGAAATTTTAACATGACTTTAAACTTAATTTGTGCAAAAACTATTTTTGTTAGAGACATCCTTTTTTTGTAGTATTCCCCTAACCCTTCTCTACATCTCCAGCAAGTTTGGTGATTATACCATGTTCAGGGGCTTTGCAATTAACTTGAAATGGTCAAATTCTTTAAATAAAATTCGACCATCTCTAAACTTAGCATCAATCCAAGATGATGATAAGTTCAACAGAGAAAATGTCAACATCAGTTGGTGTCTTTACCTGACACTTAGATGTCAATTAAATAAGAGAATGTTGCAGTACAACCTACCCCCCTATTGTACGTTAACATAAGTGGCCAACAATGGCAGAAATATGACTCTTCATTTAAAAAAAGAGTTTTTGAATTGTGAACTGGCATGTGTATTGCAGAATTTCTTCCATATGATTTATTGAACTGGATCTGGTCAAGATAAAGCTGTACCTTCTCTTCTTATGCTGGGCCTTTGAGAACCTTTGAGTCTGAGAAGAATAGTTCATGTATATTAAGGTTACTGTTTGTATTTTAAAGGGGTAAAGTGGCATTACACTTAACCATACCTGTCAAGTTTACCCTTATATAATAAATGACGTTGCAGAGTGTCACTTCCGTTATTTGGAACGAGGAAGTGCCAAGGTGGATTGCCACTTCCATGTTCCAAAGGAAGTTACAGTCTGTGATGTCACTTTTGGCATCAGGAGGTTTAACGTCATCAGGAGTGGTTGTTACTCTCTCTCCTAACTTCCCACCCCACACATCATCTGCACAAGGGAAATATTTATTAAATTGGGATTTGGCCGAGAAAGACATGTGACTTTTCCAAAATGGGAGGGCTGACATGTATGCACTTAACAACACAAAAAATATATAGTGGGCCACTTTCATGTTGTTTTCCTAAACCCTATTTGTCCAATTTCCTATCCTGGTGGAGATCTAAAAGTGTTGTGGGCAATTTCTGCTTCCTTAATGTACAACGTCATACAGGTTTTCAAAAGCCATGCCATTCAATGTGCTTACTGATGATACTGGCATATAAACTATTTCCAGAGTGATGTCTAGGCCTGGCACGAGCATGACATACAGTGGAGCCCATAATTATTCATAACCCTCAGCTTTTATTTACATTTGAATAAAAAGTGTCATAAAATGGTTCATACCCTTCTCAATTATCAATAGAAAACTTTTATTGGCTATTACAACAATCACAGGCTTCCTATCATTGCAGACCAGCTTTTTACATGTCTCCACAGGTATTTTTGCCCATTCATCTTTAGCAATGAGCTCCAAATCTTTCAGGTTGGAGGGTTTTCTTGCCATCGCCCTGATCTTTAGGTCCCTTCACAGATTCTAAATTTAATTCAAGTCAGGACTCTGGCTGGGCCACTTCAACACATTCATGTTGTTGTCGGCTAACCATTTCTTCACCACTTTTGCTGTCATGCTGAAATGTCTACTGGTGCCATAGGCCAAGTTTCAGACTGCCTGATGTTGTCTAAGAATCCTCATGTATTGCTATTTTTTCATGGTGCCATTTACTGTGATAAGGTTCCCTGGTCCATGGTCCTGAAAAACACCCCCAAAGCATAAGGTTGCCACTACCATGTTCATGTTTAATAGTGGGGATGGTGTTCTTTGGGTTGAAGGCTTCTCCTCTTTTACACCAAATAAACATCATTACAAACATTATTGTGGCCAAACAATTACATTTTTGTTTTATCTGACCAGAAGACCATAAGTCTTGGTGGTGATCCTTGTATTCTTTTTCACCTCTCTCACTCCAGCGCAGCGCAGGTGTCACTTTTGCTTTCTGACCACGTCCTCTGTGATTTTCCACAGTGCAAAAATTTTGTATTTTTAAATAATACTTTGCACTGTAGCCACTGGAACTTGAAAACATTAAGATACCTGACTTGTGAGCAGCCACAATGCACAGCTGTAGGTCCTCACTGAGCTCCTTTGTCTTAGCCATGACTGTCCACAAACCAACTGCAGAGAGCTGCTGTTTTTCATCTGTTGAGTTGATGAAAACAGCTGTTCCCAATTAATCAGGGTAATTAGGATGCTTTAGAACAGCTTGGACTATTTGAAAACGGTGACAGTTTGTGAACGGTATGAATAATTTTGGACATAAATAAAATAAAAGATAAAAATGCCTCTTGTACATCTTCTTATTATCTTTTGGGAGACACCTATGTCATTTCCCGTCAAAAAATAACTTACTGGTCCAATAAAAGTAACTTTAAGTAAAAATTTGCCAGATGTATGAATAATTTTGGGCTCTACTGCAAGTTTTCATATTTGCTTCAAAATGCTTTTTTCCTACCTCAATCTAGATTAGGAGCCAGCAACCATTACTAACAAAAAAGTCATTTTGCCCTCTCTTTCACTAAAGAAAAATAGTATGGAGCTGCAAACAATGTGTTTTGTGCAATGCGTGCAAGTATGCTAACCTGTGAGTTGCATATATAGGGTAAAAGAGCCAAAAGATAGGTTATAAAAGGTTGTCCTACTCTTCAATTTTTTGTGTTTCCTGTTCTCTGACACACGATTTCGAGGTAATTGCACAGCCCCTGAACATGGTATCATCACCAAACTTACTGGAGGGTTGAGGGTATACTACACAAAAAGAAAGTATGTCTGTAACACAAATAGTTTTTTCACAAATTAAGCTCAAAGTCAAGTAAAAATTTTGAAAATCGGAATTTCGACTTTGATTTTGAACTTAATTTATGCAAAAACGACATGTGCTAGAGCAAAACTTTTTTTCCCAAATGTTTACACAACCCTTCCCTACATCTCCAGCAATTTTGGTAGTGATACCATGTTTAAGGGCTTTGCAATCAGCTCACAAAGTTAGCAAGTCGAACAATTCGTCGATCTCTACACACGAAGCCCATTTATTTTCTTCCCTGAAGGTTATTGCATGATCAAGGCGCCTTCTGACTTGTTTTAGGCAAGTGTCCAATGGATTTTGGTAAAGGGGGATTTGTGGCTAGAACTCTCTTTGTGCTGCATCCCCCCCCCCCCCTCTAGGGACCAACTGTCCTACCCCAATGCTGGCCAGCTAATGGGTACAAGCTGTCCAGTGGCTGCGGTCTGGTCTCTATGTTCCTTTACCCTTCACAAGTATCCTGCTGGTATCCTGGGGTCTCTATCCAGCAATAGCTGCTGCTTGTTGGCACCCAGGTAGCAAAAACAACAAGGCTAAATGTTGCAAACCTCTGATCTAGATTGTCTACCACCTTGCTTAATTCAGCATTTGTTTATCAGAATACCTTTCTATGAGTGTTTGACTATCACTCTAGGATACCTTGTTTTTATATACATCAACAAAATGAAAAGATCACAAATTGTAACATCATCATAGAGAGCAGTATGCAATCATGTATTCACTCAGGTAAATCCAGTCCTTATTATTATCCAGACTTATATTGAGAAGAAAGGAAGTGAGAGAGTGCACAACCAAATTTGGTCAGTCATGTCACTTAACATTCTCTTTAGATAGCACAATGCAGTGTATCTACCATTGATTGGACAGGTAAAAATACAAGGGAAAAATGTATCACCATTTACAGCTTTAAGCATCTCGCCCAAAATTATTTGAAAAGGATTTGTGTATTCTCAGCTCCTCTTTACTTCTCCACTATAAGAACCATGTAGAGCAGTGGTTCTCAACCTGTGGGTCGGGACCTGCATGACCATTTCACAGGGGTCACTGAGTTCTCTGGAGAGTAATGCCCCCTTCTAAGTTAGGTGGGAGTGGGGCATTATGCTAACCTCCTGCTATATCTCCTAACATCCCAACGCGCATATTATTCTCAAAAGCAGGGTGGGAAAATATATGGGAGGGAACATTACACTTACCTGATCATGCCGGAAATAATGTAGCAGAGTTGAACTTCCAGTAATTGAAATACAGAAGTAACACTCTGCACCCACACTTCCACGTTCCATATACAGGAATTTACACTTTACAACGCCACTTCCGGGGTCACAAATCTAAAAAGGTTGAGAACCACTCATGTAGAGCATCTATTTTCTCTGCTTTCTGTCTGCGTAGCATCTTCCTTACTGTGACAGCACTGGATTGACTGCATAAGATAAGTCTTGAGGAATACCATATTCAGTGCACCATATGATAAATGTTTGGAGAAATCTATTTATCAGAAAAGTCCATACCCTCCATGTACTACATCATATATCTGAATTTTCGCTGTAGCTATCCACTTTGTTTGTAATAAAAGATATTACTTTAACTCCATTTGTCCCTGGTGGAATGCCATATCTCAGTTCTCTTTACCGTGATAATATTCTGTAAATTTCTTCGTGTGATAATATTCCACATGAAGGATCCTATAATATTTGATTGTCTAAGAGCCTGGTGCACATCCCAGGAGAGAGAATAAGAGAGAATAAATTAGCTTCTCTTCACTCGCATGAGATTTAGAGAGCTACGCAGTATTTCCAGTATTGCTAACTACATGCTGATTTACAGTAATTCTTTCCATTTCATTTCTAATTGAACATTCCCCATCGGATTAGCTCTGACAGTATGATCTGAGGTCTCCAGGCTCATGAAAGAAGAGAAAAAAATAAAAACCAAGGCAAATTGCATGACTTCAAGGCAACGGCATTTTGGAAGGGAACTGAAAATCAATATGGATCATCTCTATGCCCTTATCATCATACAGTGGGTCTTGTTGTGTGATCTCTCCTTTTGTACGAAGAGCCAGCAAATTTTGGCAGAAATTCAAAGTACAATGACAAGCCTGTGCACTTATTGCCATTTTATGAATATTAATGTCATGGTAGATTATGAAGAAGTGCTAAATTTTAATGCAGTCAAAGACAAGATTACTGCAGTCTTCAAAATTGAATTTTCAAGCACTCATCTACTTTAAGAGGTATAATGTATAATATCATTTTTCTGCATATATTGCCAAGCATCTATCTGAGATTTATTTATACTGACCTCCAACATACTTAACAGCATTCAGCAGCCAATGAAAGATTAAAGTGTTTTTTACTTTTATATCATAGCTCCTATTTCAGTGTGTATAGCTTTACAATTAAGAAAATATGAGCATATTAACCACTTACTTAAGGCTGATATACATTCCATTCAGTTTAAAATGTAAATGCTTTCTAATTTTTTTTATAGAAAAGTACAAAATAATGTAACACTAACTTGTTAAGTTATTTTTTATTAATTAATTCATTTTAAAAAAAATCATCAGCTTCAGTGCAGAAGCCAGTTCAGATGATCAGATAGCTGTAAATGGATACATTATTGAATCATGTTTGCAGGACACCATTGCTGCAGCTAGTTGTGGGTAAAACATCAGAGGTATACAGTATAAAGCCAAAACATGGTTCAATTTAAAATATGTAGTAAAGTGTTGAAATGCATGCCAACTTTTAATACTGTTGAAGCCCCCTTCATTTAAATAAAGCAATTACTGAGAAAACATTAACTAAGTAAAGTTCCTTTGTAAAACCTAAAAGGGTTTAAAACTACTTCCTTCACTGACATTTAGAGTTAAGAATAGTATCATTCTATTTTTTATTCCATAAAGCTGTGGTCTGATGGGGTACCAGAGCAGAGAGCTGTGCAGAAAGGTATGGCAAATTCTCCTAGGAATATTTCTCCTGAAAAAAAATGTGGAAGTATAGGATCAATATGATCTGCTGATTTGTATTTCCCTTATATTTTAGACTACATGGGATGTAGAAATGAGACATGATGTAATACTCGTGACCAGTGAATAAAGAAAAAGCCACCTGATGAATTGACCAAGTTTTTCTGCATGTCTTCTCTTGTATTTGCCAGGTTTTTCCTAAAGAACTCCTAATTTTTTTTTCCTGGAAATGACGACAGGCCTTTATCTCTTAGCCAGTGTCAGAGAAAAGTTACTTTTAGGCGATTCTCCCTGTAACGAAGGACTAGGGTGCAGACATTATCTTTGCCCGAGTAGGGACTGGCTGTGAAAGGACGAAGCTGGCTTAAGTAGAACATAAAAAGTCCATATTGAATTTTTTAGACTCTTATAAGAAATGTGCTTCAGGGATTTGAAGGTCTATTCTCATCAGAGCTTTGCATTGTGGAATGAAGTGTGTACCAGGCTGATACAATTGTATGGCTCCTGAGAGGTAGTTAGTATGGTCAGTTACTATGCCTCTCACACTGCTTCTAGTGAAAACTGAAGATGATTGACAGAAACTTAGCAATAGTTCAAATATAGGTCATTCGCCTATAATTAATTGATGTCATATGTTAGATTATTTCAAATAATTGTTCTCTTCAAAATTACAGTTGAACACAGTCTGCTGAATAGAAATAGGACTGTTGCTGTGGGAAATGTGCCAATGATGGATTGTGTTTGCAACAAACTGTATTCCAACCTTTAGGTTTTTCTGCTGTGGGAAGCGGTTTTGAGTTGCTGATATTGTTTGGATGAAACATTGGGTTCCAGTTTGGACATAGTAAACCCCCAGTCCCCCTAGAATCACATGACATATACAGTACACGCAATCTACAGGAGATACCACAGTTATTTAGGAATGCCTATTCCTGTCAGTGTCACTGATGATGTCACGGACATTAGGGCCGCCTGCTTTTGTATTTTCTGATAAGCAAATGCATCCCAAACAGTCCCCAGAGAGGAGTAACCATCGCAGGAGGATACCACAGGATCACCTACAGCTGGTAAGAACTGGTGTGGCTCTTGATTACTGCTTTTTTGCTGCAAAAATGTAGCAAGAGCCACACTCTGGAACACCACCATGGAGATAAGGGATGGTATTGCAGTACCAAGCAGCTAATCTTTGCCCACACATTTAACCCCCTGGGTGTTACAAGATTTTCAAACCATTTTTTATGGCACGAAAAGCCGTTTTCCCGGCAATCCCCCAGGCCCCTCTACACACAGCCGGTGTCAAATAGACACCGGCGGTGTGTGGGGAGAAAAGCCGCGCCCCTCCATTAACATGGAGGTCTATGGCACCGCCCACCTTACCAATGACTCCGAAGACATGGGGCCGGAAAGGCTCTGTAGCTCTGTAGAAGTGCTGCAGGCACACGGAGAGCTAGCGGTTGTGTGCCCGACCTTCTTGGCGTTCTGGCATAACGCCAAGAAGGTTAATAAAGAATACCAAAACAAATAAAGGTAATCAATAAGAGGTAAATAAACAATAATATGGCTAGAATCAATAAGAATTAGCTTTTTATGGTATGCATTAGAAACTACAAACCAGTGATCTGCCTTACAGTGTCTGCAATATGCAATAAAAGAGTTTAAGCACACCAATGTATTTTATGATTGCCGCCAGCAAAAATCCCATTATAAGGAGGATCTGTCAAAATAAGATACAAAATCCATACAGGTAATGAGATAAACAGAATTTTTCTTGTTGCTCTTACCATCTCTTCAGAAAAGGGAGCGGTTTAACAGCATCTCTATTGGGTCTTTTTTGTACTGTTGGCAGTTTCATCACATCCCCTGTACAAGCCTATGGAGATATTCTTATCTAGCACCATCTTTTTTGCTCTACACCTACTGCAGTTTATTAACCCTGTAAGACTGGCAACCACAGGATTTTGGATCACTTGTCCATTCTGAGATAAGTAAAAATTGTATTTAATTATTTCTGGTTCCTTTTTGACTTTAGGTGTGCTTTAACATACTGTGGGACAATAAGGGAGAAGAGGAATGAGAGGAAGGAGAAATCAATGAAGACACAGTATTAGAAGACTAATCTCCATCTTTTACTATCTGTTCTGAGTAAAGTTGATCAATGTGCAGCAAGCTTTTACTAGTTAAGTATCCTTCATAATATATGGGTGTTAATCCATCATCAATTTTGTGCCACCCCCTAAATATATCACAATAGAAATTACCCTACTCCAGGACTCAACTGGTCGTGGAGAATGAACTAAATGTGGGGTTTTCAGGCACTGGGTGAGTCGATAAATTTGCTAAAAGGTCTTTATTTAATAACAGGACCTATACAGAATCCAGTTGATAAAAATTGTAATAAAAAAAATACACATCACCAAGTCAAGTCCATCTTAGTATATAGTATCTACAGATATTGTAGTTGATCCAAATGAGCACCGCCGCGTTTCGCCCCATCTGGGGCTTCATCAGGTAGAGTGGATCACTATAAATATGAGTTGATGTATGTAAAGGCAGATAATTCACGTGATGTGGGAGTAGCGACAACCGAAGAGACGCTGGAGCGATGGCATTATTACTGCTCGCTGCTGGGTGTACTCACGCTGGATGGTTCAGGCTGCTTGCTGGTAACCCTTGATGAGAAAATTTGTCAGATCCAGACGGTTATCCCCGTACATTGGGTTCCATCTACTACCAGGTTCCTGGTCACAGGATAGAACCTGGCACACCCCATCGCTCCAGCACTGTTCAGTTGTCGCTACTTCCACATCACGTGAACTATCTGTCTTTACATACATCAACTCATATTTATAGTGATCCACTCTCCCTGATAAAGCCCTGATTGGGCGAAACACGTTGGTGCTCATTTGGATCAACTACAATACCTATGGATACTATATACAGGGATGCATTTAACTGGTATGCTGATACGCAAATGGGTCTAGAAACCCGCTCTGCGTAACTTTGTTGTCCTCCTCTATCGCTTCTGCGGACTACACAGACAGGGGACAGATTCCTTCCTGCTGTGTGAAATCTGCTTGTGTTCAGCAGGGGGCGTGTCAGGTAGGAGGAAGCTTATAGGCTCAGCACTGGAGCCCTAGGGAGCCGTTGCTGCCACGTCCCTGTGTTTCCAAGCCAGTAAGAGCCTTTCCTCTCTGTGATGTAAATGTTTGGGGGGGTGATTATTGGGGACAGTGTGGTGTGGTGTCTCTGTGATGTTGTGGAGGGGGGTGATAATGGGGCAGTGTGATGTGTCCTGGTCTCTGTGATGTGTGTGGAGGGGTGATTATTGGGGCGTGGGTGTGTGTCTCTGTGATGTGTGTGTGGGAGGGGGGGGTATGATTGGGGGGAATGTGGGGGAGGCCGTGTGTGTGTCTGGTGGAGGGGGGTGATTATTGGGGGGCAGTGTGTGTGTGTGTCTGTTGTGGTTCTATAGGGGGGGGGCAGTAGTGTGTGTGTGTCTGTGTGATGTGTGTCTCCTCTGTGATGTGTGTGTGGGGGGTGTGTGTATTATTGGGGGGCAGGTGTGTGTGTGTCTGGTGTGTGTTTCAGTGATTGTGTGTGGAGGGGGGGGTGTGATTATTGGGGGGCAGTGTGTGTGTCTCTTTAATGTGTGTGGAGGGGGAGGGGGTGGGGTGGGTGGTGAGGTGGGGTGAATATAGGGGGGCAGTGTGTTGTGTCTGTGTGTGTGTGTCTCTGTGATGTGTGTGGAGGGGGGGGGGGGGTGATTATTGGGGGCAGGTGGTGTGTGTGTGTCTGTGTTGTTCTCTCGGATGTGTGTGGAGGGGGTTGTGATTATGTGGGGGGCATGTGTGTGTGTCCTGTGTGGAGGGGGGGTGTGATACATGGGGGGGGGGGTAATGTGTGGTCTGTGGTTAAGGGGGGGGGGGTGTTGGGGGAAATGATTTGGGGGTTAGTGTTTACATTTTAACACCACTATAAATTATTTTTTTATTGCCAAAATTCTTTGGCAAATTTTTATTGTTCCACATATACAATTATGTCACTTGAAAAACCACAGGGAAGCTTTAATAACTATGAAAGGTTGCAGTTAGGGGTGTCAAATTTGGAATTACTAATTCAAAAAATGATTGGACTTATAAGAGTGTTGGAGATCTGGGGGACGAAAGTAAGAGATATATAATGAGATCTGGGGGTTCACACGTGTTGTACTGTGAGAGTTATATTTGACCTAAAGCCAGCTGGTGACCTGTGGATGGAGACAGCTAATCGGAGGCTCAATCAGAAACAGGGAGGTCCATCTGCAGCAGAATCTGCCATGCAGGACGCTGACACAGAGGACAGTGAGGGAGACCACCCTACATATGTGGTGAGTACCAAACATTATCTCCTGGTACTCATCTGAGGAGCTCACTAAAAAAGTTATGTGCACCCCTGACTATATACTAAGATGTACTTGACTTGGTGATGTGTATTTGTTTTATTACAATTTTTATAAACTGGATTCTGTATAGGTCCTGTTATTAAATAAAGACCTTTTAGCAAATTTATCGAATTACCCAGTCGAGTTGAGTACTGGAGTAGGGTCATTTCTATTGTGAAGCTTTTATTAGTGCATATTGCTTTAACTGTCTTTTAATAGCTACAAAATTAATATTTAAAAATTTGCATAATACAGACAGTTTGGCGGTCAAGTAATCCCCTTTATTGGCTAACTAATGTAATTGAAAAAGCAAGCTTTCTGGGTTTCTCAGATCCCTTCTTTAGGCTTAAAACAATTCTGGTTTTTGAGACTCACATTTATACACACAGTGACAAGGATATCAATATTTTAACAAAAACAACAGTTTTTTTTTTTACAAACTCGATTAATAGAGGTGAAAGTAAAGGGTTAGTCAGTGGGGATACTGATTAGAGTTACGAAGAGTTATTGGGGGTAACAGAGATAAGAGGTCCAGAATTAATATTTATATCACTTAGCAATTAAAATGTCCATAGATCCAGAAAACAAAAAAAAATATGGCTAATATAGATATTTCTTAAAGAAACCTGAATAGCAATGAGTATTGTAAATTATCAGAGCTCAAGCATGTAGGGTTAATTAACTTAAAGATGAGAAGTCTAGACTCACTTGTTGTTCAGTAAAAAGAGGTACATTTTTCTACTGCTAGTGGTCAGGAATTTAATTTAAGTCATAGAAGCACATATTCTTGTCCCTGTTTAAACCATATTCCAGAGTTTAGAATTCTGTATCAATTTTCATTACCTTTCCAGCCCCCATAAATCCACAGTAATCCTATATATTGGTTTATAAACCATGACACGCATAGTTCTTTTTTAATTAAAAAAAGTATCTTGCATTGTTGTGTAGACTTCTATGGAACAAAGGATGGCAGAAGAGAGCTGCTAAACTAGCTATGTAGCCTATCAAGATATCATGATTGTTTGGAAATGCTGATGAAACACAGACTACTTGGATGTGGTAAGAGAGGAGACATTTTGTCCATTACATAGTCTCATATAACACTGAACAGGCCTCCTGTTCCTCTAAACAGGTTTTAAGTCTGGGCTATGACTTCCTGTTACACCGTTATATCATATTATACAGTGATTTTATGTTTGTTGGCGGATTATTACTTCCTCCGGCAATAATTGGAAGCATTGACAATACGTTAACATAATTTTTCCAAAAGGATTTTAATCTTTCTTTAGGATGTTGGAGATATATTATCATCAGTGAATATCAATATATTAAAGTCAATCCAGCTCTGTCTTGGTCTGTGGCTATGTATAATAATGATTATTAAGCAGTTTATGAGTTTGTTAAGTTACTATTGGCCCCATTAACCTAAACACTGTATTGATTGCTTAGTAAGTTATCACACTGTTGAATCCATTTAGAGACTCTTGGGATAATGATATTGATCATTGCTTGGGTTACTTCAATAATAATGCATTCAGAAGAGAAACTTGTCATAGTAACAATGATGCATGTTTATCAGGGTCATATGAAACCTAAGGAAACTGTCATCTGTATTTTTATTTTACTTCCATTTTCCATGGACAAGGTAGACAGACTTTTAGTTTTAATGGAAATAAAATCTTTATTGCTTATTTAACACATAATAACTGCCTTATCCCTACCAACTAATTGCCCAATCATTAGAAGAAAACTAATCATGCCTGACCTTCTTCTTTTTTTTTTTTTAATCATTAAACTTTTATTGAATAAAAAATATACAGGTATCATCAATAAGATGGTCAACAGTTTCCAAACAATGAGGAGTAAACAACATACATAGGAATGTGCTAGGATACATCGAGGTCAACTATTAGAACTATGAAAATTGTATCGGAAAGGATATGCAAAATCAGTGACAAATGAAACAACAATTCTTCAGACATGAATAATAGTGCATCTTTGTAGTGTTTTACCATATTATGAGCTTATCCTCGTACATACTCAACTGGTATCCTACAACTTCAAATCAACATAAAATTACATATGAATAGATTGTAAAGGGAACCTCCATGAGAGGTAATGGGAAAGGGGTGGGTAGGGGGTGGTTAAGGATAACCATGGGCTAATGGACATGTCAAGAGGGGTGTGACACAGAAAGGTATAAAAAGAAAAAGTAAAGGGGGGAGAAAAAGGTAGGAAGTTAAGATCCTAGCAGCTCTGCGTACTTGTCTGAGGTAGCAAATTGTTGCCACTTCTCCCATGTCGCTGCAAATTTGTCCTCCGTGTTATGTATAGAGGCTGTCAAGTCTTCCATTAACCGAATCTCCGCAACTTTGGATAACCAAAGCGAGATGGTGGGTGGTGTATTTTGCTTCCATAACAGAGGGATGCATGTGCGTGCTGCCGTAATAAGGTGTTTAGTAAGGGATCGTTTATACTTAGAGATGACGAGTTCAAATGTAACAAGTATATAGCCGGGTCCTCACCTAGCTCCACTTCAGTGATCAATTTAATGCCAAAACTGACCTTTTTCCGGAAGGGCCGAATTTTGTCACATTCCCAAAATATATGTAAAAATGTGCCCAGGGAGCTCTCACACCTCCAACATTTGTCAGAATTTGAGTCTTTATATTTGTGAAGTAGAGGGGGTACTCTGTACCATCTAGAAATTATTTTATAGCTCTGCTCCTGAAAGCGAGATGCCATAGAAGATTGGTAGGCCAGGCGTAGCATTTTGTCCAGTTGCGACCGTGAGAATGTTACTGAGAGATCTCGTTCCCAGGCTTTTATGAAGGGTAAAACGTGTAGCTCAGGGGTGGTGACTAGATTATCATATATTAGAGATATCGAGTGCTGAACAGGTTTAGCCTTTTTACAAATCCTTTCAAAGTCTGTGAGTTGGCGAGTGTAGTCACTATGAAAAGGAGTGCTATGTAGAAAGTGTCGGAGTTGCAGTGAATTCCAGAAGTGACCTTCTTAAAATCAGTCTGTAAGACCCTAACACTATGCCAATGCAGATGGGAACAAGAACACAAGGCAACCTAGTGCAACAAAGTTAAGTTCTGTTAATAATAAAGATAAAATGTTGGTTGACAAAAGGCTGCTGCCCAAAATGTGTCCTATGATGATCATGCCTACGTAAGATTTTCATACCTTTTTTTTTTTTAGAAAAAAAAATTACATTTTACAAATTAGTTTTTCCATAGTAATTACCTATTTAAAGAAAATTTATATATAAAAAAGTAAAAACTCAATATCACAAACACCTACGCAATAAACGTCCTGCCATCTCATTCTATTGGGCTCATTCTATATGTACATAGGTGCCAACATCCCTAAGATTACATAAAATTAGAGGCTGATCAGTAGTGATGGCCCTGTCCACCTGTTCCCAAAACAATTAAACCATTAAACCTGTTCACGAGGAATTAGAATAAAAAAAAAAAAGAAGTTGACGCCACTGACGTCACTACTGGTACCTGGAACGCACAGTTCCTGCTATCTCTATCCGGTTGGGGCTGGTATCTATCTTCCGGTGTATGCTGGTTTTCTTTGACGAGAGACTGGCTTCTCTCTGTGGTCTCTGGTGAAAGAATTCTTCCACTGGCGGATCGTTCTGCTCCTGATCCAGCCAGCGGTACAACAGGGCAGGTCGAACACCCGTACTGTTCACCGGTCTAACATGTTATGTTCGCAAAGGCGGACAGTTCAGCCATCACTACCATCAGTGCTGTATACCTGACCTAAGTACACACATTCTGTGTAATATCAATCATTTTGTATTGTAATTCTACAATTTCCTATTACAATTACAATTATTTATCAAAATAAATATTTATGGTTTTAAATGCATGTGCATCATTTTACTAATGCAAGCAGCTTGTTTAATACTGGGAAAGATCTAGTTCGATGCATTCACAAATAACATAATCTAAATTCTTAAGGGACCTTTTCAAGTTTGACCTTTAAATGTTTTGTGTGTTCTGTAAAATATGTAATATTCTGTAAAATATCAAAAGTACTTACATCAATAATTACTGTACCAAAAAAGATAAATAAAAAAGAAATAGTTTTTGTCATAAAAATATCATAATACCAGAAGACATTTAAGAAGACATTAAACATGTTTATGTTTTGTTTTTTTAGAAAAGTAAAGTAGTTATTTATTGAAGGTAGCAAGAAATCTGAGCGAATTGCCAATGTTTTTTTTGTATTGATAGTGAATAAAATATGCGTTCATACTAAATGATGCCATACAAACTAGAAACACAGATGGACTATTGCATAAAATAACATCATCATCATAATCAGGAATATATATTGGATATACAAAAGAGTAAACACTTCCGTTAAAATGGAAGGTTCTTGTTATGAACAAAGACATTTGTTAGGGAAAAGATACAAAAGCCTACTAAAGGATGGTTGCATAAATTAAACTACCGCATTTTTCGGACTATAGTCTGGACCATAAGACTCACCCAGTTTTTAAGGCAGGAAAAATAGAAAAAAAATAATACGTTTTCACATCAAATGGGTTAATGCAATGAATTCAATTAATGCAATATTCAATTCAGCCAGTAGATGTCACTAGCAGCAGTACACTCTCAGCACAGCATCATTCTCCACACTGATCAGGAGGAGGAGGGGGGCAGACATCTGCAGAGACTGTTACTGTGTCTGTGGGAGCTGCAGAGTGATTGCAGTTTCCACGGATGAAGAGTGGGAAAGATGCCAGTTCATCTATCTCTCTCTTCATTGCCTATGGCAGCAGGGCTCTGAGCTAACTAATCCAGCTCCCCGGCTAATCTCCGTGCTGTACATGTTTTGGTAATAGTGTAACATCATTGCACATCTTGACTTGACAATATGTTTCTTATTTTCCTTGCGAAAGTTCTGCTAACCTTTAGTGATGAGCAGAATAGTCAATATTCGAATTTGTGATATAATAAATAATAACTCTACTAATATTCGATTTTCACGAATATTCTCAATTCGCGTGTATGGCCATGAATTGTGAATATATATTTGCACCTTCAAAATGAATGGTCATATGTGGCATAAGCTTCCCAATGCACAATATCGCGAACATTTGCCATCAAATTTGCTAAATTTGCAAATTCTCGAATAGCCGATACTCTCAATTTAAAATTTCAAGCTTAACACTACTAATCTTGTGCACATCTCCATTCTTGTCAACCCACTGTTTTTATAAATTGGATTTAGGTCTGGGCTCTGGCTGGACTGTTCCAAAACATTTAATCTTCATCTGGTGAAGCCTTTCTTTTGTTGATTTGAATAGTGTTGAGCTCGAATATTCGATTTTCGAATATTTAGCTCGAATATCGCCATTCCGCCATTTCGCGAATATTCGCGAATGTATAATCGGATATCCGACGCGATCTTATTGCGATCCCATTTATTGCATTGGATCGCGATTATATAATCGCAATGCTATTTTTTTCAACAGAAATGACAGATAAATGACAGATATTCTCCCAGTCGGATATTTGATCTATATTTATTTATATTTGATCGCAATTGCGATTTTTAGATCGCAATTCATGTCCACAAGTGCGGATATTCGAGATTCCGAATAAGGAATCAAATATTATGGCGGATATTTGCGAAATTACGTGAATTCGAATATTGCCTAGTAGCTCATCACTAGATTTGAATGTATGCATAGGGTCACTGTTGTGTTGAAAGGTGCAATTCATTTTTATATTTAGCTTAGTAGCAGACACCAAGGTTTTGGGCCAAAAGTGATTGGTATGTAAAACTGTTCATAATTCTCTAAAATTAAATTATTATTAAATTTAATTTAATTTAATTAAATTATTAAATTAAATTAAAATTCATGGACAGAACACACAACTTTTTAACAATAAACAGAGAGAATGTTAGAGGAAGGGTAACTCTGCTATAACTGAGCAGCTAAGGATTGATCAAATTACAGTGATTAATTGATGCCAAGGAAAGTATGGTCAGAATGGGCTGGTACTTGCTTATCCTGTAGGGATAGGGTGATGAACTGTACAATTGTGCTGCATACCACCCCACTAGAACCATCACACTAGTACAAGGCTGAATAGTTAGCAGCCCCTTGTAAATGAAGCTTAAAGACGCACTTAAAGTGCACTCCCCTCATGCCGGACTAGACTGCTGTGGGTCACTGATCTTGGAGCAGGTAACATGCCCAGCTACTCCTATTCCATCAAAACTGACCTCATTGAGCGACTTCCTGTGGCAGAATCCTCCCTTATATACTTCCTGTCTCTAAAGGGATCATGGTTTGGAGTCTTTAAGTGGGTACTACATTTAGCTGTCTGAAGGAGCAGTACACTACATAACTTAAGCCCCAGGTCCAGCTGAAGAAAAACAACTCCAAAAGCATGATACTGCCAGCACCAAGCCTTTCTGAGGGAATGGTGCATTGATTGCTGATGCAATGTGTTGTGTGCACATGCCTTCGGACAACTTTATAGATAGATAGATTAAGTTCTTTTGAGACTGGTTCATAAACAATAATATGACCCAATAGAAATGTCAGGTTCTGTAGCAGGATATTGTGGTGTAGAGGATAAAAATAATTATAAATAACTATGAAGGTAAAAGATTGAAAAAAGAAATGTTTTCCATAGACCTCCTAAAATACAATTTTTTTGTGGGAAGTGTTTTATAAATGTTCAAGCAGATTGCGCAGGCCCAAACATGCTGTATACTAGAATTCACTCTGGAGTAGAAGCACTGCTGAGATTAATTTACAGAGATTTACACTCCAAGCTCTCAGCACCCCCCCCCCCTCATTACCTTGGAACATACTATTTACATATTCACTCAGGAAGAGGGGAAGTGCGAGGGGGGAGGTACTGCTGAGAGCCTGGAATGACTTGTAACTCAGCAGGTACAATATTGTAAATGTGGGAACAGCAGGTAAAATCTTCACTGCACTTCTGTATGTGCATACTAAATGAGCAACTCGTTAGTATGCATATATTGAATTGCACTGCATTTCTTAATTTCCTCCCCAAAACCATGGGTACATCTTATGTCTTATCCTGCATGAAATATGTTGACTGATAATGTAACTGGATTACACAGCATTTCCATTACCCAATACCCAAGATTTCCATTACCAATGTGCCACCATCAAACATTAAACATTTTCACAACTTTTTTAGTGCTAATGGGTATGTTAATACCATAACATGTCATATGGCCTGCAGACTCTGCCTTCCTGGCCAAGGTTAGCACTAGGGATGGTCGAAAAATTTGCATAGTCGAATTTTGATGGGGTAATTTCGACTTTTCGCCGAAAAAGTCGAAACCGAATTTCAACTTAAAAGAACTTGCTTTTGGGGGGGGATTTGCCGTGCCGCCATTTTCCGTGCGATTATCCGCCATTTTATTAAATTTTTCGCATTCGGGTAGGATTGGAAAATTCCTCATGGTGCTGCTAAACTTTCAGCTTAAAAAAAAGTTTCATAAGAAGGAAATTTTTTAAATAATTTTGTATCACGATTGGTGGGCTAGGGGGAATACTATGTGTGAAGGGAGTTGTGTAGGGGGGGGTCTGAAAGGTTGCAACGCCCTGAGGTATCCTCACAAAAATTGCTGGAGATGTAAGAATGGTTGGGGGACATTCTAATTAAATAAAACACTTTTGAAAACAATAAGTTTTGCTCTAAAACATGTCCAGTTTTGTGTATAAATTGGGGTTTAAATCTCAGCTCTGATTGTAAACGCTCTGCTACTATGTACACTGATTCTTCTATTATAGCTCAAGCTCATACAGCAAATCCAAATTTTCCACCTTATGTGAAATTTTGACCTTATGCACGAATTAAGGCTTTATGCCAATTGTTTAGTGTTTTTGCGAATTTTTGGTTGTTATATGCGAATTTTCGACTTTGGAAATCGTAACTTGAAAAAATCGAAATTTCGCAGTCAAATCGAAATTGATCGTTGGGAAACTCGAAATTTAAGTAGAATCAATTTTATTCATTTTCGAACCATACTCTAGTTTTAGCACTAGTGATGATCCCGAAACTTTTTCGCCCGCGAAACTATTTTCGCGGCGAACATACGCATGTTCGCGTTCGCAATCACATTTTTGTGAACATATGCGAGTTCGATCGCCCCCTATACTTTTAACATTGCAGAAACTTTGACCCCTGTGAGTCACAGTCAGCATACAAATCCACCAATGAGCACCCCCACCCCCCCCACTCCTCACAAGAACCCTACCCTCACACCCCCTATAAAACCTATCAGATACAGGACGCCATTACACATTCGCTGAAGAAGGAATGATTATAGGAAAGGAGACTGCTGCGTGCATGCTAAGACTGGGCGGGTAACTAGGAACCATTAAGCAGTGGAGGTTCACAGATGTTGAATCACATGTTCTGTGGATCTACAGTCTTGAACTGAATATCCCATCCCTCAATCCACAGAGGAATAAAGGTCGGGTGACAATAAGTACCATGGCTACCCCCAGCTGTCCTTCGACAAACAAGAACTGAGCCTCATCACCACCATATGTCCCCCATAGACTTGCCCATCATCCCCCAGGTGTCCTCCACACGACCCAGAGACCAGTGTCCTCCAGCCGCGACCCATCACAACCAGTGTCCTCCACACTGCACCATGGCGTCCCCCAGTGTCCTCCACACATGACCATACACCACCAGTGTCCTCACAACACGATCCATCACACACCAGTTGTCCTCCACACTGACATCACCACCATTTGTCACGCCATACTGAACCATCTCCTCATCCTACCAGTGTCCTTCCACACTGACCATCACCACAACATTGCCTCCCTCCACCCCTGACCATCACCACCAGTGTCCTCCACCTGAACCATCACCACCAGTTTCCGCCATATTGACCATCTCGCCACCAGTGTCCTCCACACTGACCATCACCACCAGTGTCCGCCATACTGACCATCTCATAGGTCCCATATGCTTTATGTAATGTGCAAAGTGCAGTAACCCTTGGTGCCCATCCAGCAATTTGGTTGCTATGTAATATACAATTTGCTCATCATCATTACTTTTTGCACTGCCCTATTGAATAATCTGTAAGGTGCTGTAATTGCCTTTGGCAGTGTCTATTAGAATGAGAAGAGCCATTCATCATTTTGCTTTATAGCTGCTTCTTCTCTCCCATCTCTGAAGGCCTTTGTAAAGGGCATTTGGGCGAGATTTTGTAAGACTGATATAAAAAGAAGAAAAATGTGCCTGTCAGTCTCCTTATTTGCTTCTGAATATATGAGATGATGTGGCACATTGTAATTAACAGAACTCTATTTAGTGCTATGGTCAATGTGCTGCTTGGCACATCATAACTGTAGATGTTGTCTCTTGTATTGGTTGTACTCCAATTATCTACAAAGGACAGTTATAAATTAACTCACTTTCACATATGGCATGCGGTAAATGCTAAAAGCAGAATTAATAGATGTGACTTCAAAAGTCATTTATCTAAACGCTCTTTAATATCCTTTATACACCCATCTCACTGACCAATTTCAGCCTCAAAGTAATATGTTAAGCAGCTTGCCCTTGTCTGTGGTAAAGAGATGAAGCTATATTCATTCTCTCACTATTTACTTGTTTGTTTTCTACTGTTTTATGACAAACAGTAAACCTAAGTGCTTTGGCTTTCTACCAGTAAAAGTTTATGGACAAAAAAAATCAGTATGCATTGGAACTATTGTGTACATCAGCATGTTTTTAGAATCAATACAGGACACAGTGATGTGTTACAAGAGTTAATATATTTTTTTCTGAATCAATAGACAGTATTTCCTGGCTGGTGTGAGAATAGGGCAACAGAACGCATTATAAGTAAACATAGAAGGATAGGAGCGTGTAAAGATCAATTGACCAAATAGGATTTGTACATGTTTTTGATAAATTTTACACCTCTGATTGGCTGAGAGAATTTTATAAAGGAAAAAACTCGGAGAGCGATTGCACCTAATTGTTTCTACTGACCATTTGGATGATGGCATAGAGGGATTTGTAGGTAGACAAAGTATTATGTGAGCGTTAAGACGTGAATTTATTATGTTTCATTGTGTGGTTAAACAAAAATAAGAACATAAAACCAAGGGTGCATAGAAAATTTTCCAAGTCTGATCATTAATCGTTCAAGTACAATTTTAATCTTTCATGTACAGATTCATGCTCTATTAAGATAGAATATTAGCGGCAAAAAAACCCCCAATCCTCTGGGAGGTGGCATTGGCTCCTTTGCTCTGGTGGGAGACCTACATTCATGTAATGAAGGTAGCTCTCTTTAAATGACTTACCATATCCTCTGTACCCAATGTGTTATTTTACCCAATACACTAACATCCTTGGTTTAAACCTTCTGTTTTTTGCAGCTATGATCCTATCTTAAACTGTCCTGAAAAAGCACAAATAGGTTGCCAAACGTATTGAATGAAAAAAGCATGGATCTGTACATGAAAGTAATCTTCGAACAGTCATTTTGGACCATTTTGACTCACCACCATTTGACTCACTGACATCACTTCTGGTTTTCCCGATTCAGATTCCCCGCCAAATTCCCCACCACGAACAGGTGGACGGCGGACTTTTTTAAAAGTCCGATTCACCTGTTCGTGGACGGACCAGGGGGAAGTTCGGCCATCACTAGAGACTAAATTTAAACATTTAATTTATGAAAGCACCGTGTAGGTTTTATATTTAAACCTTTGTTTTAATGTATACTTTACAATTGTGTTTAGACATTTGAGATGATTCAAGTCAACAGAAATCGATTCACGCAAAAAAACAAAACACATTTGTCCAAATTCTTATCGATCACCAAAAAGTTAAAGCCGAAATTTTGACTTTTACAAACTACCCACATTATTACACATAAATGTGTATGGGGGTATTTTTGGACAGCAAAATTCCGACTTTGACTAAATCTCCCATATACATTTATATGTCATAATTATTATTAGAAAGTATTTAATATAACATAGAAGAGGGGAAGAGGTTGTTTCTCTTTCCAAAAGGGTTAACCTCTACCCAGCAATAGTGGCTACTTAAAAAACACACACTTTTAAAATTCTGTAAAACTTTTAAATATTATAATTAAATAAATGATTCCATATAAAAGCACCTGCCTGACAATACATAAAAACAGTAAATCAGACAATTACAAAATTCTACCCAAAATGTTTAATAATTAAAATATTTGCTACATATAAAAGTGCAATCGTGACAATACACAAGATAAATAAAGCAGACCCCCAAAACGTTAATATGTAATAATTAAATTTTACATATAAAAGCACATGCCTGAAAATAACAAAAAGTAATAACTTAGACAATTACAAAAAAAATTACCTTCAAAATACATTACTGACAAAATTAAGCTTGATATTTTTTGTCCATCTCTAGTAGGCATCTATGAACATCTCTGTATGTGTTTTAAATGTGTTGAGGTCCCCATAAACCTTACAATCTCACAATACAATTTCTGTACAATCAACATGTAATATGTTGAAATGTAATCAACATGTAATGTCAACCAAAACCATGTAATGTGAGGACCTTTCTAAACCTTCCAATAACTATGTATTCTATGAGGGAGGCCTTTATATTACATAGGTGTTGGTAGATCTAATGGTAATTGTATAAAGTGATCTGAAGGTGTATAGGGGGCTTTAATTGTATAAAACCTAGTGTTTCTAGGTGGTTTAGGTGCTCAAAATGTTTAGAGCCCTAGAAGAAATATTAAGAAAACTGAGCTGTTTAAGAATGTATTAATTAAAAAATCTCTAATTTGTAATCCCCTTCAAAACATTTCGTTTTTTTATATAAGGTATGTGCTTCAAGTAGACCACCACATTAACATTCAGATATTCTAATATGATTTGCCTGAGACTGATAAGGTCATCCCCTTGCTCACTCTAACCACATTGTGTCAGATTGTTCTTAGTAAGCAGATTAGTATACTGCATAACCATTTAGCTCACTTTGCCACCCCACTCTTTCCCAGTCTGTGTAAAGTGTAAAAAATCTTCATAATTTAATGTCCACATGGACAGGAGTGCGCCCTATTGATTAAGCATATCAAAGATGTAGAAAAACAGTGCCTGAACAGCATGTAGTGCTGCTTTTCCACGCCTTGGAGTCCATTTTCCAAGTACATTGATCTTTAATGGCCATGTCTTAGTTGGTACTGCATGGTGCTGCAATGAAGACACAGCATTCAGCAGTTTCAAAACAGCACTGCAGACTCACCACTCAGATAATAGGAAGTCTTTTTGGTGGACCTATTTTGTTTTTCTCATATTCTTTGAATTCATATATGAAGCTTGTTTCATTTTTGTATATATCTATTTTGATGCAAACAGTGGTTTGGCTCTTAGGTAGAAGGTATGTCAAAATACCTGGATGGACACATGCCAGTCTAAAGAAGTGGACATACCTAGGCATATTGCATTTGCCTATAAAATGGTAATAAATAGTTGCGCACAACTATCAGCAATGATACACTATGAGTGATGTGAGTGGCCAGAAAGACCCTCAGGTGGTGTGTGGAACTGGGAAAAAAATCTCAGAATAAAATCTATATCAATATGGGGGAACTAATTAAGTTGCAAAGCTCCCAATGTGAAGAGGAAGTGTGGCCCCCTTGTAAAAGACAAATAAAAACAAGGACACATGGCATACAACCTTGGGCAACAAAGTTAAATTCTGTATTTTTCTTCATTTATTGTGGTGGGCAAACAGTAAAACAATGTAAGAAAAATGTTCCATAACATAAAAAAAGAATGGGAGAATTTTACAGTTTACCATAGCTAATTATTTTAGAGGGGTTCAGTAAATCTGTGTATGCAATAGGCAATTTCGTAGTATTACTCACTGCATGGGCTTACAGACACTTTCAAAAAAACAATTTCTGCTAACACATTATGCCACTGCCTGCACAAAAGCAAGAAAAATCTTTACTATACAATGTGTGTGTGTGTGTGTGCATACCTAATCTAGACACTAGTGATGGCCGAACCTCGGCCATGTTCGTCCGCGGGCGGGCGGAGCGGACTTTTAAAAAAGTCCGCCGTCCGCCCGTTCGCGGACAGATTCAAATTCCCCGCTGCTAGGCGGGGAATTAGAATCTGAAAACCCGGATGTGACGTCACATCCGGCACCTGAAACGCATAGTTCCTGGTGTGCTTACCGGATGTGACGTCACTGACGTCATATCCGGGTGTGCGAGCCGGCTTTCCACTGAAAGACCGGGTTCTCTACCCGGTCTTCAGTGGAAACATTCTTCCTGCGGCGGGATCTCGCTGCGTATGATCCCACCGGAGGAAGAATAGAGGGCTCCTTCATGCCGGCGGACAGGGCGGGTCGAACACCCGTACTGTCCGCCGGCGGGAAGGAGGGCGAACATGCTTGTTCGCGGCCGAACTGTCCACCTTGCGGGCAGTTCGGCCATCACTACTAGACACCCTATACACATCTCTGCCCTCTCTTTGCTTTCTGTAAGAATGAGTCTGGCCAGGATGTCTCCACATGGGTTTTAATGCACACACAGATACATAAGTTTCATTTAGATTTGCTAATAAGTGGCAGCGGTGACAGAAAAGTTGTGCTACAACATAACTCCCAAAGGAGCAACCAAACATTCTGTTTGCAAATGTGAAAATGGTGTAACTACAGGTTTTACAAATTGATCACCAATGCAAATTACCCAATGAAACAACCAAGCTAAAATTTGTCTTAAATTTCTTCTTATTGTAAACTACCCAGCTCCAAATCTCCACACAGCTGCCTTTCCCTCCCAGCCTGAACAAAGTTTTTACTCCCCAGTACAGTGTCAACATTTTACACAGCATCCTAAACTTTATCTCCATCTTAGACTCCCCTTATCCTTACACAGATACCCCACCTACAGACATGTGAATCAGGATTACACCTGTACAATTTGCTGCTACCAGTAATGGAATTATGTAACCAGAATGAAAAGATTCCACATATTTCACACATCCCCCCCTAACACATTTAATAGGACGACCAAGCCAATGTCAGGAACATGGATGGACTGTGCTTTCCTCAATTTTACCTAGAAATCCAGGAAATAATGCATTTCTTGTTCTAGGACAGGGGTGTCCAAACTCTTTGGAAAGAGGGACAGATTAGATGATGTGAAAACGTATGGGGATGACTTACATTGCAATTCAGCAACACATTGCGTATGCATTACCGCATTGTAGTCATGTTTCCATAGGAAACCCTTTCTTACATTCATACTTGCATACAATGCATTATGTGTTAATGCGCAATGCAGTGCTTTGAGGGCCATTTTACACTAGCTGCATTGGATACAGACAATGCATGAGTGTAAATGCTAACAAAAAAAACTCTTACTATAATACACTGCCTTATTGCCCGCCATGCGTGCACTGTAATAACAAAATGTGTGCTGCAATGCAAAACAGCGTGTGAAATGGCCCTTATACGTAAAACCATGCTGCAAGAATTTGTTCCTCCAGTGCAAGCGTTTTCTAAAGCAATAGCACAACACATGCAGTAACAATTGTGGTGTGTACTGTAAAGAGTGCATGTTAGTGTTAATGGTGACCTATAAGTTGCAGTTACACCCTAATTTTTTTGCTCAGAGATTTTGCATGAATCAGGGCAAAATATACAGGAATACCCTGTGGGCTGGACTCTGGGCATATCTGTCCTAGCAGGAGTATGCTAACTTAGTCCACTATATCTGTAGAGGAAGCTTTAGTTGTTACACTATGTTAATGTGGACAACAAACTGCAACTACCTTTGTTAAGTTTTCCTTATGTGGGGGAACTGTGATTAACAGACAACCACCACATGTAAAGACTGGTTAAGTTCAAAATATAAAATTTGGTGTATGTCATATTTTTTCAAATCTAATTGGGGTCAGAAGGTCATTGACTATAGGTTTGGCTTTAGTGATGATTTAGAGAGCTGTTTTTTTATACTTTCCATGATGCTGCCTGTATTGACATCTACTTGTCTTGCCCACTGTTGTCTAATCCTATGTTTTATTGTATGGGTAATACCAAACAATACCATCCATAATACCATACAGCCTGAAGAACTGGGGGTAACCATTAGAGATGGTAAAATTTTTCGACTTGGCTGGTTTCAAAGCCTCTGAAAATAATATCATCACCAAAATTACTGGAGATGTAGAAAATGATTGTGACAACATTTGAAAAAAAAGTATGGTTCTAGCACATGTTGTTTTTGCACAAATTAAGTCCAAATTAAAGTCGAAATTCCAATTTTCGAAATTTTGACTTGACTTTGAACTTAATTTGTGCAAAAACTCTTTGTGTTAGAGACATGCTTTGTTTCTTGTAGTATACCCCCAACGCTTCTGTACATCTCCAGCAAGTTTGGTGATGATGCCATGTTCAGGAGCTTTGCAATTAATTAGAAATCGACGAAATGGTTGAATTTTTGAAAAAAAAATTCGACCATCTCTAGTAACCAAAGTCGAGCAGATGCATTGTGTCTCCTGTTTACAAAGGGACTTGGTTATAGGTGAAAAGTGAAGAAAGTGAGAATTGAACTTTCAGTGCAACTAGTTTCCATGTGTTTGAGCTACACTATCTTATTATATCTGCCATTGCTATTAGACAGTGAAATTAATAATTTTACTGTGTGTTTACTGAATGTACTTTAAAGTAAATATTTCCAACCCAACTATCATTATCTTAACTTGCTAAATGCAAATTGAAAATCATCTATGTAATAATTAATAACGCTAACAGGGAGTAAACAGATTATTTTTAAAATGCAAACATGGCATACAATATATAATTCAGTAGATGGTCTTTAATTCTCCTAGATAAGTAGTATGAAAGAGCCAACTCAAATTCACACTTTTTAAGATCTCCCTGCAGCATCTGCCTGATGAATAGGCCAAGGAAACAGAACAGACACAAATGGCTGGTTAGATATAGCACTTGAAGCTTGTGTCTACAGATGAATAACATTCATCACATATACTTGGTAGATAGCAGACGGGAAGAGCACTGGGGATTTAGTGGATAAAGGTGCCAAACTGAAAAAGGTCCCTACAGCATCTGCGTTATGAAAGCTTATGAAAGCTTGGCATGTATTCACCTACAAAAGTCTCAATGTGTGATGGTCTAAAATGAGAAGATATTTTTAAACTTATGATAAATTTGTCATTGTTTGTGTGCGGTCATTGCTATGAAAGAATATTGCTGTAAGCCAAGAAGCAATGCTGGGTTGCTGTACGCAGCAGGTTTTAGAAAATTATTTTTGTTTGCTTTGTTTCTTATTTGTGAATGCAAAACAGAACCACAGTAAGACTGATCCCTGCTTATAAACTACTGGGAACAAGTTCAAAATATAAAATTTGGTGTATGTCATATTTTTTCAAATCTAATTGGGGTCAGAAGGTCATTGACTATAAGTTTGGCTTTAGTGATGATTTAGAGAGCTGTTTTTTTATACTTTCCTTGATGCTGCCTGTATTGACATCTACTTGTCTTGCCCACTGTTGTCTAATCCTATGTTTTATTGTATGGGCAATACCAAACAATACCATCCATAATACTAAAAATGTTTACTATAGAATGCTGCACTATATACATATATTTTTTAATTTTGGTTCTGTGCATTATCACAATTAATTTCAAATGAAACAATTCCGATGCAGTTGAACTTCAGCTTTAACTTAGTGGGTTGAACAAAAAGATTGCAAGTCTAAAACTAGCTATACACTAGCTAGATTCCCCTTGGATCATTGAACAATCAATTTGAATGTGGTTATATCACAACGTTCTATCGGTTATGTCACCGATCATTCGGGGAATTGTTGCACACCACCTTGCGGAACGAGGCAAAGCAATGGGGTTTTAACAGGAAAATACCAACTTGTCGGATCCCTGTTCAATCCATTTTGTTTGATTTTGACCTTTTTGTGATGATCATTCAAGGTGGGGGCATTTGATTCCCAAACGATCGCCGCACATGCCGAATGATGGTTTGGGAATCGACCGCAGAGTTGATACGTATAAGGCTAGTTTAAAGCCTTTTTTCCCACTTTATTTCAGGGCTCAAAAGTAATTGGACAATTAACTAAAATTTCATTGGAATGTGAGGGCAATTTGTCTCTAATTACATTATTAATTAAGCATATAAAAATCTTGAAGTTTTGAGGGGGGTGTTTGTATGTAAAAGATTTTGATTTGAAAAGAAGACAAAATGCGAAAGAGCTCTCCATGCATGTAAAACAAGCCATCATTAATGCAAAAATGAAAGAAACCTATCTGAGAAATTGCTACAGTGTTAGCAGCGGCAAAATCTACAGTTTGGTAAATCCTGAGAAAGCACAGATTAACAAGGCAACACAAAAAGGCTTGGATGTCCACAGAAGAAAACAGTGGGGAATGATCATGGAATCATTTCCATGGTGAAGAGAAACCAACCAAGTGAACAACACTCTCCAGAAGTTAGACTTATCGATATCCAAGTCTGCTG
>CM070033.1:85430928-85440938 GCA_036250615.1 Ptychadena robeensis | reverse complement strand
TGCTGCCAATGTGCGGTCTTTATTGCAGCGCTGCACATTGCCGCCAGAGACACCAAGACGTGGAAAAACAGCGCTCATGCTGCATGTATGAATGCAGTACAGACACAGTTTTTCTGCATTTTGGCTCAACAGGGTGCATTCCTCCCAATGCAGCAGGAGCGAGCCCTAAGCCATGGGCAAGCTGTAGGTAATCCGCTGGCTAATGTGCCAGCGTGCGACATTGTTCCTGGCGCCGTGTATCAGACCGCCTGTCAGTCTTGGTTTATTAAAATAATGAATTCAAGTTTGAGCAGATTTTTGTGTTTTCTATTAAATTTGATCATTAAATGTGATTTTTTAAAAATACTTAAGCGTTTGAAACTTTATATATTCAGGATGTCTACTAGACCTGTTTTTGGACAGATTTTGGTCCGTTACAGGCCTAAAACACGTCTTTTTCAATGATAAACAGCGTAACGCTTTTGGTACAGAAATCTGGACCTCGGCGAAACGCTCAGGAGGTTAATGTTCTATCACTAAAGGGACTGGCACTTTAGATCATTTCATAAAACATATACAGTACAGATACAGAATGCTGGAATAGATTGTTATAATAATTCAGAAATATACATACATATAATAAATACTGTAAATAGCACATTATCTTAAAAAGTTCAAGCAATTCTTTGCTGGTTCTTTATCTCTGTTTCTGGTTCTTTATCTCTGTCCCAGCGCGTTTTGTCCATATTCTTCCTCAGGAGAACATCTACTGTATGTTGTCCTTACTGTACAAAATCCAGGTTCCTGGGAAAAATCCACACAGAGTAACTTCCTGCTGGGGTGGAGATAAAGAGGGACAAGAACAGGCCATAAAAAGCAGAGTGCAGAGGCTAGTGACCACCAAATTGTAACATCCAGTTAGGGAATAGACCTAAGCTCTGTAATTGACCCATAACAAATCTCAGCTGTTTTGAACATATAATAAAACAGTCAAGAGTAATTACAAACAGTAAAACAAAAATATCCCTAATGCTTTATGTGAGATGGATTCTATATCTAAGATCTTTTTTGAAGTGTTATACCACATGGCTCCACAGCTATAATGATGTCCACATCTAGCAAAATGTTTTTTATTTTCTGTACATAAAAACCATATAACACAATATGGATGAAAACAAAAGCATCAGGCAAAGTAAAACTACCTTCATAGCTCCTAATACAAGGCTATTACCTGAAATAACTCCAGATCCAGCAGATCAGTTTGTACTTGTATTTGTAGGAATAAAAAAAACACAAGTGTAAGACAGGGAACAGTAGTGCTGGAGAAAAGAGGATGAGGAGGTCTAGTGGTTGTGCATACAATGGTGGCTGGATACTGCCAAAATTAAGGCAAGTTTTCTTTAATTTGAATAAAACAATAGGGTATTCTTTATGTATCTATGTAATAAGCTAGAATTCATATAACTGAAAAATAACTCTAAAATATTTAAATCAGTGTGTAATTTCTTGTGGTATAAGAAGTAAAATTAGCATTTCCATTTATATTTTTTGTTGGCTGCTATACCACATCAGGGTGTAAGCGTATCTATATGTGTGTATGTGTATACATATATTATCTTGAACTATACATTGAAATTAAATGGCCTTCAAACACAATATTAAACTAAAAATCGGAGAAATGCATACATAGATAAAGTTCAAAACCAGTTCCTACAGGCAGAAATAAAGTACTATAATTCAAAGCCAGTGAAAAGCAGAGTCAGGCTCAAGTTTGGTAAAGATGACCAGATAAAGATGAAAGTAAGGCTATCTTATCAATTTACCAATTTACAGCTTTAACCAACAGCTGGTCATCTTATGGTTAGACCTGGAGATCTACAACCTAAAACTGTCTTGTTCCATTGTATAATATGGAGAAGGGTCAGTGATGATCTAGGTTTCTCTGATCTAGGATGCTCTATCAAGGCTAGGATTGGGTAAATGTGTCTTATTGAATGGCACATCAATCAAGTCACATATAAGGTTATCCTAGAAAAACATTTACTTCCTTCTGCTAAGATTATGTTTCCATCTGGTATGTTTCCCAACTCAGAGGATTGGTATTTCAGGACAATGTTCCATGCCCCACACAGCCAGGAAGATCAAGTTCTGGATTGAAGATCACCAAACAAAGAGTAAGCCATATTTGAACCCTATTGGAAACCTCTAGGATGATATGAAGAAGATGATGGATATATTATGAAGATGATAGTCACAACCTATCAAGCAAATCTGAGCTTTTTCTTTTTTTTTGGCTAAAAGAGCAACATGTAATTCATAGCAAAATTCATTAAAAGCCATAATTGCTAATTGACATATACAGCCAAACACTGAATTTTGAATGTTCTTTAGTCACAACATTACTTTTTAAAACATTCCTCTCCTGCCCAAGTGGACATAATACAATTATGTATCATTCAATCATTTCTTTTCTTTCCCTTTTCATCATAGTGTGTATGTCTAGTCAGGGTGGGGTAGTTATACTAAAATAATTTCTGCATTTATGAATCAATAAAAATTATAATTGGCAAATGGTAGCAGTTAGCAATTACTTTTTATGTAAACTTAATGGTAGCCAATTGATCTCTAGCCCAAGTATTAAATATGAGCTGAGTGCAGCATGCTTGCCAGCCTTAAGCAGTGGGATTTTCACCATTTCCCAATTACAGTTACGGACAACCTTTTATTTTCAGTCATATTATAGCAGACCGGGTCATCACAGCTCATTAAAAGCAAAGTGTGCCTGTGTCCATGCCATATAGTGCACCTCAATTTAATAAAGCTGAAATAACTGTAATGGTATGTGGCCCGGCATTCACCCATAATTAAAAGGTTGAGTTACTCTTGTAAACAAATTACCATGAACAAAGGGGTTTACAAACGCATGCTAATTAGTTTAGATTCCCTAAAGCTTTTAGCTGTTTGTAATTCAATAACTCAGTGTAAATTCTCTGGTTAGAAATTTCTAATGGGAATTGACAGAAAACTAAATAATTGATATTGTCAGCAATGGCAGCAGCATACACTAGAACATGATTTTGTCTGCCAGTATACAGGGCTGCAGTGATTTCCAGGGAGGATGAATAACTGGTTTTAATGAATTAGCAACATAAATGGTAGACAGCTGGCTCTCCATACTGCAGCTGAGAAAGCTGAATCTTCTGGGCAACTAAATAAAAATAAACATACACCTTCGAAATGAACTTAGTCTTTTAATCTAATCAGCTTTCACCTAATGACCAGAAATGTTTTTCATAAAACATTTTCATAATAAATGTATATTACAACAAAATTATTTTGTTGTTGCTTGTTTAAAATCTGCAGACATTATCAAATACTTTTATATATACCAGTATTCATATCTGCAGCAGTAATTGCAAGAAGTGTATTTCCGGAAGTGCTCCTGAAAAAGTTGAATGAGCAAAAGAAAATTTCATCAATCCCAGTTGCTTTAATTTATACTTGATACTATAGATATACAACTATCTGGATAATTTCAAATCTTCATGGAACTTTAGATATAAAAAGTGCATACAACCCAGTTAAAATGTAAAGTTTTTGTGATAAAAAAATAATATGGCAAAATTAGGCCACAATAAATCATTTCAAAACTTTATTATTATTTATAATGTATACAATTCATTCGATAAACAAAGAAATATAAATAGAACAAACCTACATTAAAGGGAACCTACAGTGAAAAAACTATTATTATATTTTTGGTCTATAAGACGCAATTGGGAGGAAAGTGTGTGTGCATCCTATAGAGTCAATATACATATTAAAGCATAAAATAAAAGCTTAATTCTGGGCACGTAGCTGAGTGAATGTTTATCCCTACTGTACACTTTTCTCTGAGAGTCTCTGGCTCTCACTGCTTTCCTTCATTCTGAGAAGAGATAGCCGAACACTGGCCGTGTCTGTCCGCGAACAGGCGGATCAGACTGTTGGCAGGGAATTTTAATGGGAACTATACTAGAAATGATGCTACAACGTCACTGGTATATGGAACGCACAGTTCCTGAATACAAAATCTAAACTGATGTCAATCGGACATCACATCAGGCCTGTGCCCGGTATAACACTAGAGATCGGGTGTCTTTACCCCGGTCTCTAGTGAAAAGGTCTGGCCAGAGGAAGAATTATAGACTTCTCGCCGATGAAGGGGGCAGATCGAACACCCATACTGTTCACCAGCAAGAAGAAAAGATACAATGTTCGCACCGAACTGTCCACCCGGCGGACAGTTCGGCCATCACTAATTCTAAGTACCACTATAAAACATGTCACAGCAGTGATAAATGCATTTGAATAATTGTAATCCCCTTTAAAAGAAAGGCTCGAGTTGAGGCGCCCGTAAAAAAATTAAATACTCCTTTATTTTTAAGAAAAAAAAATACATCTATGTATTTTTGTTCTTAACAATAAAGGAGTATTTAATTTTTTTACGGGCGCCTCAACTCGAGCCTTTCTTTTAAAGGGGATTACAATTATTCAAATGCATTTTTCAGTTCCAGACAGGAAGGATCTAGCAACCTATACTACCGGTCTCCCTAGGCTGCGCGAGTGCGACCTCTGACCACTAAGCCCCACATCACGTTGGGACAGCTTTGAAATCATTCCCCCCCCCCCCACACACGCTATTTCACCACAATCGGTGGCATCTGTGATCCGCTCCTCGCCAAGTTCTTACCAGCGTCACCTTTTTTCCCCTTCCTTTCTTTTTGGGGGTAAAAGTACGCCTTTTTTTTGAGGTTATACCTCATCAAGCTTTTATAGATACAGCAGTGATAAGGCACTGCTGAGGGTCCAGAATAAGTCTGTGAGCCTCCAGGTTGTCAGATTGAATATGCTTTATAACATGTGGAAGATGAACCTTTCTAATAATGATACTGAGAAGAGCTGATGAAGTTATATGGAAGGTTTGCTGTCCTCAAGCATATATCTTTTTGAGGATCACAACTCAATACAGGTGGTTTGTCTGGTAGGAGGACTGTGGAGTATAGAGTGCATCATTGGATGACATTTCCAAAGTTTGGAATAGTCCTGAGGAAGCCCAAAACAACTGGGCATGTGTTGACAACCAGACTAAAGCCATACACCGTATAGACATACTCTGATGGAATAGATTGGGTTGTAATTTACTGAAATGTTTGTATATCGTATGATGATCTAGGATGTACAATTTTCTTTCTTGGGTGGGTTCTTTTATAGCCTGCTCTAGGTATATGTGAAGTGTATTAATTTGTGTTATATTTTTATTTAAAAAAATATAAAAAATATAAGATATTAGTAATAGATCCGCACATGGCTCCAATTCAAAATCCCACATTTTAGGGTATACTTTGCCAGGACTGGTCTAGGATAGTGTTTACTTCTAACCCAGTTGTCCATACTGTGGTCTAAGCATGATAGGAGTAAGTAAATACCTTATTTAATAGTAAGAGGAAGCAAATTTACTTGAGTCCTGTGTGGTAGGGTTCCAATTTTTTGTTTAATTTTAATTAAAAATCAAGCAGTGGACTCTCCTTCTGTGATAATCTGGCTGGAAATTCATTCATATTTAGTTCATTTGTATTGCAATTTAAGATTTACTTATGCGGGGGGTTAATTTTCATAAATCATTAATGCAAAACACCCATTAGTTGAATTGCAAAGTACATTTAATGCAGGCAATCAGATATAGTTTATTATGTTTTACTTGTAATATAACCTAGAGGTGCAGAGCGTGGCAAGCTAATTGTGGTTTGGCTTTACTTTTATTTTAAAGTTATCCACAAGCTCTTATAATATAAAAAGGATTGCTCACCCTTACTTTATGTTCTTGCTTGGCAAATTTTTACTGAGATCTCTGGGCTCTAATTACAACAGCTTCATTTACAAACGCCTGGCAGTCTGTGATTGTCCAATTATCTACAGTATTGTTTGGCTCATACTGCAGATGTTTCAATCCCCAGTAATACTTGCTTCTATCTTGTGAGCTCATTCTCTTATGAAGTGCACAATTCTCCCCAGTTCCCTGTCTTTTTTTTTCTAACTGGTTTATGTAATTGGTCCTCAAATTGCCCATTGTTTTGAAACATTAAACCTAAGTTAATTGAACTATTTTTGCAAAGCAGATTATGAATATAGAGCATTTTGTGGCGTACCATTTTACAAATGTAAGAAAGTCCTTATTGTTTATGTTAAATGTGACTATTAGGAAACTGCAACCTCTGCGTTAGGTGGCAAAAGATTCCTAGTATGCCAGATGTATTGTATTTATGCACTATTTCAGTTTTTAGCACTGCATAAAAGTAGCTGCTATTTTATTTCCTGCTGCTAGACTCCTGGCAGAGCTCCAGAAGATTTGCTCTCTTAATACCAAATGTAAAACACAAATGCCAGTGTTTCTATGGCCTTAATGTACTCTTACTTAAGGCCCCCATACACCTTACAATCTTACCATACAATTCCTGTACAATCAACCTGTCTTTTCTACCAAAACCATGTACTATGAGGACTTTTCTAATCCTTCCAATCACTATGAATTCAATCAGGGAGGACCCGGCACTACATAGTTGTAGGTAGATCTAATGGAAATTGTATGGAGTGATCTAAAGGTGTATGGGGCGCTGTACCAACAGTTATTATGTCCACTTCATTTCCCATTTTTAAAAAACAGGTGTAATTGATCTAGCCAGGGCCTTAGGTTTCGAGTAAGCAGGTTTAAGACATTGGGAATCTGCTGATTTTCAATTTTATGTCTGCATAAAATATTAATTGTATATTGCTCAAATGATCAATAGAGCTATTGTATCTGTGAACATTTTTTTTATCAGTCAAAAGTTTTTTGATAAATGATGGCCATGGACAGGAGGTACTGTGATGTTTAAAGAAGACTTATTTTTCAAAGGGGAGGAGCTAGAGAAAAATCAAGACCTTTGTTACAGAAGTTTTAAAGATAATAAAATACTTCTATATATGATTGAGAATTCTCTGCAACTATAGTTAGCTAAACCAAATATAACAAATTTATTGAATACACAGCTATAACAGAAACAATTTCACAATAATACTATTATTAAAATACAAGTTAAACGAACATTAATAACTTGAACAGTACATACAATAACCAACTTACAGACAATAAAATAATATTACCGATATCGCGATATAGCTACCTGGTGGTACATGGTATCTTATGGTGTAGATGGAAACACACACCCATCTAACTTTCTCTCTGGTCTTTTATATCCTATTGCATACATTAAACACTATAGATTAGTCAAGGGGAGTTTCCTTAATTCTGAGTGGTCAGTTTGAAATGGAATGAACAACCCCTCTCATTAGAATGTTAAATATTTATGAGCTAGCATCCCAAATTCACTTCTGTCTTTAAACTGTTCCCATAGGAAGTCAAACCCCCCACGTCAACTATCACTAACAAAGAACATTCATTTCCCAAAATACGTCTGGCAGGGGTCACTGACCTTTAGGAAACTTTTCACCTACCATCTGCTCACTTAAGGATTTGAGACCTTCTCCAATTCTCTGTTCCCAAGACCTTCTATTATTACCAAAAACAGATGCTGAAGAGATTCAGATCTTTGTTCACTCATATACCATAAACCATAAGGAGATATATATGTATACATCCATCAAGTAGCTATTCAGATACATGCATATCAAAGTAATATGAACCTACAAATCTATATACAAGAAATATATAATCAATACACATTTATATATAATACCAATGAAAATAATTCATAAGCAATTTTGTTATGTAACAGTTGTCTCCTTGTGGATAGGAATACTTAATCCACACTTATAACAAATATTGCTTATGTCCTATTTGCTCTGTGTACTTAACCTAAATACATAAATGATCATATCCTATCAGCATAGTAATCATTACAAATAATTGTATCTTATTTCCCAATAATAACATGATTTTTTTCCTCCAATAAAACTTATGAATTTATGTATTTATTTATGAAGCTTATGGTAAACTGGAACTGTGTATCTTAACATTAACTGTCCGTTGGATCTTCTTTCTCCTTCAAGATGAAATTCTTTTTCTTCCAAAAACTTTATAAACTTTATTTGCAAAACAGTCACTTCACCAACAAATTCTTCTTTTAGCTCATATAGCACAGTTCATTCAAGCAACATAGAGGAAGAAAGTAATTGTTTTCCCAGACATCTCATATGGTCATAGTCTATGCAGTAAGATGCAGACTTCTTTGACACAAACCTTCATTACGTTGATCAGGACATCACATCATCCATTGATATTTGCGCTGTAGTTGAGACTCCATGTGGTTATCACAATATGACACATCTACCAATAGCATTTTCTCTCTTTATTCATGGATTAAAACTTGAACCTATCAGGACTTCTTATCATTCATGATAAGACCAATACTCTTTCATTTGAAGTTCAAGTCCTCACAAGTCATAGAACCATGCTTGTAGATTCCACTGTAGATGTATTATCTTTACAATGTGTAGAGAAACAAGTTGTTCTTCACGCAAACTTTAGAAAACAGTTCATAAGATCATTCAACATAATGTCTCAATGTGCATAGACAAGTGTGCAAAATTTCAAAACTGTGAGATCTTCTCTCTCTCTTAAACTTTATTATAGAGTAGATGTCAATTATGTGCTTCTGTTTTATTCATTACTGATGTTCCAATAAGAAGAATGTAGACAATATCAGTTTTATTACACTTTGGTGAACTTGTATCAAGTAAACTTGAAGTTCATCTTCTTATCTTGATTGAAGTTTCTATAGTAAACTGAAATCAGTTTTTCCTATATCACAGTATACCATAATATTCATAAGTTATAACACCTCTTACATAAAATTTAATACTTCATAATCCCATTTATCAAAATCATAAAATGAAAACTTTTTCATGGTTCATAATAAAGTACTCCATGTATTAATGTATTCCTCAAACATTTGCATATTGAAATAATATAAAAACATTTGGTAAACACAAATGTGTATGGACACCTGTTTTACCTCATGACATAATATTCATTTTCATTCCAGTTCAATTTTCTATAACCATAAAATACATAAATTTTGCCTTGTTATATACCCATTGTAAACCTTAATCTTTCAAAACCAAATAATGTCTTTAAGAATTTATTAAAATGCAATAATTTACTATCACTGAGGAAAACATTGTGTCAATATATATATCAAATAATCAAAACCAGTATGATATAAGGATTGTGCACTTATCCTTAGTCATCTGTAAAAAATTCACTATAAAAGTATTATGAACTATATTGAATATATGACATTGACACAAGCAAATAGTATCACTTTAGTTAAAACATTTTCACTTGGCTTTTAAGTCAAATATATATACCAACAGTATTTCCTCTGGATATATATATATATATTTTCTTCGTTTCCTCGTAAGTAACCATGTTCATTCTATCCCATGAACTCATAAATAATTGTTGTCTTTCAAATACCATAATAAATCCAATTATATTTTGAGTAACTTATATGACTTAGTAAACTTTAAAATAGTCCAATAGATATATGTAAATGATGCATCAAGATATCATTATCTTTCCTTGTTTGTTTTCATGTTTCAAAGATTAAATCCGCTTGTTTGTGAATATTTTAAACACTTATCCAGGCCCATGTAATAAGTACCAAAAATATACCTTCTCAAAAATATTCAAAAATTATGAATTAATAATGTCTCCTTTTTTTTTCAATAACTTTATTGTAGAAAATAATTTTTACATACAGTGCATCAATACGCATATAACACATTGTATAGGGGAATAATGGGGAAGGGGGAATGGTATGGAGCAAACCAAAATAGACAGCGAGGCAAAGAGAAAAACAAAAACAAAATCATTACATACAGCACATTAATAGTCATGTATCGCAGTGTATCAGAGACTACTGGGGAAGGGGGGAGTGGTGCTGAACAAACCAAATGAACCAAAAGTAAAACCCATGACAAAGAATGTA
>CM070033.1:85406365-85417631 GCA_036250615.1 Ptychadena robeensis | reverse complement strand
AGTGATTGCATCTGAGACCCAACCACTCGTTGTACCTACTCGGCTAACACTGTATTGTAGTAATTCATGTATGTATGAAATAGACTGATTACATGCAAAGTGAGATATTTGAAGCCTTTATTTGTTATAATTTTGATAATTATGGCTTACAGCTTATGAAAACCCCCAAACCTAAATTTTAATATTACATGAAACAAAACAAAGATTTAATAAAAAAACGATGGACCTTTGGAAAATATAACCATGCATATGTAGTAAGTTTTTGGTTTAAACCCCTTTTGCATCAATTAGTGACTCAATGCGGCGTGGCATAGATGCTATCAGCCTTGTGGCACTGCTGAGGTGATATGATAGACCAGGATGCTTCAATAGCGGCCTTCAGCACTTCTGCATTTTTCGCTCTCATGTCTCTGATCTTTCTCTTGGCAATGCCCCAAACATTCCCTATGGTGTTCAAGTCAGGAGAGTTTGTTGGCCAATCAAGCACAGTAATCCCATGGTCATTGAACCAGGTTTTGGTACTTTTGGCAGTATGGGGAAGTCAGCTTGTCTGCAGAAGGAATCTTAAACTTTCTAAGATTTCGATTTTGAGGTTTTTATGAGCTATAAGCAATAATCATCAAAATAATAACAAATTATTATAACAACCCCTTTCGGCGTATTTCATATATAAGTTTCACCCTTTAAGTTGGATTACTGCTATACAGGAACTTTTGAAAGATTCTAATTTTTCGCAAATCATCTGTACTATCATACTAAATGTGCAGTTTGCCCATAGAGTTATTTTTGTTTTCGGATACATACATGATGCAAAAATGAACAGCAAGGGCCACCTCTGCTAAAGGTGAATTTCAGAGATTGTCTTCATGTTATTTTTAATTTCTTTGTGGAATTCCAAATTCACAGCTTCTAAACAATCCATTCTCAAGGTTCTGAGGAGGTCAGAATGAGAACACATATCACAACTGCAATCCTTTGATCTTCTCATGTAGCTGCAATTGCTGACAGCTAAAAATCAATATACCTATTTCACACTTTGCAAATGTGTCAATGAGTTTGTCCATATTTGCTAATTTTGTTTCCTTCAAATCAGATATCTCCGTTGTCTGATCAAATTGCTAGGATCCACAGTAAGATTTGTGAATGCTTTCTATTTTTCTATTATGATATTAGATATATAACTATCCACATGGTGCCCCACTTTGTTATCTTTTAGGGAAAAATAAATATTTAAAAATACAAAAAATATATATTATATATACAGGGAGTGCAGAATTATTAGGCAAGTGGTATTTTTGAGGAATAATTTATTACTGACAACAACAAGTGTCCAATGGAACCAAAAATCACTTACAAGCTGAATATTTTGGAAGTAGTTTTTTTTTTTTTGAGTTTAGCGTATTTTGGGGGAGATCTGTGTGTGCAGGGACTATACGTGCATATTTTAGTGCAACGTAACAACAAAACAATTATAACCTATGTCAAGTTGGATTTTTCTACCGTTGATGGGTGAAACATATATAACATTAAATGCACAACTAACATTCTGACATGCAACAACAAAAAAAAAAAAACAAATCAGTGACCAATATAGACACCTTTCTTTGCAATGACCACATAGCCTGCCATCAGGGTTCTGTCAGTGTTTTTGATCTGTTCATATAATTGCGTGCCAGCTGCAAACCCACAGCCTACCAGACATGTTCAGCAGGTGTACTGTTTCCCCTCACTTTGTAAAATCACCTCATTTGATGAAGGGACCACTGGTTCTAAATGGGGGTTCAATCAGACGTGATCAAAGAGGCCATGTCATAAGTTGTGTTTCTTCTTTCATACCCTTTCTTGCCAGCCACGCGTGGAGTATTGGACGCTGTGATGGAGCATTGTCTTCAGAAAATATGTTTTGTCTTGAAGGATGACAGACTTCTTCCCGGTTACCCATTCTGCTTTGTGACGCTAGGACTGAGTAGTGGAGCTTGACTACATCTCACTCCGAAAAGCCCCCACAAGCTCATCTTTGATGAACCAGCCAAACCAGTAATCACCTCCCACCTTGCGGGGGGGTGGGTCTGAGTCGGACTGGAGCTCTCTGCCATACCAATCCAGCTCACCGTGCCCATCCATCTGGCCCATCAAGACTCACCTATCATTTTACATCAGGTCCATAAAACCTTAGGAAAATCTTCAAATTCTTGGGCCCAGCTTTGACGTTTTAGTTGGGGTCTTGTTCAGTGGTGAGTAGTTTTCAGCCCTTTGTCTGAGTACTTGACAACTCTTTTGCTTTTGCGGCACTCAGTTGATGTCTGCAGCTCTCGAATATGGACCAAACTTTGGTTGGCAAGTGCATCTTGGCAGATGCACGCTTGACTTTTCTCGTTTCATGGGCAGTACATTTTGCGCCTTGTTGTTTCCAAACGCTTCTTGCGAACCGTTGGTGACTATTTTGGATTATGAAGTGTATGTTTATTGTTCGAATGATCACGGATTCAGGACAGCTTGCCATTTTAAAGTGCTGCATACCTTGCCAAGATATCTCACTATTTTTGACCCATTTGCCAAAGGAAAGGAATGATGGCCTATTAATTATGCACACCCTATCTATAGGGTGTTGCGTTATAGACCCACAACTCCCGTCTCATAATGAGATGCACATCCACCCTAATATGCTTAATTTGTAGTAAGACCAACATGCCAAAGAGGATTGATGCTGGTCAATTACTAATAATAATTCTGCACTCCCTGTATACACTGCTTAAAAAAAATAAAGGGAACATAAAAATAAGACATCCTAGATCTTAATTAATTATATATTCTTATTAAATACTTTGTTCTTTAAATAGTTGAATGTGCTGACAACAAAATCACACAATTTTCAATGGAAATCAAATGTATCAATCCATGAAGGTCTGGATTTGGAGCCACACTCAAAATTAAAACCAAAAATACGCTACAGGCTGATCCAACTTTGATGTAATATCCTAAAACAAGTAATAATGAGGCTCAGCAGTGTGTGAGCCTCCACGTGCCTGTATGACCTCCCTTCAACTCTTGGGAATGCTCCTGATAAGGTGGCGGGTGGTCTCCTAAGAGATATTCTCCCACACCTAGACTAAAGCATACCCCAACTCCTGGACAGTCTGTGGTGCAACATGGCGTTGGTGGATGGAGCCAGACATGATGTCCCGAATGCAATTCAGGAAATCAGATTGTATAATTTTCAAAGAATGTATTTGTAGTGCACTGCTGCACATAAGTATTTGAACACCTGGTAATCATCAAGAATTCTGGCTCTCAAAGACCTGTTATTCTGCCTTTAAAAAGAAGGAGCTGGTCAATGACATGTAGAGAGCAGAAATCACAGTTTCAAAGGTTTCTTGTTGAGTCAAGATTTCTGTTAGGTGAGGATTACGATGTGCGATGCATGTGTGAGGCACTGTGACAGGTAGGTATGTGTATTTGCAGCATGAATACAATACTTTTAAGTCAGTATGTGTATGTGTTTTTTTAAAGGGACTTTTATTCCCCTTAGGGGGGAACCCTGTAGTCATTCCATAGGGTATGGGCGGGAATCCATGTGCTCACTAGTTAAATGAGTACCCTCAATGAGCCCCCCACAACACTGGCGCTTAAAGAGGGACATCTCTCTTGCTAAGATAAGGGATGGGTCTGGCAAGGGGGAGGTGCACACTAATTGCCTTTTCCTTCCCTGGCTGGTAGGATTTGCTAAAGGGCCTGATATAGAGTTTTCCCCTCATTCTTGCTAGGCACTATACTAAGCAGGGTTCTGGTATGACTTGGAGGGGGGGGGGCATGCTTGTGCCCTCTTCCCTTTGCCAGGCCTGCCTATGACAAAAAGGGGGTCTGGTTCTTCATTTAAGGGTGAACGCAACATCATTTTTTTTTCAGGCATTTACATCAAAAGGCAAGCTTCTGAAAAACAACTTGAAAATACATTCTAGTGCTACCAGGAATACGTAGGTGAAGCTTTGGTCAACCTCAGAGTCCAGTAGAGATAGCAGGCAGAACAAATGAGCTAGTAGTTCAGTATTGATGCATGAACGGCAGAGCAAGAACAAGCATAATCATAGAACAAATCCTTGTATTCAATGGAGTCAGGTTTACAAAGGAACATGAGGTAGAGTAGTGTGGTAAGCAACAACCAAAGGAAGGCAGTATTATGGTAGCACAATGTACCAAGATCTTGCAAACATGAAATGCAGATACATTGTTTATATCGGAAGTACACGAGGGAGGCCAAGAGTTTAGAATTCAGCAACAAAATAGGTATCAGGTTATCTTTCAAGAGATCCAACAGTGCAAAAGCAGAATTTCAAATGGTGCAGAAGAAAGAGTTCCAGCCAGACACCAAAGAATATTTTTCATAATTTAATAATTTTTTAATAATTATCCACGGAAAGCATTTCATTTCTTGACGTGGAACTTCGAGTGGTAGGGGGACGAGTGACCACCACCTTCTTCCGCAAACCCATGTCAGGAAACACAATACTCCATGCAGATATTGCCCATCCTTGATCGCTCGTAAGGTCAATCCCTTATGGCCAGTACTTAAGGGTCAGACGCAACTGTTCGTCTGATTCCGAATTTAAGGCTCAAGCCGACGCGCTCCGACAGCGGTTAAGAGACCGAGGCTACAGTAACAAACTACTTAAGAAGACCTACCAAAGGGTCAAACAGATCAACAGAAATACACTCATCTATCCTCAAAAAAGACACAAAGCTGAAGGGACTCCCATTACCCGGCTGATTCTAACTTATTCCGAACAACACATAGAAATCAGAGATCTACTTCAAAAATACTGGTATCTGTTGACCTCTGATACATTAATAAGTAATTATATTCCTGATCAACCTGCAATTACGTATCGCAAGGCTAAATCCATACGTGACTACTTGGTACACAGCCATTTCTTCTCCTACAATAATCAGGAGAGGACTACCCCTGGCACTTTTAGATGCACAAGGTGCAATCAGTGCAAATGGGTTAAAGAGGGAGAAACACACATCCTCCCGAATGGACAGAGACTTCGTCCCAAATATAGAGTAGACTGCAGAACTACTGGTATAATATATTGCATGACATGCACATGCGGCTCCTACTATATAGGGAAAACGAAAAGAGAGTTTTGTCTCCGCATCCGCGATCATATTTATGACATTTCCAAAAAATCCTCCAAACCGGTGGCTAGACATGTTATCACTTGCCACAATCAGGCCATTGACTCCATAAGCTTTTTCGCCCTTGCCCACATACCGGATGCCATTAGGGGGGGCGACGTCGACAGGAGACTGCTCCAACTTGAATCCAGGTGGATATACAACTTGAAAGCCACTAATCCGCCTGGCTTAAATGAAGCTGTCAGTTTCAAATGCTTTCTCTAAATTTATTTTAAAGCCACACCAACAGCCAACCTTTATTTGCTAATGATACCTGATTAGCATCAACGACACTGCGCTAATATACTTATCATGAACGTTACTAGAACATGTAGGCTCATCGTTTTAAAGTTACCTACATGACCTATACTGTGATATGAATTTGTTTAATCAGCACTGCCGATGTATACGAAGTTTGTGCGTGACCATCTTTTTATGGATGCATTGCTGCTAAGCAACTTCTTGTGTATCCTTTTAGTATTGTCCCCATGCATTGTCATTATTGTGTTTTTCGGTCATACAAACTTACTTCCCCTTCAGAATAGTGGCCCCCACCCTGGGAAGCACCTAACTGGGCGCCTCCCCATACTGCCTTTATTGGCCCATCCATCTGGGGACCAGGCTGGCCGTACCTTCACCAACTGCGGCGACGGGACATAGGAACGCCCCGAGGGGCGGACCTTAGCCCTTATCCGCTCGTGTGTGGAGATGCAAGCCGATAGCCTGGCATGCTACATTATGACAGCGTTTCTCAAGCTGTCATAGCAGGGCGCCCACGTAGGGGGTTGGAGCGTGGACGCGCCTGCGCACTATTATCGCAGACGCACCGAATGACGCAATGCGCATGTGCGCGCGGGCCTCTCAGACCGGCGCCGACGCAGCGCACTGACGTCATGACGCCTCTCCCCCACAGGAAGCGCAGCTCATGGCTAGATCATAAAGACGCCATAAGGGCGTCTTCAATCTCAGGAAGCTCACCTTGATCATGCTCCTTCACTCCAAACGCTATTGTGAGATGGCAGACTCTTAGGGACAAACGCTGTGAATCAGGTACCCCTCTATTTCTACTATTACTGTGTTGGGTTTTACCTCTTGACTTTTGCATAGACTCCTCTATTATTATTGATTTGGTTGCTAATTATGGACTTTTGCATGGACCATGTCCGGCTACCCTTACGCATTCAAGAGTATTCCTTACCTCATACCACTGCATGTATTGCTATGTCTCCACAATGAATGATAACTCTGGAACTGTGGAAGGACTTTCTGACTGCCGGGCCCCCCCCCCCTTGTTGGGGAGAGCACCGGATTGACTTGTTCAAGGTTACTCAGGACCACTTTATGCACGATCACGTTCTTTTTCAAAGTAAGCAATGCACCACAATGATTGAATGTCACGACACAAGTTTTGGCAATGATTTATTTCTGTTTGCAACCTGTGATTGATACTATGCTCTCTGTAATATAGAACAAGAATACAGACAATATTTTCCTCTGAAGAAGTCCTTATTATTTAGGACGAAACGCGTCAGGATTGTATGTACGAATGAATCATTGAACTGTATGTACAACTGAACTGTATTCACCAATTCCTTCCCCTCCTCCTGTGTATCTGAGGGGTGAAGTGTGGCTCTTTGAGCTGGATTTGATTCGCATTGTGCATTTTTTAATTCACTTGATGTTGTCTACACATATTGACTTTTAAACTAATTTTGAATTAAAATCATGTAATTTTTTAATTAAATATTGTTGACTATTGATGCCTTCGGGCCAATACTCCAAGGTACCCTAAAAGCCTCTACAAACCAACCCTCTATCTAAGGACATCCTAGTAAATGCCTTTTGACTTCCTTTCCCTGTTTTCCACATTTCCATTGTCTATGATCTAAACAAGAGGTGTGGTACTGATTCCCTGCCATGAGCAGAGGTAGGTGATCATCACATGATCTTCATGTGTAATTTCTCTCTTCCTTCAAAGAATATTTTAGTTTAGATCCTGACACCCTTGTGCATTCATATCTAATTTTAACAATAGAAAACCTTAATGACTAATTAAACAGTCTGTATCTATTCTGTATTGTTATATCATGTACAAGAAGACAGTTTTACAATAAGCTTTATATTTCAGACATGTATGGTATTTATCTGACCACACAATATTATGAACTCTTACATGACATTTTCTTGTAACAAGTGGAAAATGTTCTGCCTTAAGTAAATAGCATTTTCTAACATTTTAACATGAGTCTCAGGTGGCAGCCTGGGAATTGATATAGCAAGCAAAGAGTATGCTCTTTCAGAAGATAACAAATGTTTTGCTCAGTGATCAAACAATCCATGGATGAAACAGAAATACTGAAGCACTGCAAATTGACAGTGAAATAAAGCATTTTAAGCATTCTGAATCTGAGGGATGCCAAAGGCAGACATTGTGTGTTTGAGTTATATTTTTTTCAAGTGCGATTTATATTGGTCCTAAGCCTGAAAGAACAATACATGTATTTTTTATTCTAGCAGTCACAGGGTCAAGATCTATGCTCTTGCTTTATGTTCCATTGTGCATGTAACAACAAGGTATGTTAACAGGCAGTTGACATTTTGTTATGTGTTTCTTTTGTAGTTGGCAAAATTGAGTAAATATAGGTCTGACTGTTTGATAGCATTTCTCTTATGTCACACAAGAATAGAGGTTGTTGTCTGCATCAACATAATAGGTTCTGAAATGAATGCAAGTATTAGCTACTCTACCATTCCACAATATGGCCATCCATCTAATGCAGTGGCTATAAATTAGTTCAATGTATGCTAGACCTTATAACAGGGTGACAATTTCAGGTAGATAGGCTTTGCAGATTTTCTTTGTTTTTGTGCTTCCAACCCTCCTACAACCATGCTTCTGGGCATTTTTACATGATTTTACATGATCACTTCAAATAACTGATGGAAATTCTTCAAACTTGTGAGGCGGGCTTTTACCTGTTAGGCAACTGATTGATATTGTTAACCAAATGCTTGCCTGTTTCTGTGTTTAATACTTTCTGAATTACTGATCTGAACAAGTATTACAGCACTTCAGGTTGGAATTATGAATATCCATACTTGTATAATTGTTCTGGATAAGTAATACAGAAAACATTCAACTGTACCTTTAAACATGCACATTTGTGAAGACACCCCTCCTGCACTGAAATTGCTTACTCTGGTGCATGCAAATCTTCTGAACACAATCTTTTAGTTGTAATGAGCAGGAAACGGGTAGTGAACCAGGAACAACCTAGAGAACCAGTATGGTGCAACTTGTACTTTATTGGCGTACAACACAACAATCGGTAATAGTTTAGTCTTACTGATAACGAATGTTAGTCTGTAGGCTTCTTAACACACTGCAAAGCAGCGGCAGCAAATTAGGGTGATGTAGCAGTCTAGTACCGAAAACTCGAGCCCAAGAGCAGTGAGTACCTACCTCCAGCCATCTCCCGCTCCTGGGCTCTCTTCCCTTGCTCAATGGTGCCTGTGACCGAAAGGCACAGCTCCATTTGTTCTGCTCCAGAGCCACCTGTACGCTCATTCTGACAGAATCATGATCATGGGGGTACTGAGGACAGACACCTGTGCTGCCTTACTCTTCTCTTCCCAGATCAACGAGCCCTGCATTGTTTGGTATCACTGGGTCTAACATATGGAAAAGCAATGTTCACTGACACTAATAAATTGTCATTTGTCTTCACATACATAATAGTGGAAGTAATATAAAGAAAGGTAAGATTTTCTATAACACATTTAACCGCGTGCCCAAGGGGAACTTGGGGTCTGAGCAATGTAAACAAAATCTTCTTACCTTTGTGCTGCTTACAATAGACAATGCCTGTGAACAATAAACATACACAAATGTAAGCCTAGTACCACCTAACTTCCCATTTTTGATTCTAAAAAAATTAAAGAATACTAAGCATAATAAACCTAGCGGTAAACCACTGGTAATTGGAGATTGTAATTATTTAGAAGGAAACCCTAAATAAGTCTTAACTAATAGAAATGGTTGAATCCTGCAAAATTGGGATGGTTGAAATTCCTTTAGAGTGTAGGATTCAGATTACCCCTGAAATTTCATTTTAAACAAAATGTGTATATGTAATAAATAAACAAATTATTATCCATAGAAAAATGGAATGAGTAAAGAGGCCTCCCTGGCCTCTTACTCATTCCTAAAGGCTTTAAAAATGTGAAAACAATCAATTATAAACTACACTGTAAAATTTATGAATAATATAAAAACAACCTTATAAACAATGTTCCCTGCTGTTATCCATTCTATGCTGCCTTTCGATGAGATCCCCCTCAAAGCCCCATCTGGGTTCCCAAATGTAAATAAACATGCCCTCATGTAATCTGTTGGGCACGCACACATTTTTTCCACGCTACTACACATGATCACACAGTTCGCCTACAGTTAGTGGGTTGGTCTTTCTTTTTTATACTATCTTGAATATTTGGCTTGCTTTTTGTTTTGTAAATCTAAACATCTTTAATAAAAAACATCTGTTATGAAGTAGAAATAGTAGATACCATATGATCCTTACGCAAGCTTGCACTTCCCAAGTTCTGCATATGTTTTTCCATCCATCTGCACATGCTCCACTTGTCTCTCATTAGCAGACATAATGTGTCTCATGACCACAAATTCCACAGTGCACGGAGGAAGATGGAAATACAGCAGCGACCTAAACGTGACACATTGCTTCTCCTTCTACAGTTGAAGCTTGCAGCGGGGCAGCGCGGTCTTGCGAGCCGCCAGCCCCTAGAGGCTGTCAAAGATCACAAGTGGTCGCGGACGCCGCTAGCGGCTGGTTGAGGCTCAAGACCGCAACCGTGGGCAGCCACGCAAGTGGGGACAGTGGGGACGGTGGGGACAAGCACGTAGTGCTACCGCAGGCCATAGCTTTGCTGGTCAAGAAAAATGCTAATATTTTTTCTGTGGATCAACCAAATTATTGATTAGGGCAGCAGCTCTAAAGTACCCTTAACAAGTCACCTGACCTATTGCTGATTAGTTACACCCACAAACATTGGCTTTGCTGTGCAAAATAATGCTAATATTCACTGGGACTATAACAAACATGGTTATAGGAGTTATAATGTCTTCACTCATGTAATGCAATTTCTGCTTGAAAACTCACCAATTATTGTGCAGCATATGGAAAGTGAGAATCTTTTTTCAACGACATTGTGCATCTACAGCATACAGGTAATGCATAACACAAAAAATCACAATAGCAGTGAGAAATTCTGCTCAGAAGCACAGTATCATAAAAGTTTAAGAGTCTGATAAAACTATGATAACTGTAATCACTGCAGCAGTCATTGTAGATGATAGATGCACATTTAAAAATACTATAATTATCACATCAACCATGGGTCAAGAATTTGTAGTACAACACTAGTGTCGTAAAAATGAAATTAAATGAGTTGTACATTCTGGTGGCAGAATAAGACACTTCAGCATTGCTTGGTAAGTACCTTTTAATAGGATTCCGTAATTTTACTGCTATATAAATGCTGTGCCAGCTGTTTTTCTGTTGATGTTATGATCATATACAGAGGTTATTCAAGGTAAATCACTTCTAGTCTGTTGTGCAAATTCATGAAACAAGATTATTTCAGCTGAGAGTGCAGGGCTGTAAACCGTGGAGGAGCTTTATGAAAAACAGTGGTGCTATTGTGCTCTGCAGAATAAAATCCTCGAGCTGCTACAGAATGAATATTAAAATATACATATGGCATTTTAACTAGAAACTCTGCGTTCTACTAAATCAGTCATGATTATATGAAAGAATTAGGTGTCATTTTAATATAATGGACATATACTGCAGCTGAACATTCTTTTTATGGAAAGCTTACCTTCTTAATTAAATCTCTTAGTTAAAGCATCAACATTTAAAATGAATGTGCTATTTTTTGTAGCACTTATCATTCTTATGTCCCCTCTCTTAAACTTGGTCTGAAGACAAAATAGGTCCATGGGTAAATATTGAAATGGGAGTTCCATATGGTGAAAATGTGTGACTGGAAATGTGGAAATGGGGGGGGGGGG
>CM070033.1:85381036-85392525 GCA_036250615.1 Ptychadena robeensis | reverse complement strand
AACATCTTAAAAAACAGAGGACTGGTACCAGGTGATTAGTTTTGACTGAAATTGAAACCTATAAACAGCTTTGGATAACCTATGACTAGAGCTTTTAAATTGAAGATTATTGAACAACAACCCTTTGGAATATTTATCTGTACCTTTTCCTAAATTGCCGACCTTCCTATGCGTTGCCCAAGACGCACAAGAGCCTACACCCAGCCACCGGGGAGACCGATCGTCTCTTGAGGGGGTCTCTCACGGAGAGGGGGATACCTTTAACTTCTACTACGTAATTCTTTCATTTGTTTCCTTCCTATTTACATGATACCCTTACCCTTTTGAAAATTTTGGACACACTGACTGTACCCCCCGGGTGCATTTTTGGCTACTGTGGATGTGGAGGCCCTAATACAGCAGCATCCCCATCATAAGGGGATTGCTGCGGTGCGCCACATCCTCAGGACCCACTATGCATCCCGTGGGGACTTTCAATGAACTCCTACTTAAATTCTTAATTTTTTTACCCTGACGCATACGCTTTCACCTTTATGGGACAAGCTATTCCTCCAGACAGGGGGTAAGCTATGGGCAACAGTTGTGCCCCTACGTATGCCAACCTGGACCTGGGGGAATGGGACCAAAAGAATCTCCAACCGACCCAATTACTGTCGATACCTTCTCATGTGCGGCTTTGGCGCCGCTACATTGATGACATATATTATATGGATGGGCCCTCCACAGTTTCTGGATGAATTTATACTACGCCTCCAGACCAATGCCTGGAATCCAAATTTACTTACGCGGACGTACACGCTTCTACCGTTCTTTGACTTAACAATTGCATTGACCAATGAGGGCCATTCTCAATACAACCTTATTCCGCAAACCCACTCTGCAATACACTTCTACCGCGACCAGTGCACATCCATGGCACTGGTTCGCTCATCCCATATTCGCATATTTACGAGTTTAGACGCAATTCTCTACAGAGAATGAATTCACATTAAGCCAAGGCACTCCAGTCGCGTGTTGACATGAAAGGTTACAGCAAAGAAACCTCAAATATGCTCCAACGAGCCAAACAGCATCAAAGAACTCTCTTGTATATTCGGACAACAAAGGGTAACGCATTCCCCTACACCACAAGGAGTCATCTTGACTTATTCTGCCCAACATGATATCATCAGATGATATTAAACAGATTTTGGCCCCTGTTACAAGCTGCACATGGTGGCAAAATTTGTCGCCTCAAAACCACAAATTAACTTTTAGAAGGTCAAAATCACTACAAAGACCAATGGTAAACATCATTAATCTTCAACCTCACCAGATTAGACGAACCAGGGCTTCACAGATGTTTGATCCTGTTACACAGTGGTAGTTGGATCATGAGGGCCCCTACGAGATTTACCGAATGGAACCACTTTAAAAATCAAACCTATGTTACTTGTAAGAACCCGCCGCGGTTGTCTACTTGATGAAGTGGCTCAACTGCGGGGCGTTCTACATGAAAAACGAAACCGAGTTTCGATTCCGTATTCGCTAACACTTGGTGTATTTATCAAAGGCAACCTCACACATGCCGATTGCTACGGCATGTATTTTTTTTTTATTTTTTTTTTTTTTTTTTTTTTTTTTTTTTTGTTTTTTTTGGCGTTTTTTTTGCCTTCCATCATAGTTATAGCTCTGACTTTATCTCTTCTCCATACTGGCACACTACCTTCCAATATTAGAGGCGGCCACCTGACACCATCTGCTGCAACGTACCATAGGTTGATATATTCACTTAACGCAACCAACCACCCAGGCCTTAACTATGCGGTTCTTATAACCTTTCTACCTGTCAATGATTTCGTTCATCAAATTTTTTGATTTGACCATTAGTTGGTGTCACTATGAGAATACACAGTGCCAACCCGAAAATTGACTTATTGACCACTCTCTGACTCGGACCTATGAGACCACACTTTCCAACCCTAATATTAACTGATTGACCACTCCTCTGACTTGGACAGTACCAAATGACCGGATTACTTGATCCTGTACGTGTACTCCTTTATTCATTGTCATTTGTCATTTATTTATTTATTATAATTATAACTCATCTATTTAATTATAATTTAGTTTACTCCTTTTTACTATTAATAACTTATTATTTTTATACTCCCTGGTTGGCCCCCCCCCTTTTTCCTACCATCTCCGTCCAGACACGCAGGGTACCTCCCCTCGCCATCTATAGGGGACCCCACCTTTGACCTCCAGATGCTGGCCTTGTCCACTTTTGGGGACATTTGGAAGGGGGCGGTGCACTTGCGGTTATGGAGGGTCCTCTCTCCACTCCCGTCTGAGCTTGCAACTAATCTGTGCGCGTTTTCCACCACTAATGCGCTTGCGCGCCTTAGCGGCCGATTATGCTGGCCTCCAATCTGGTATGTGGATCCGGACTTCTGAGAGAGTCTTGGAGCGCATTTTGCGTTCCGCCTCCCGACGTCCTTTAACCACCCCCACACCGGCCCCCTCCCCCTCCTGTCGGTTTTGACCGGGGAGTTGCTGGGCTATCCAGCCTCCCGCGTCTCTCCACACGCTGCAGCAGGATCACAGGTTACCCTGCGTCACAGTTCCCCCTGATATGACGAATCACGGAGGGTTGGTGACTGGAGCGGACCGAAAATGGACTGGACTACTACCTGCCTTCCAGGCTTCCCTTTTTGCCCGCCGTGATTAACACCACTATGTGTTCCTCCGGTCCCTCCTGCTCTGCTTCCCGCCCCCCTCCCCCCCCTGTGCCGTTTTCATTAGGGAGAAACACTATAAGTAGTCTCACTGAGCTGGGTGCATGTCTTCTGGCGCTGCGGCTGCGGCCGATGAGATGCAGGCATGTGTCTCCTTCACAACAGGTGAGTACCTACTTTCTCTTCTTCTTTGGTCCTTTTTGTCCGCCTCCCTTTTCTTTGTGGACCTTCCCTTTCATAACTTAACTGGTGTTATCACATATTGTCATTAATTTGCCAGTATTTTCTGGGGTGGTTTATTTCATAGTCAATTCCTGTATGGGAGGGTTCAGGTTAACCTTTTATTGGGGATGGGTCATATAAGGGGTTAGCTCTCGGTTGAGGGGAGATGGGTTAAGTGTGGGTACGTTGATGGATAGGGTGATACCCCTCCCCCTCTTGTTTTTTCCCCCTCTCTCCCCTTCTTTCTTATATTCCATTCTATTTCTATTACTATCTCCATCTTATCTTTCCTATAAGTTTTCTTTGGGATTTCTCTTGCTCCTCTCCCCTCACTCTCTCTCACTCTTCAACACTCCACTCCCTGGGCGCTGCCACCTCTCCTACGGTCGCTGAGTAATGTGCCTGTCCTGGCTAGCCCTTGGGCGCGTTGCAGATCGGCCTTCTAGTCACTGAGACGAGGCTCTTGGAGGTTCTCTCCTTCAGAGTGACTCCCCAGCTGGTCCAACCAGGAGTACGACCCTTTGTATGATAAACGTTGACCACCTGTGTGTCATCGTAACTTATCCCACTACATAGCCCTTTTTTCTAACCACGTACAAGTGAGCTGTGAGTATTTGTATTTTTTCAGATTTTTTGTTGACACAATGTCATACTAGTCATTTTGATTGTAACTTATATAATATTATGAGGATCAGACTAACCAAGGTGCCCAACCTGAATCAATGATTTATGAATTTACGAGATGGCTGAAATATGTCGTTTTAACTGTAACTGTTACTTACTTAGAAATCTGAAAAACCCTCTTTCCTACTTTTGACTTATGACTTGTTACCAGTATGGTGCTATTTTACCTGTATATCAGATGCAATTCCAATATGACCATGATTATTCTTTGGCATTACCATGTAATATCTCTTTTTTAATAAAAATAGTCAATCTAAACTTCTTCAGATTAGACCCATATATGATTGTATTAGACGTATTTGGTTACTTTTGTACACATTAACATTTTGTATATGTAATGTACCAGTGGTCCTACAAACTTTGAGATGGATGCAATACAATGAAATTTCTTTTTGTATTTTCACAAAAAATGTCTTATATACTTACCTGTAATATTCATTGTTAAATATATCTAGACATCAGTCCTGACTATTCCCTGAGGAAGCCCCTTGGGGCGAACGCGTCGGAGAAATACTGGAACAACCGATTGATCAAAAACACGTGGAACTATCATTTAGGCTATATGTAATATCTTTGTATTTGTATGTTCTCATATTGCTGACAATAATGTTGGACCCTGTGTGGTACCATTAATTGTCAGTTTTTTTAATATTTAACATGAATAAAGAAATCTAAATCTTTTTATAAAAAACCTACCTAAAACCTATACTTAATTTGCCAGCCCGCAATTGCCAATATTAATAATTATTTAGCCTCTCCAGCTGTATTCCATTGGGGTAGACTTGGGGTAGATTTCCATTACCAATATTGAAAGCCCCAAGCCACACTAGGGTAGCTTACCTTTTCTAGTCGTACCCTCTGTGTCAGCATCCTGTGGGCTTGTCGCTGCACTCCAATTCTCTGACTACACACTACAGGCATAGGCATCCTGGGTTCTCACATCCTCAGCGTCAGTAATTGATAGTCAGATCAATGATTTGCTGAATACAGGAAGCCCTTTGGCCTCTAGGGCTTTCTGTGCCACTGGATGATGGAGACAAGGGTATTCTGTATCATTTGACTTAAAGCACTGTGTTTGGGAGAAGTGAAAGAAGTGAACATTTTCTAGATAACAATAAAAATGGTGATATATATACCCAAAACCTCATGCACTGATTTTTTTATTTAGTCATGCTATTTGTATCAGCATTTAAATATTAATAACACAATCAGTGTTTATAATATAACAATATAGCACTCAGTGGGCTTGAAAACATTTCCAAATAGGGAACATATGGCAATGTGAGACAACTGACTGAATTAAAAACATTTTTATAGCATTTAATGAGAAGCAATTGCAAAATGTATCACCAGAGGCTCTTGATAATGGTTTAATTTCCTTACAAGTGGTTCATTAAATGGTTAATATAAACTCCTCTGGGGGAAGGCATACATACTTACAAATCTATGTCTTTCTGTGTTTCTATGCAACAATTACACACAAATGAGCACACACTGACTTACACACACCGACATGAACACACACTGACTTTCGCACACACCTGCCTATACGGTGCTCCAGTCAACCGTTCTCTCATTTTGTTGCCTTAGAATCTCAGGGGCATTAGTTCCAGTTTTAGTCAATTTCTGTTGTAGGGTTGAAGACTTCTGCGCCATGGCAGCTGGTTTCCTAGGTAACCGTGTGGCTAACACAGATGTTGACTACTTCTCTGATATGTAGTTCAAAGTATTTCATTTAGGGTCTGCTTAGTTTCCTTAGTAACTAGTTATTTGTTATAATGCTGTTGATCCAAACCCATCTGCTAGAAAAGATGGTAGCCCACCCCTGCTATATATTACATACTACAACATACCAAAGGTGGACAGATAAACATAAGGAAAATCACCTAATGTTAATGCCAAGATACCCCAAGACATGTTTTCTTAACCACACTTCATTTGCTACCACAAAGCTTTTTAACAGTCATTAACTCCAGATGAAAAAATTACTCAGAGCCAATCAATTGACTGGAAATTAAATAGGTGTCTCCCAAAAGACAATAAGACGATGTACAAGAGGCATTATTGTGGAAAAACTAATTTTCAGCTTTTCTTTACATTTGAGCAAAAAGTGTCATGTCCAAAATTATTCATACCCTTCTCAAACTGTCACAGTCTCTGGGAAAATTCAGAGTTCTATACCATTCCAAATAGTCCAAGCTGTTCTAAAGCATCCTAATTACCCTGATTAATTAGAAACAGCTGTTTTAATCAACTCAACAGGTGACAAACAGCAGCTCTCTGCAGCTGGTTTGTGGACAGTCATGGCTAAGACAAAGGAGCTCAGTGAGGACCTACGGCTGCGCATTGTGGTTGCTCACAAGTCAGGAAAGGGCTACAAGGCCATATCTAAATGTTTTCAAGTTCCGGTGGCTACAGTGCAAAGTATTATTTAAAAATACAAGATGTTCCGCAGTGTAGAAAATTTCAGAGGATGTGGTCGGAAGTCAAAAGTGACACCTGTACTGGCAAGGAGGATAGTGAGAGAGGTGAAAAAGAATCCAAGAATCACCACCAAGGCCATCCTGGTCAATCTGGGCTTGCTGCATGGTTTTGTGGAGACTGACCCATGGGGACAATAGGAGCCGTTTGGGTGTGTCTAAAGAAAAACACACTCAAGTCGCTCCCAAAACATCACAATGGAGCCTCAACCTTACTGTGTTTTCTGAACCACACCGTGCGGTACCTGCAGAATTGCCCGGCCGAGCCAGGACACGGAGCACAGCCTGTAGGTGGCTTTTAGTCCATTAAAAATAGTGGGGAAAAGACATGAAATAAAAGCGCACTTATGGTCATGTATGCTAACATGTGGAAAATATGATGCTCTTCTGTCTGCTACTGCTTACATTTGTGACATTTCACTGGATCTTTCTCACTGGTCTTCGAGTGCCAACATTCTCTCAAGTTAAAATTGTTGCTGCCCTGACTTGGCAGCCTTAAGAAAGGGTTTATTGAGCAGTAAACCATGAGGCTATTTAGTCTTCTAGTATTATTGATTGATCAATCATTCTGTTTCTTGGTATGTACTTGTTCTTGAATTTACTAGGAACCGTGACAAAGTCCAGAAGTCCCCAACATGTTTTTACAGAGGAATAATAGGGCATAATTACCAACATTACACCAAACATAATAAGGGTAATGGGGTAATATGAAATGTGGAATGTGTCATTCAACATATATTTGTACACAGTGCTAAACATTTTTTTACTCCTTTCTCCTTTTTTTTATTACACAACAGATCACATCTCCAAATAATATTATGTAGACAGTAACATATTCTTTTATCCCTAACTCCTGGTGGTTTAACTTGCAAGAATTGAATACCTACTCCACAGTGCACTGTCAATCAATAATTGTTTGCAGAGCAGCAGCTTTCGTAAACAAAGGAATTATTTTGTAATGGAAAAAGAACTGTGTCCTTTATTCCTATGTTATGTGAAAAGAATATGAATTCAAAAAATGAACCTGTAAAATAACATGGGAACACTGCTTTATCTATTTGTTTGTTCTGTGTGATTTCTGAATCTTTGATACTTAACAATTCTTTCATCCACAGGGATTCAAAAGAAAAATTTTCAATGGACCATTAAAACACTCTGTTGTATAGGACGCACTCTTTACAGCGGAGTATCTGATGGCCAAAAACTATTTCTGCTTTTTCTCGCTGGCCAAAGGCTTGTGCTTCAACGAGCGGAGCGGGAGCCATCACTCAGCTTCTCCAGCCCCCACCAACAATGCTTCTATTTGAAAACTGAGCAGCCACAGGTGTGCCCTCCTATCTACTTCTGTTACTGTATTGAGTTGGGCTCAGGTTGCCCAGCTCACAGACAATAAGCACAGAGCCATAGGAAAGATCCACCCACAGACTTGATGATTACACAGTGCTCTTGGTTTCTGTGATAGCTGGCAGCATGAGTCAAGCTTTCACATACGCAAACAGAGCCAAATGGAATAGCCACCAACTAGCAGCTCTTTCATGAGGCTCTGCTACTTCATTGTTTATGCCAGTAGGGCTACGCTAACATAATAAATGCAGTACTGATAGAAGATCCACCTGCTTCTCTCCATCTTCAGCCAAGCTTATTGCCAGCAAAGAGCGACATGACCACCCACAGCCCTTCCCACCCTAACACCATAAGATTATTTATTTTTTGGAGGGGGGGGGGGGTGTTTCATCCTATGTGACAAAAAGTGTATGTTCACTCTGTCTGCGTGGGTTTAATCTAGGTACTCTGGTTTCCTCTCTTATTCCAAAAACATACTAGTAGGTTTATTGGCTCACCCCCCAAAAGTGTGAGATATGACTTAAGATGGCCACAGTGATTGATCTGTCCGTAATCATGTCCGTCATTTTTAGATCGATCTAATTACTTTTTATAAGTAAATGCCGGCGCACAAATAGAGATGGTCAAATTTCTGCGATTTCAATTAATTGCAAAGCCCCTGAACATGGTATCATCACCAAACTTGCTGGAGATGTAGATAAGGGTTGGGGGTATACTACAATTAAAGAGTATGTCTCTAACACAAAAAGTTTTTGCACAAATTAAGTTCAAAGTCAGGTCAAAATTTCGAAAATCTGAATTTCGAATTTAATTTATGCAGAAACTACATGATACTACTAAAAAACTTTTTTTTAAATGTTCCCCCAACGACAAGCTCACAAAGTTAGCAAGTTGAAAAAATTCTACCATCTCTACACACAAAGGGTGCGCTGCTTATTCTCGGCATGCCCGGCTGTGCGTGATGATGTCATCACGGGTGGTCCTTCATCCGCTGAATCAGCCCAACATAGAAACGTCTATGGCCCGCGTCACACTGTGTTATTTCCATATGCATGATTATGGTAGGGACATTATATTGTAAGCTACATATGGATGACTATGTTAGTGCAGAATTTTCTGTGTGCTCCTAGACTCGTCATATATAAATGATTCTGTATAGATATTTTTCCTCTGTATTGGAAGAAAGTGTGTGATACACACATATACACATATTTAGCTTATTAGACAAAGGAAGAAGGTGGTGTTAGTAACCCTGGAGAAGCTTGAGTATGTGTTTTGGTTGCTTGCCTAGAAGATAAATATGTACAATGTTCCAGTAGGCTTGAAGCACATTGTATTAGTAAAATAAAAACGATTCACAAGAGAAAAGCCTTTAACTATAAAAACTAACCTCTTATATACAAAATGAACAGTACTAAGTCAGTACCAGATCAACTACATAATGCACATACCTATTTCGTGCCCACCTTCTACAGATTAGATTTAAATTGTATCTTTTACCTAAATGTAATATTAAAAATAATAAATTGTTGTGTTGTTGTGACCCCCCCCCCATGAAAGAAAAAAATCACCTTGTTCTGCTGTGGTAGAACCATCTTACAGAGTCTTTTTTTGCAGCTGGCACAGCATTGGTGAATACAGTCCTAAACTGTCAAACCTTTACTATAGGGAAAAAAGTAGAAAGACAATGAAAATATCAAATTCAGATAAAGATATGTTTTGACACCACCAAAAAATAGCATTCTTTTTACACTCCTGCAAAAAATAAAATAAAAGTGGCTGTTAATGAAATACCTTCATTTTTCAATTTTCTGTAAAGAATTTATAAAACTGAGTCCTTTTGTTCTCTTCTATGATTACATTTTCATTTACCAGCAAGAGACAGTTCCCAAACGGACATAGCACATCTAGAAATACTTTAGGCATTAAAGTTTAGATTGGAATATCAAGGCTAGGAGATACAAAATTAGACTGAACATACCCCTCAAAATGTTCAAGAAAGCGACTGCTAGGAAGATCTATGTTATCTATATTTTTAAGCTCTGTGTTGATTTTACTGAAATGTTGTTGAAAATTTTGCAAACCCTGCTAAGGGAATAAAACCATAATGTTATGGTATATTGCAAGCTGTACATGTCAGCATATTCTATCACATTCTTTCTGCTAACTTTGATTTATAATAAAGAAAAAAAACTATAAAATGATGGATTGTGACAATGCGATTAGAAAATGTTCACACAATAAAATACTGCTGAGCAGGGGCATAATAAATAGAACACATGATTTGCTTTTTATTTTATTATATATTAGATATTTTACGTAAATATTCACTTTTTTTATCTTGTGTACTTACTCAAATGCTTTACTTAATCATCATGTATATGTACATCTTAAATCAACAGTACCATAACATTACCCATATTAAACATTACATACTGTATATAGATAAAAACCAAATATATGTGAGCTAAAAATCTGTTCTAAAGGTAAAGGCAATTTCTCAATTTAGCAATGAATGCTAAACCATGCTAATCAGCATGATAAACTGCAGCATCACTAGGTTAACATTCAATCCCACAATGAATTTGACTTTTGCCATCAAATGTCAGGCTTTTAATATTTCTATAACCTTGTTCTTTTGCAGAATGAAAATTCCCTGGATCAGCAACCACTGTGGATGGATGTAGTTGTTTCGTGGAAATTAATTTTACATTTATTGCATGAATAAATCTGCCTGTCTGCTAATAACAACTGTTTTTACTCTTGATGTATTATGAACAATAAAATGTGCCTTTATACAATTTTATTTATATTACACTGATTTCAGAGTAAAAGGAAAACAAAACCTGCTTGGTCTGTACTTCTATAGAATGGAATTTTTTGACTTGCTAACTTTGTGCACTGATTGCAAAGCCCCTGAACAAGATATCATCACCAAAATTTCTGGAGATGTAAAGAAGAGTTGTGGGAACATTTGAAAAAAAAAACAGTATTTCTCTAGCTCATGTAGTTTTTGCATAAATTAAGTAAAAAAATTAGGTCAAAATTCCGATTTTCGAAATTTTGACTTGATTTTGAACTTCATTTGTCCAAAAACTATTTGTGTTAGAGACATACTTTCTTTTTTGTCGTATACCCCCAACACTTCTTTACATCTACAGCAAGTTTGGCGTTGATACCATGTTTCAGGGGCTTTGGAATTAACTAGAAATCGTCAAATTAAAAAAAAAAGAATTTGACCATTTCTAAGGTCGGGTACTTTAGAGTCGGGTACTTTAGAGCGGGAGGGGGTGAATGAGTGAGTTCAAACAGGGAACAGGAGAAATCTGACCACTTATTCACCCCTTGGATCAATAATTGGAGAGAGTGCCAATAAAACCAAACATGGAAGATACTGGTAAATCGCAGAGGTAACTCTCCATAGAAATATGTATATGAGGAAACCAGGATGGAGTGTGTGTGGCCTTCCAAAACTGAGATCTGAATCTTTTCAGAGATAACATAGCATAAACTCTTCATGTTTGGTCTCTATGAATTTGGGAAACCATGCTGGTAAAGAACATGTGGCCCACATTATGGTCACATTTTCCTCCGGCAAATTGTAAATATTCACATGTACTTGACTGTCCTGTCCCTTCTAGTGATGGGGCTGTCTTACTCGTTTGTTCAGTTATGGTGTTAACTCCTCCCATAGAGGAAGAAGAGGTTAAAAGCATCCTTCACCTATTCATTGATTGTCTTAGTCTTTGTTGATTATCTATGCTGGATTGTCCTGAAACTGTGTTCTTCTAAGCAACTTTTGCTGACCTCCAACTGCCGTCTTTGAGTTCTGATACCCGTCATTACAACTCCAGAATTGGACCGCTGGATTGCAATAATTGGACATATTTCTAAGGACACTTCTCCACTGGTAAATTCTTGCTCCTTAGACCAGTTCTCTTTTTCCTGTTTTTACCCCTTTTATTTTTACTATCAAAAATCTCTTCCTTTGTTAGTTTTTGTTACATTTTTCGTTAATATTTTTATGCACGATTTTATATTT
>CM070033.1:85370556-85381011 GCA_036250615.1 Ptychadena robeensis | reverse complement strand
AATTATCTGTAATCATTTCAGTCCCTGTACCTGTTCTGAATGACCCATAAAGACTCTACGAGCCCTGAAGATACCTACCCACCTAGGGGTAAGATTTTTATTTCTAAATAGGTTATTTTGTGTTAATATTTGTAGTAAATGTTCTTCTACTTTTTCAATCCAACAACATTGTACAAGTAGTATCATTAAGTAAAGTAACAAAACATGCTGAAAAAGTAGAGAGCGAGTTTTATCAGATTATTTTTAGTGATGCCGACATCGTCGAAGTCGGACTTCAACTTCGCGACACATTCCAATTCTTCAATTCCTTAAATTCGGCACATTTTAAATTCGGGACACATCTCCAATTTCCCGCCTTCTAGCGCGCGGGAAGAGGATCGAAAAACAACGCGGCCATGTGCCCGTCCCTGGAACGGCATCCTGGAATGCTATTACCTGGTTAAGCGAGCCGGATGTGAAGAAAAAGAAGAATAAAGATAAAAAGAAAAAAAAGCAGCCCCCCTCCCTTACCCCAGAACTGTTTAATAAGAGAGGGGAGCCGCCGAAAGGGGCAATGGAGTACCCCCCTCAGGGACCACGGCTGAACCAATTGGGACTCCAGATCGAAGTTAGTGAAGTGGGAAGTGCCCCCCATCCAATCCCTAACGTGCCTAGTTAGGCATGCCAGGTTATACAAACAGATATCCGGCAGATTGAGGCCGACCTGGGCCACAGGGAGCTGAAGTTTCCGCAGGGCCACACAAGGACGTTTGCCATGCCATATGAATTTGGTAAAGGCGGCGTACAACTTCTTAATATCAGCATGTTTGACCAGTAGGGGCAGTGTCTGCAACGGATAAAGGAGCCTTGGGAAGCTGATCATTTTGATCAAATGATATCTGCCCAGGACCGATAGGGGTAGGTCATGCCAGCGGTGGAGCTCTCCCATGATTTTCTGGATGATTGGCGAGTAATTCAGCCCATACCCGGCAGGGGCATGAGCCGAGAAATTAAGGCCCAGGTATCTAAATGAACGCGTGACTACCTGAATCTGCCATCCTTCAACTAATTGTCGAACCGCCCTAGAAACAACAATTCACTTTTACGTTTGTTAATGGTGAACCCGGTCACAGGTTTAAAGGCATCTATCAGGTCCATTTAGGGACGAAGGTTTAGTTGGGGCTGTCTCAGAAACACCAGGAGATCGTCCACGAACAGGGCTACCCTGACTTCTTCACTACCTATTCGCACACCCTCTAAAGCTGGCGACGAGATGATGGCCTGGGCGAGTGGCTCTATAGCTAAATGAAACAGAAGTGGGGAGAGTGGACAACCCTAACGTGTCCCTTTCTCCAAAGCAAACGGCTGAGACAACACTCCATTGACATGAATGCTAGCCTGGGGGGCCCTATACAAAGTGTCTATAAAGCGTAAGAACGTTCCCTGGAACCCCATCCGAGACATGACAAGCCTGAGCCAGCGCCAATCCACATTGTCGAAAGCCTTCTCGGCATCCAGGGTCACAATAGCCCCTGGACACCGAGTCGGCCCCAACAACCTGTAGTGTTCTAAGACCTCAGCAGCGGATCCCCCTCCCACCCCCCATCCCCGCCTTGAGCATACAATTTCTGGTAATACCCTGCAAACACCTGCGCTATGTCCTTACCCTTGGTGACCTGATGACCAGCAGCATTCCTCAACGCCTTTACCTGACACGGTGGTTTCACCCCCCTGGCCAGGTTTGCCAACATGCGCCCCGATTTATTCCCCAGACGAAAGAAACGCGCGTCTCGCCCCGCTCTGACATGCCGATCATGCTGCTCCAGCCAGGCATCACACGACCCCTTGTCTCCTAACCAGTGGGCACGGTTACTATCCATCATGTGGGCCTTGTATTGGAGGTAACTGTCCCTGGTCTTGGTACAGGCGGACAGATAGTTATCGAGGGCCAAATGCCGGGATGACGCAGTATACGCCAATATCCTGCCTCGGAGTACAGCCTTGGCCGCCTCCCAATAAAGTGTTGGGTCAGTTATGTGATCCTTATTGTAAAATGAGTACTCTAGCCACCAGCCCAGGAAGGGAAGGGAAACGCCACACGGACGTCGCATCAGATGGGGCCCCCGTGTGGAAGGATACCACCACCGGTGAGTGGTCAGAAATTACCATAGGGAAGATGTCGGCAGCCCGCACCCGGGGAAGCAGAGGGTGACCCACTAAAACTGTGTCCAGCCACGACAATGAGCCATGAGTGGCTGAACAGTGTGTATACTCTCTTTCAAATGGGTGGAGAAATCTCCACGAGTCCACTAGACCACAAGAGTCCACCAGGGATTGAAAAGCACGGTCCTGCAAGGAACTCTCACTCAGGTACTCACGCCTTCCGCCGGTCTTCTTCAGGGGATGCCACAGCGTTGAAGTCGCCACCAACAATCAGGGATGCATTCGGATGGTGAGTAGAGATATAAGCTGTAAGGTCCTGGAAGTAGGTGGAATTCGACGTATTAGGTCCATAGCAGGAGAACAAGGTAAGTGGGCGTGGTGAAGCATCTATAGTGAAAAAGGCCCAACGGCCCTCCTGTTCATCAGCACCCTGTGCCAGGATGCGGTCTGTGAGTGACTTGTGAATCAAAATAAGCACTCCTGCCTTGCGTCCTCCCGCAGAAGCGCCTATCACACGACCCACCCATAGTTTAGCCATCAACAAATATTCCTCTTGGCGAAGGTGAGTTTCTTGTAAAAGGGCAACATCACTGCAAAGTTTTTTAAGGTGTCTGAGGACTTTGGTGCGCTTGGCGGGTGTTCGAAGACCTTTGATATTCCACGTGGTGACCACTAGCTGACATCAGTCCTTGGGGTAGTCATGGGACATCAGGTGACATAGCAACAATACAACGAAAAATCAAGTTGGCTGAAGGGGGGCTCGTGTCCCAACAGAGCTCCACCCCATCTTCATATTGGCGGGTGGGGAAAAGGGGATCCACGGCGACATCATCCTGCCGTGGTGAAAAAATTGGCAACCAGTCGTAACCAACAAACAACAAAAAACTAACAGTCAGTAACACCATCCATGGTGGGGGTGCCAGCCGCAACCCTACCCGCGATGCAACAGTTTGTAATGCTGAATTCCTTTTTTCCGTCAGTGAGACCCCTGAGGATAAGGGGAACCCAGTAACCGAGCGGTCCATCCGCTCAACGAAAGTGTGTAAACATAAACTTGCCAAAGAGTGCTCCGTCCACTTGTAAAGGCGTATAAGGGGGACCCTGTCCCCTAGCGAAAGTCATTGGTCAGCCCTGCTCCGCGGGCATTATAGAGGGGGTCTCCTGGGGGCTGGGTGATCCGGCCGGGGAAGACAAAATCGGGGGAAGGAGAGGCCTCTGACCGGGGAGATGAGATGCGGTCGAGGTACCGTGCTGCGTCCTCAGGGGTGTGATACAGGACTGTCTTCCACTCCGGGGTAGTGAAGCGCAGGGACGCAGGGTATTGCAGGACAAACCGAATTCGGCGTTTCACCAGCTCGCCACATACCTCAGCATATGCCCGCCGCTTCTTGGATACCTCAGCAGAGTAATCAGCAAAGAGTAATAGACGGTGACCGTCCACGACCATGTTCCTCTGGGCTCTGTACGCGCGCATTATGGACACCTTATCGTTAAAATCCAGATATCGCACGATGATCGGGCAGGGAGAGGTGCGATTGTGGTGTAGGGGGCCCAACCGGTGCACCCGTTCCACTCGAAAAGTTCCCACCAATCCCAGGGCCTGGGGCAACGTTGTTTGACAAAAGTTAGCGAGCTCCTGGGGGCGATACGATTCCGGAAGGCCCACCACCGGGAGATTATTGCGGCGGAGTCTATTTTCCATGTCGTCCACCTTAGCAGCGGCCGTAACCTGTGAGTCTTTGAGAGTGGCATTATCCGCACGCAGGGAAGAAATGGCGTCCTCCGCTGCGCTGACCCTTTCCTCCAGCGCGCTAATGCGGTTGCTATGATCTTGCACCTCCCCCTGTATGTCCTGAAGGGATTGGGACAGGTAGTTGTGTAGTTTAGTCAGGATGGCCTCTTGAAGTTTGCCAGCCACTGCCCCAGCCAGTTTTTCATAATCGAGGTGCAGCTCAGGGGGGTTGGTGTCACAGTCAGTGTCCCCATCATCGCTGGAAGCAGCAGCATGTGTAATGGCGGTGGCGGCCATCTTGGACAGGCCACGCTTGCGGTGGCGTGATTTGCCTTTGGCGCGATCAGCCAGCGCCGATTTCGACAGGTACCTGTCCATGGGTGTTGCGCCGGTTGCAGGAGCGGTCCGGTTCGGCGTGTCGTGTGCCCGGGAGCCAGGGAGGAACAGAGTTAGCAGCTGGTGGGACGGAGCAGTTCAGCACGGCTACTGCTCACATCAGGCTCCGGAACCGGAAGTACTTTATTGGATTTTAGTGTGATTAGATTACAGCGCTGGAGTGGACATATTAACTGTAAGTAAATGTATGTTTAAGGGGGGTTTGGTAATTTAATATATGTATTGCAGGATACTTCTGCAATACATATATGTCATGTAATTATTAAATCCCAAAGGGATATAGACCTATAGAAATTTGGACCAGGGGACAAATATTATTTGTCATACTTTAAATACATTTTAATTACATTTTGCCATTTGTGTAAAGACAATTCCTTATTCAATAATTTTAGAGTGATTAAGTGCCTAATGATTATACATTTGATGATTTGATTAATAAACTGTATTTTTTGGACTATAAGACGCACTGGACCATAAGACGCACCCAGTTTTTAGGGAAGGATAACAAGAAAAAAAAAGATTTAATACGTTTTCACATCAATTGGGTTAATGCAATTAATTTAATGGATGCAATATTCAATTCCGCCAGTAGGTGTGACTAGCAGCAGTACACTCTTAGCTGAACACGTCATACTTCAAACCTGCAGATCTGCAGGAGGAAGGGGGGGCCGGGCTGTCTCTTGCTCTCCTCTGCCGATGTTACTGTTTCTGTATTTGTGGGGGCTGCAGATTGATTGCTGTTCCCACGGACAGGAGAGAGGTATAGATGCGAGTTCATCTATAACTCTCTCTTCATTGCCTATGCCAGTTCAGGGCTGGCATTGGCAATTACACAGTTCAGATGGGAGAGCTGGACATCGGCCGGCATCTCACATCTGACAGCTCCTCCAGCTCCCCAACTAAGATTTATTCAAAAACTATATGGCTGCATATATACATATATGGTCAAACAATATCAATCAGTTTCACTTTTAAAAGTTATTACAGATATATTATTTGTCACAAATTAAACAAGTAGTCTACCATATTGTAACACAAGCAAGATCTATAAACAATCCCAGCTAGGGCAACCCCTGACACTGAAGTGGAGGGGGATAACAGAAGCCCAATAGAAGGTGCATATTACCATGTCAATATTTCCTATAAAATGTCAATATTTCCAACTAATGTTTAAAACGGTAATATATATTTAGGAAGAGCAGTATAGGAGTAAAAGAAGAGTAAGTAGCAGGCAGGTGCTTCTAATCAAACATATGAGAACTAATCAACAGGTATTAACAAAAAAAAAGTTTGCAGGCCTTTAACATGCACACGTAATAACACAATGCCTAAGAGAAAATATGTCCATCAATCTGTGAAGGGTTGCAATACTATTTCTAAATAATGTGAGTATAGTTAGAATATTTACAGTAATTATGGACAATTATATATCTGCATTATTTTAAACTTTTTGAATAAAAGCAAACCTAAACTGTATCTTTAATCATTTGATTCAATCTATGTCATCTTGTACATGCCTCATCATTTTCTAGTATCATCTTACTGCTATCTTGCTGTGCAGAGCCTTACAATTTGTTGCCCCTGTTTATTCATATTGTTTTTGTCATTTATCTGTTCTGTATCTATTATTTTTCCTGTTTAGCATATAAATCTGACAGTTTGTTTCTGACTCCAAATGCCTTTACATCTAACTGTTATGAGGTATATTTGATATTCCATACGATAAGTTAGAAGCACTGCCAACAAAGAGTTTTGGTAGTGGAGTGCAGAAATGCCCTTGCTTAAGCCTGCAAATGTTTTCTGTATCGGTAAATTCCTGTAATGAAGGACATAGATAGGAGACATAAGTTTGCCTTTTTATAAAACCTACATTACAATATGTATAACTTAAATGTTGTATAGAATATATTCTAATGTGATTTTTGTATTGTGATTTTTCTCTTCAGATCAATGCAATGAGAAAATATGTTATTGAAAATGTTAATTTCTAACTCATTTCAGTGTTATTTGGGCCAACTTGAGAACAATTAATAGTATCTCCTATAGTTCCCCTGATGATAGCTGTCTGCCGTCTGTAAAACCTAAGTACTCATTTGGCAGGTACAAAATATTCAGTTGGGAATACTACAGAGTTTCTGACAATTTGCTGAACAAGGGCTAAGGCAGTTTCCTCTTTTTGGCACATGTTAAAAGACTTTTCAAGATTTTACTTCTTCTGTTAAAACGTGATTGATGTATATTGCATTTTAGGAGGTTTGATTTCATATTTGACATTTACTGCCATCTTTGCAAATGCTCTAAAAAGTACAAAAAATGAAAGATTTATCAGCTGTTGTGTATAAAGAATATATGACTATTACTCTGCCTCATTTTGTAATAGAATTTGATTTACTGAGACAAATACCGATACATTTCAATTCTAAGACATTAAATTTAACTGCAGAAGCATTATGCTTTTTTGTGTTCTCAAGAAGGCATTTAAAAGTATTTCACATTAGTCAAGAAGGTAGAAAAATAGCTCTTTCCAAGACAAAGCTTTGTCCTTCCGGCACAAATTTTTTATTTAATAAAAAAAAAAAAAGAAATTGTAGTGAAAATGCAACAATGTAAGAAGTAGTGAAGATTAGTGTTATATCTTGTTATCTCTTCAGTTTCAACTAACTACAACCATGGGAAACATGTGTAGACATTTCCATTCAAAGATTTGCAAATCTAGACATTATAATAAATCTGATCCTTTAGAGAAAAATACAATCTCAGGTGAGCAGATGTAAGTTTTGTTCTGGGTCTAGTTTTACTGGGAATCTGAAAGAGCAGGGTGGGGCAGTCTCCCAATACCGGGTCCAGTATTTCTAGAGACTCAGAAGTCCATTTAGAGCACCTGCTGAGTGTTTTGTGTGAAACAGGTTTTGATCTGAGAAGGATGTGTTTTGTTATGGAGGCTGTGTGCCTAATTTATGGACATTTCTGTTATTACTGACAACCTCTGTGAGGGTAATCTTCAGCTTTGTTTTGTCAAATAACCCTAAAGAAAGTCCTGCTATATGGATCGCCTCATTGGGAGCACCATTTGCAACGGAACCCCCACAGTATGGAGGCGTATGGAGATTTATTTTTGAAGAATCTATACAAATATGCCATTTCTCTAAATCATGTTGGATTTTGAATTGACCATGAGACCTTTGACATAGAAGCAATAAACCAACTTGTTTTCCTGGGCCTGGGTCTTTTTCACAATGTCTGAAGGTTTTTTTTTTAACCTAACTCAGATAACCCCTTTAAGGTTTTTCGGCATTTTATATCTTAAATGCACTTATGTGAACTAATTAATAGTAATTTGGACTTTGGTTAAAAACCATAATATGAAAAGAATACCAAACAGTTTAATTGATACATTTTAAGACAATTTTACATTTTGTGGCAAATGATGTCTAGGAGTTTTTTCAATATTTTATTTGTTTTCAGCACACCAAAATACATGAACATTTTATGAAAATAATCAAAGTTTTTAGTTGCAGACATGTGTAATCTAGTCAGGTGGTTGTCCACAGAGACAACATGGGAGTTATTGGTGAGTGTTTACCAGCTATCTCCCAACCACCTAGATACATTCATAAATGAGTTATGCCTGCTGCTGCAGGGCGTCCAGAAAAAGACCAGCTGAAATCAGCCGAAAGAAAAAGGTAAATTACTCTAGGAAACAGCGTTGACCTCAAAACAGTAGGAATACTCTGTTGGGGAGAGAGAAAGTGTTTGTGTGTACATGCGCGTATGACTACATATACTGACTTCTGTGTCTATATGCAACCACTCAACAGCACAGTTGTGCCTTCAGGGTAGCTTCTAAACGTTTAATGAAGCCTAACTACATCCTTACGACTTTTCTCCTAAATAGATGGTGTCATTAATTAGCCTAGGATGCCCAATATTGACAAGTGTTAATCCTTTGGGAACACTAATTACAATATTGTTATATAATTGTTTAATTTGTAATGCATTGTAGAAGATCTACAGTAGTAATTTTGTTGCTCTGATATGGTCGACAATGCTGACAAGCTAAGCAATGATGACCTTTCTTCCATGTAAGAATATACTGTCAATTGTTTGTAAATATGTGGCCTAGTGTACAATTAACATAACCCCCCCCCCCCCCCCCCCCCCCCCCATAAAAAGAAAACTGTATGCCTCTTTTTTCTTATTGTGAGGAATTTTTAATGTAAAGAATACTGTCAGCTTTAAAGGGTAAAAGTGTATGAACCAGAAAATTGTATGTGGATGCATTTCTTTTCACATGATGCTAGTCTTTTCTTTCCACCAGTTTTGTGTTATCTGTAACTGATAGTCATGCTCTTAACACATGTATTGAGGACCCACTGCAAAATTTCAGCATAGAAATTCAGTAAGTCTACAAGAAATTATTCTCCTTAGATTATTTTTGGATGTTTCACAGCTTTCTGCTTGGCTTCAGCTTATTGACTTTCTATTTTGTGCTCAGTATTTCCAAATGAATGGATCTGACATGTATTCCACTCTAACTGAATGCCGGTAATGTGAATTGCTGCTCCCTGGCACTGTACATGTTAGCAAGCATTGCTTCTCACGCTCTAATTGAAAGTGACACGTAGGCAAACTGGTAAGAGAGCATATTGGGCATATGCTTGTTAATGAGAGGCTGCACCTTTGGGACAGGAAACTGAGATGAAAACTGAGAAATGAAAAGTGATCTCAACAACTAACATTGTCACTGAACATTCCTCAGTTTGTCTCCTGGGCTTCAGTTTAGCTGCTCATTGCTATATATGTGTCAATCTGTAACTTCCAGGTGATGCGCTCCCAGTGGAGGCTGACAAATTGGCTGCCCTCTCATGACTTGGGCACTTCTCATGCAAGGCTAACAATTTAGGTTCGTGTCCATCTGTGTTTCTAGAAGGAAAACAAGAACAAGAGTGGCATATTAATAAAATTTTCCATTATTTGGTAACAGTATGGTAGAAATGCTAGGTGTCATTCTTCTTAAAAGGTTTTTTTATTCTTCAAGGGCATTTAAAAAGTAAACAATACTGTTTCAACTGTGTCATGGTATGTCTTAGTGCCGTCTACAATATAAAATCTTCAGAATATGATCACAATAAAGTGCAAAAGAAAATTGGTCTTATAGTGCTAAGAATATGGTATGTTGTTTTTACTTTAATAAACACACTGCTTGAGCATTTATGTACATCTGTTCAATACGTTCTGGGAAAAGGTATGTGCCACTTATGAACATCTATATTGTACAGACTTCTCTAGGTATAGTTGCTGATATCTAGAGATTGTAAAAAATGCAAAATGTTCCCAAATGTAAAAAACAAAAGCATTAGCCTTATGTTACATGTTGAGCATCTGCAGTAACACTACTGTGCATGTCCTTGGATGTCATGTCACCTCACCTATGGCAATATTTGTTAGCCGCAGGTGACATCCTAGGGCATGTGCATAGAAAAAAATCTCCCAGGCTATTGCCCATACCCAACAGGTTACTTGAGGGCATATTGATATCTACAGGCAGGTACCAAGTAAGGCCACAAGTGCTTCTGCTCAGCCCCGGCCCGGGACCTGTAGTACATTTGTGCTGGAGACAGGGGCTATCTGCCCAGAACAGATTACAGCAGGGGACATTGTTAGAATTAGAAAATTCACATTTTAATTTAAAGCTAGGCATACAGTTTTATTTTTCAATTTTTTTCAAACAATCGTTTTGATTATAACATTTTAAGTCCATGGAAATTAAGATCGAGACGTTCTGCTGGGGTGGTCGAAATTTTGCGGTAGAAATTAATTTGGTTCAGGGAGTTAAAATTTCTGAAGAATCTATAATGCAGAATTCAACCATCTCTATGGGCCTTCTTCTGCAACCAAAGCATCAGCATAAGCCTTACACTCCAGCAAACCAACCTTTACTTTTTGAAGGGCTGGATGGAGGAAGAGAACATGTTACTGAACTTAGTGACCTCCATTGTTAAAGTAAGACATGGAGCCTGGTGGAAGGCAATCCCAACACTTGTTTCTCTCTTTTTTTCTGGCCACCCATGTCACAAACCCACCAGCAATCCGAATCCTTGTCCCTTCATCACAGTCACAGTTCTGGTCCCAGCCACTGGGAGCCCTCATTCTACCTTCCTCACTGTGAACAGGCCAACAATGGA
>CM070033.1:85344499-85370531 GCA_036250615.1 Ptychadena robeensis | reverse complement strand
ATGGAAACCAATTGGTTTGGAGGGGGTGGAATGCAATACACTAAACAATCTCCATACAATCTTGGATGATTGTAATGTATATATCGGATACAGCTGCCACCACTTTTGCAACAGAAGAACCCTAACTAAATTATCCCTGTGGAGAAAAAGTTAATTCAAAATAACCAGGGACGCCCCGACGAAAACTGCCCGCAAGGAGGACAGGTGGTGGCGAACATGGATGTTCGCCCATCCTTCTCGCCGGCGGGCAGTAGGGTGTTGACCGCCTGTTCGCCGTTTCGAGAAGAAGATCTATATTCTTCCTCCGGCAGGATCAGAACACCTGCGAGATCGTGACGGAGGAAGAATCTTTTCACTAGAAGACCGGGCATGAGCCGGTGAAAAAAAAAATCGTCTGGAGCAGGAAGTTGACGTCAGTGAGTCACATCCGGCTCGCTTAACCAGGTCAACTATGCATTCAGGATGCGTTCCAGGACTCGTCACATTCCGGTTTCCGATTCAAATTCCCCGCCTTGGAATGTGGGGAATTGGAAGGGTTCCGAAATTTAAAAAGGTCCGAATCCGAATTTAAAATTAAAAGAATTGAAAAGAATTTGAATGTGTCCGAATTGCAAGTCCGACTGGGCGATGTTCGGGCATCACTAAAAAATAATCTATAAACATCCGCCATACTTTCAGAAGGTTTGTTACTTTACTTATGATACTACTTGACATGTGTGGATTGAAAAAATGTAATTAAATTATTAACACAAAATAACCCCTATTTAGAAAAAAAATATCTACCACTAGGGTAGGTCTTTCAGGGCTTAGATTCTTTATGGGTCATTAAGAACAGGTATACAGACTAAATATGATTTTAAGATTATTTATTTTAAAATATTAAATCGTGCATAAAAATATTAACGAAAAATGTAACAAAAACTAACAAAGGAAGAGATTTTGATAGTAAAAATTAAAAGGGTAAAAACAGGAAAAAGAGAAAGAAATGGTGCTAAGGAGCAAAGAATTTACCCGTAGAGAAGTGCCTAGAAATGAGTCAATTAGTGCATTATTTCCAGCGGTCCCCATTCTGGAGTTGTAATGACGGGTATCAGAACCTCAAAGAACGGCAGTTGGAGGTCCCAGCAAAAGATTGATTAGTAAGAAAACCAGGGTTTCAGGGACAATCCAGCTAGATAATCAACAAAGACTAAGACAATCAATAATAGGTGAAGGGTTGCTTTAACCTCTTCTTCATTATGGAAGGAGGGTTGCACACCAGAGATGAACAAACGAGTTAAGACAGCCCCATCACTAGAAGGACAGGGCGCAGGGACAGTCAAGTACATTTGAATAGTTTACATGTGACAATTTATATGGGCCCACATGTTCTTTACCAGCGATGGTTCCAAAAATCCATAGAGACCAAACATTGAAGAGTTTATGGCTATGTTATCTCTGAAAAGATTCAGATCTCAGTTTGGAGGCCACACACACTCCATCCTGGTTTCCTCATATACAATTTCTATGGAGAGTTACCTCCTGCGACTTTACCAGGATTTTCAGTTTGAGTTTTGATTGGCATCTCGCCAATTATTGAGCCATAGGGGGCATAAGTGGGTCCAGATTTCTACTGTTCCCTGTTTGAACTCACTCATTACCCCTCCCGCTCTAAAGTACCGAATCTAAACGGCACCCGACCTTAGAAATGGTTCAAAATCTCTTTTTTTTTTAATTTGCCACGATTTCTCGTTAATCACCTCAACAGCCCGGAAACATGGTATCTCATTACGCCAAACTGCTGTAGAATCGTAAAGAAGTGTTGGGGTGGTTAGCACGGAACCCAAAACGAAAGTTATGTCTCTACACAAAATAGTTTTGGACAAATGAAGTTTCAAAATCAAGTCAAAATTTCGATACCATCGGAATTTTGACATAAGTTTTTTTACTTAATTTATGCCAAAACAAAAACACTACATCGGTGGTAGAGATAAATACACTTTTTTTTCAAATGTTCCCATCCAACCCCGTCTTCTTTACATCTCCAGAAATTTTGGTTGATGATATATTGTTCCGGGGCCCCCCCTTGGCTTTCAAATCACATGGGTCACAAAGTTAGCAAAGTCACAACCCAAAATTCCTTAGTCTATAGACCAGTACCGACCAAGCACGGCGTTTTGTTTTCCTTTCTAACTCTAGCGAATCAGTCTGCCCTACTATAAATAACCAATTTGTATTACTAAGGCACATTTCTATGCTCTCATACTATTCATCAACTGAGTTAAAAAACAGTCGTTATTAGCACGACAGGCCAGATTTCTTCATGTAACATAAATGTAAATTTCTTTCACGAACCAATCGACATCCAGCCACCCAGTGGTTGCTGATACAGGGAATTTTCATTCTGCAAAACCGAGAACAAGGTCTATAGAAATATTACAACGCCTTGACAATTTCGCAGGGCCCAAAAAAAGGCGCACAATTCTCATTGGGGGAGTGAATGTAACCTAGTGAGTGCTGCGTGCTATTTCATGCTGATTAGCATGCTTTACATTCTTGCTAACATTGTAGACATTGCTCCTTTACCGTCTTAGAAAGATTTTAGATCACATCATAGCCTTGGTGCCTTGATACTATAACAGTAGTAGTTTAAAAGGGGCTAATGTGATGACTGTTTGATTTAACGATGTGACAATACATGATGATAGTAAAGCATTTGGAGCCGTAAGTAAAAAGATAAAAACGGAATATGTAAAGTTAAATATCCCTAATATTAATAAAATAAAAAGCACCTCTGGTTTATTGATTATGCCCTGCTCAGCCCAATTATTGTCTGCTTCGAAAATTTTTCTAGTCACAATCCATAATTTGATAGTTTTTTTCTTTATTAATAAATAAAGTTTATCGCCAGAAGAACCCGAATGTGATAGAATATGTATGCAAATGTACGTACTGCAAATAACCATACATTATGGTTTTATTCAGCCGGGTCCTTGCAAAACATTTCAACAACATTCAGTAAAACAACACAGAGCTTAAAAAATATAGATACATCGATCTTCTAGCAGTCGCTTTCTTGCACATTTGAGGTAGTTCAGTCTAATTGGATCTCCTAGGCCTGATTATTCCAATCTAAACTGTTAATGCTAAAGTATTTCTAGACGTGCTATGTCCGGTTTGGGAAACTGTCTCTTGCTGGTAAATGAAATGTAATCATAGAAAGAACAAAAGGACTCATGTTTATAAATTCTTACAGAAAATTGAAAAAAGGAACTGGTAGGTAGAAGGTGTTTTTTTTTGTATTCATTAATCAGCCACTTTATTTTATTTTTTGCAGGAGTGTAAAAAGAATGCTATTTTGTGGTGGTGTCAAACATATCTTTTCTTGAAGAAGTTGATATTTTCATTGTCTTCTACTTTTCCCGTATAGTAAAAGTTTGACAGTCTAGGACTTGTATCACCCAATGCTGTGGCCAGCTGCAAAAAGACTCTGTAAAGATGTTCTACCACAGCAGAACAGGTGATTTTTTTCTTTCATGGGGGGCGTGTACTACAATCAACACAACAATTTATTATTTTTAATATTACATTAGGTAAAAAAGATACCAATTTAAATCTAATGTCCAGAAGGTGGGCACGAAATAGGTATGATGCATATGGTATGTGATATGGGTACTACTTAGTACTGTTCAGGGTATATAAGAGTGTTAGTTTTATAGTAAAGGCTTTCTCTTGGAATCGTTGTTATTTTACTAAACAATGTGCTTCAAGCCTATGGAACATTGACATATTTATCTTCTAGGACAAGAAAACAAAACACATACTCCGATTCTCCAGGGTATAACACCACCTTCTTCCTTTGTCGAATAAGCTAAATATGTGTATATGTGGTTGTTGTGGGTTTTTTTGTTTATCACTACACTTTCTCAATACAGAGGAAAAAATGTATACAGAATAATTTATATATGACGAGTCTAGGAGCACACAGAAATTCTGCCCTAACATAGTCATTCCATATTTGTAGGCTATACAATATAATGTCCCTACCATCAGCATGCTATGAAAATACACAGTGTGAGCGGCCATAGACGTGTCTATTGGCTGATTCAGTGCGGATGAAGGACCACCCTGATGGACATCTCACGCACCCCCCAGCGCATGCCGAGAATAAGCAGCGCACCCTTGTGTGTAGAGATGGTAGGAATTTTTTCAACTTGCTAACTTGTGTAGCTTGGTCATTGGGGGAACATTAAAAAAAAGTTTGTAGTAGTTATCATGTAGTTTCTGCATAAATTAAGTTCCAAATTAAAGTCGAAATTCACATTTTCGAAATTTTTGACCGATCTTTGAACCCTTAATTGTGCAAAAAAAAAAAAAACTTTTTGTTGTTTGTGAGTTAGGAGAGGTTGTTTTTAGGAGACATGATTAGAGTTTTTTTTAGAGACGGATTAGAGAGAGAAGGTAGGACATACTCTTTAAGTAGTATACCCCAACTTATCTACATCTCCAGCAGTTTGGGAAGTTTGGTGATGATACATGTCAGGGGCCTTTGCAATTAATTGAAATCAGCAGAAATTTGACCATCTCTATTGGGCGCCGGCATTTACTTATAAAAAGTAATTTAGATCGATATGAAAAATGCGGAAGGAGTTACGGACAGATCAATCAAGGGGGCCCTCTTAAGTATGATCTCAACTTTGGGGGTGAGCAAATAATACCCTACTAGAGGTTTGAATAAGAGAGGAAACCAGAGTACCGTAGATTAAACCCACGCAGACAGAAGTGAACATACACTTTTTGGCACATATGGATGTGAAAACACCCCCCCCCTCCAAAAAAAATAATCAGCTATGGTGTTAGGTGGGAAGGGTGGGGTGGTCATGTTGCTCTTTGCTGGGACAATAGCTTGGGTGAAGCTGGAGAGAAAGCAGGTGGATCTTCTATCAGTACTGCATTTATTAATTTGTTAGCGGTAGCCCTACTGGCATAAAAACAATGAAGTAGCAGAGCCTCATGAAAGAAGCTGACTAGTTGGTGGCCTATTCCATTTGGCTCTGTTTGCGTATGTGAAAGGTGACTCATGCTGCCAGCTTATCACAGGAAACCAAGAGCACTGTGTAATCATCAAGTCTGTGGGGGGATCTTTCCTTTTATGGCAGCTGTGCTCTGGTCTGTGAGCTGGGCACCCTGAGCCTCCCCATACTCAATACAGTACAGAAGTAGGGATAGGCAGGGCACACATGTGGCTGCTTCTAGTTAGTTTTCAAATGAAAGCATTGTTGGTGGGGCTGGAGAAGCTGAGTGATGGCCCCCGCTCCGCTCGTTGAAGCACAAGCCTTTGGCCAGCAGGAAAAAGCAGAAATAGTGTTTGGCCATCAATACTCCGCTGTAAGAGTGCGTCCTTATACAACACAGAGTGTATTAATGGTTCCATTGATAAATTTTTCTTTTAATCCCTGTGGATGAAAAGAAAGAATTTGTTAAGTATCCAAAGATTCAGATAATCCCACAGACCAATATCAAGAGATAAAGCAGTGTGCCCCATGTTATTTTTACAGGTTCATTTCTTTGAATTCAATTCTTCAACCATAACATAGGAATAACGGCACAGTTCTTTTTCCATTACAAAAAATTCCTTGTTTACGAAAAAGATGCTGCGCTGCAAACAAATTATGATTGACAGTGCACTGGGGAGTAGGGATTCAATTCTGCAAGTTAAACCACCAGGGTTAGGGATAAAAGAAATGTTACTGTATACATAATATTATTGGAGATGTGATTGTTGTGTAATAAAAAAAGAGAGAAAAGAGTAAAAAATGTTTAGCACTGTGTACAAATATATGTTGAATGACACATTCACATTTCATATTACCCCATTACCTTATTATGTTTGGTGTATTGGGTGGTAATTATGCCCTTTATTCTCTGTAAAAAAACATTGGTGGGGACTTCTGGACTTTGTCACGGTTCTAGTAAAGTCAAGAAACAAGTACCTACCAAGAAACAGATGATGATCAATCATCAATAAGACTAGAAGCCGTAATAGACTCAGTGTACGGCTCATCAACCCTTCTAAGGGCAAGTCAGGCAGAACATTTTAACTTGGAGATTTGCACTCGAAAGACCCGTGAGAAAGATCCAGTGAAATGTCACAAATGTAAGCAGTAGCGAGAAAGAGCATCATATTTTCCACATGTTAGCATACATGACCATAAGTTGCGCTTTTTATTTCCTGTCTTTCCCCACTATTTTAATGGACGAAAGCCACCTACAGGATGGCTCCGGTCCTGGCTCGGCCGGCAATTTGCAGGTACCGCACGGGTGCGGTGCGAAAACACAGTAAGGTTGAGCTCCATTGTGATTGTTTTGGGAGCGGACTCTTGAGTGTGTTTTCTTTAGACACACCAAACAAAAAACGGCTCCTATGTCCCATGGTTCAGTCTACACAAAAACCATGCAGAAAGCCCAGATTGACCAGGGATGGCCTTGGTGGTGATTCTTGGATATTTTTCACCTCTCTCGATATCCTCCTGCACAGTACAGGTGTCACGTTTGACTTCCGGACCACATCCTCGCTGAAATTTTCTACCAATGCGGAACATCTTGTATTTTAAATAATACTTTGACTGTAGCCACCGGAACTTGAAAACATTAGATATGGCATTGTAGCCCTTTTCCTGACGTGTGCGCACCCCAATGCGCAGCAGCGTAGGTCTCACTGAGCTCCTGGTCTTAGCAGACTGTCACAAACAGCTGCAGAGAGCTGCTGTTTGTCACCTGTGAGGATTAAATTAACACAGTTTTCTCATATAGGAATTAGGATGCTTGAACGCTTGGACTATTTTGACTGGTATAGATACTCTGAATTTTCCCAGAGGACTGTGACAGTTGAGAAGGGTGTATGAATAATTGTGGACAGGACACTTTTTGCTCAACATGTAAAGAAAAGCGTGAAATTAGTTATTGCCACAATACTGCTCTCGTACATGTCGTATTGTCTTTGGAGACACCTATTTAATTCAGTCAATCTGATGGCTCTGAGTAATTTTGTCATCCGGAGTAATGACTGTAATTAAAAGATTTGTGGAGAACTGAAGTGTGGTTCAGAAAACATGTCTTGGGTTATCTTGGCATTAAATTAGGTGATTTTCCTTAGGATCTGTCCACCTTGGTATGTTGTAGTATGTAATAGTATAGAAGGGTGGGCTACCATCTTTTCTAGCACGCCATGGGTTTGCTCAACAGCATTATAACAAATAACAGTACTAAGGAAACTAAGCAGACCCTAAATGAAAACTTGACACTACATATCAGAGAAGTAGTCAACATCTTGTGTTTAGCCAACGGTTACCTAGGAAACCAGCTGCCACATGGCGCAGAAGTCTTCAAGCCTACAAACAGGAAAATTGACCTAAACTGGAAAAACTAATGACTCCTGAGATTCTAAGGAAACAAAATGAGACCCATTAGGAGAACGGGGGATGAGAACCGTATTAGGCAGGTGTGTGCGGGACGATCAGTTGGGTCGTCATTGATCGGCGTGTGTGCTACAAGTCAGGGTGTGCTCACTTGTGCTGTTGTTGAATAGAGAAACACAGAAAGACATAGATTGTAATATTAGGCCTTCCCCAGAGGAGTTATATTAACAATTTAATGACCACTAGGTAAGGAATATTAACCAGTTCAAAGAGGCCTCTGCGGTGATACATTGCAATGCTTTCTCATTAAATGCCTTATAAAAATGTTGTTAATTCAGTCAGTTGTCTCACATGCCAGTATGTCCCATGTGGAAAATGTTTCAAACCACTGAGGGCTATATATGTTAATTATAAACACTGATTGTGTTTTGTAAGCCAAGGAGATTAATATTAAATGCTTGATATGATACAAATAGCATGTACAAATAAAAAAAAGACCTCAAAGCATACCTGGTTCATATTATGACAATGGAGAAGGTTAACGCCCTACAATCTCAACAGGTGGGGGTCGCGAAATTTTTCAGGCACTGGCGTAAATTTCTTGTCACGGAATTGAGCCGCTCTGACCTGCAGACTTTCATGGTGGCATTTAAAGACACAGAGTGGTACCTCTTGGAACAGGTCAGGGGCTCCTTGGGTCCCCTAGAAATGCCGGCAATGTAGGAGTGGTTGGGACATTCTAGGCCCGCGGTAGGGTAGTGACCTCCACAGGACTCGTGGGTACTGTAAGGCCCTAACTTGGGATGTGCCGTAGTTTTTCATTCTTGCTCGCTCAGGTGACTGGTGGTATTTGCGCGGGGGGGGACGACGCTCCTGTACAGGGTGGTGAGGGGTAACGCAGTGTTTCTGTTAGATTTGTTTGATGATGTTGTTTTTGTTTATGCCTATAGTCCTGGGTGGAATCCCCTCTGACGGCTTAACCCCAAAAAAAAAATCCAACAAAGCGAATCTTGGTTTTAAAAAAATAAATAAACCATGCTGCGACGGCCCAAATAAATCTATTCTTGTCCACCGTGTTGTTAAAAAAAAAAAAAAGAAATCTTCTGAGCTCTGCTGGAGTGACCCCTACTCCTTGACGTCCCACAAAGAAAGAGGCTTGATTTCCGGTCTTGCATAGTAAGTATGGGGAAAAATGTTCCCACGCTTACTGTGCCGGTCTGTCACGTCTTGTAAAAAAATGTTCATGTCAAAATTTTTTTGACTTGATACGCCTTGGGCGTATTTCCGGTCCATTTGGGTGGTGTTTCTATCACTTTGTGAACTTTTACAATGGACCAGGCCACCTCACCTCTTCCCCGCAGGGGGTGCCTGGTTGTCTCCCATTGACTTACAGTGTACACAGGTGCTCGGTAGAACACACCAACATGCCATGTGTTCGGACTGAACACACAAACACTTTGGTGCTCGGTCATCACTATAGATAACCTTGTTTTCTGATAAATATGAAATGGAAACATACAAATCACATTTGCACATTAGGGGTAAACAATAAAGTAGGAGTGGCTTACAAACGTAAACACCAAAAGCAAATAAAAAAAGCCCAAATGAAATTGATTATGTGGCATTACAACAATGTTGTGTATGCATGTGTGTGATTGTGTGAACCTGTGAGATTATGTGAAAATAAGAAAAACTATAGTAATATGTGATTGGGAAATTACCATAGTGTTTATATAAAGTTTATATAATGTTTAAATATAATACCTATACATGTTTACATTGGTATTCATGAGATTTAAATCAACACTGATTAATAATAAAATAAAAAAGTAGAAAAAGGTACATCAACTAGTAACATAATAATGTAAATGAACAACGATAAAATAGAAAAGTAAAACAAAAGATGCATATAGTACATCAACTAGTTTCCAACCAAAAATGATCACTTTTTGGTCTAACAACCTAAGCTGATGAAAGTGAAATCTTGTGATTGCTTTTAGTAGCTGCATCTTATTACTCTTTAATAACCCAGGATGTTGAGTCATGGAAGGTTGATGTGGCATAAAATATAATCATTTAGATTTCATTATCTTATTTTGCTGCCAAGAACACCATAAACTGCACATATCGAGCCAGAAAGTGCAGATGTTATTCACTCTAAGAAGACAGTTCAGGGACTACGATGAATTTTGCTATCAGTGTAATATAATTGTGAGCTATGTTCTCTTCCCTAGCACGAGGATTTAATAATATCTAACATTCTTATAAAATTGCTGCTGCTCGGAACTAAAAGGCTTTGAGGGATATTTTCTAATCTGACAGCTAATCTCTCCAAAGACATTGTGACAAATGAGTAAGTATGACATTACCAATGTTCCGTCTATCTTAATACTGGCTTGGTTTAACAGTCTACTAATAAATGTGGATGTGTAGGCAGATGCTGACATCCCTCCTGGGCCCACTTGTGAAAAACATAGATGGAAGTGATGATAAATCAAACCGCTTTTCACACTCTTTACCTTTATTTATGAGCAAAAAAATACACTTTCACAGGGTATAGTTTAAGAGAACATGTCAGTTGGGGGCATAACATATTAGATATAGGCTTTGTAGTATACATTTCCCAAGAGATGTCAATATGTAATCTGCACTACACTGAATATACAATCAAATATATTCAAGTGTCTGTCTACCAATGCCTGCAATAATTTAGTATCCTGGACCGGACTTTCAATATTTTGAGAAGTTAAAATCAGAAGTTTGCATTTGCTTAGGATAATTTGTATAAACCTCACTTTATATCCTCTTCAGAGATTTTATACTAATAAACATGGGTATATCATTTAAGACATTTAAATTGCAAGCCAGAGGTTTTGATTTTACAAGCATGTTCATATTTTACCTTTAATGTCACAATTCTAATAGGTCTCAAAGTTACATACAGTACACTTGGTTAATATTTCATAGCATTGCAACTTTTCCCTGTTTCTTCTTCGGGATCTCTTCTTCAAACCTAGTACTCTATCAATATTCGCGACTCTGCAGTTTCATGATTTGCCTCTTTCAATTGCACTTCTTCTCCTCACACCTCCCTGTTGTGGTCCCACAAGGCTCAGTCCTTGGCCCGCACCTATTCTCCCTTTACACCTCCTCCAATGGCAAACTCATCTCATCCTTTGCCCTGCAATAACATTTATATGCTGATGAGACCCAAATGTATGTATTCATCCATGCCTTTACTCCCTCTGTCCTGGACAATATCTCTCAGTGCCTATCAGTCATATCTTGATGGATGGCTGACAGATTTCCAAAACTTAACCTGAAAAAACAGCCCCATCACCTTCTAAGCCTCCCCCCAAAGTCTGACTTACATTAATTACCACATTTATATCCCCTATTCCACAAGTTCGCTGCCTTTGTATCACCTTTGACTCTGCACTCTCCTTTACTCCCCGCAGACAGACATTGCTAGATCCTGTCACAACATCTGCCACATCTGCACAAAATCCCCTTCATTTCACCAGAAACCACTAAAGTCTTGGTACATGCTCTCATCATTTCTCTTGACTACTGCAACATCATCATCATCCTCTCATGTCACCTCTTCAGTCCATAATGAATGGTGCTGCTAGACTCATTGACTCCTCTAACAGCTCAACATCTGCCATTAATTACTGCATATCTCTACACTGGCTTACAATTCAGAGAATCAAATTCTGTGCCTTGCTTTTAAATCTCTCCACATTACCTGTCCTACTTACATTTCCAGCCTGGTTCATAAATATACCAATAGCCACCCCCTCCACTCCTCTAGTGTCCTACTAATGACATCCCCACTCATAACATCATTACATGTGTCAAAACTTCTCTAGGGCCGCTCCTGCACTCTGGAACTCTCTCACCCCATTAGACTTACTCCTAACATTCCCACCCTGCCAGTTCCTTCCCCCCACCTATTGTATACTCCCCCCCCATCCTATTAGATTGTAAGCCCAATCGGGCAGGGTTCTCTTTTCCTCCTGTGTCATAACCTGTACCTGTGTGTTATCTTGTGTTGCATCTTAACTCTAATTTAATGTTGGTGCTATATAAATAAAATGTGCTGCATTATATTTGTCCTTAATATGCCATCTTTTTTATGAAATCCAGTTAAGATATACAACAACATATATAACAACAGGAGTACTGTTTGATATGATATTTGACATTATAATATATTAATATATTCCCATTAGTTAGGTATTTCATATCAGCTAAAAAGATACCGTATATACACGAGTATAAGCTGACCCGAATACAAGCCGAGATACCCAATTTTAGAAAAAAAATCGGGATGACTCGAGTATAAGCCTAGGGAGAGAAATGCAGCAACTAAGGCACAGAAACACATAGCAAATGTACTTTTGTTTTGAGGTGCAATTATTTAATTCAGCAGATTTGTAAGTTAATTACAAAGCCCCTGAGCATTGTATCATCACTAAAAGTGCTGCTGGAGATGTAGAGAAGGGATGTGGGAACATTGTAAAGAAAAAAGTATTGTTCTAGCATATCAAGTTTTTTGCAAATAAGTTCAAATTTGACTTGACTTTGAACCTAATTTGTGCAAAAACTACATAAGCTAGAGCAAAGTTTTTTTTTTCAAATGTTCCCACAGCCCTTTTCTACATCTCCAGCAAATTTGGCGATGATAGCATGTTCAGGGGCTTTGTAATTCACTCATAAAGTCCACCTACAAAATGCCACAATTTTTTGACCCGAATTTCATTTTTGGAGCACATTTCAGGTGCTAAATAATAATTCGGCTAATATACGAGTACATACGGTAAGCTAAAATCATCATTTACAGTCAGGTCCAATATTGGGACATTGAAACACTTTTAAATACACCACTCTGCTCTATACACCACCCTAATTGATTTGGAATGGAACAAACACAATGTGCTTTAACTGCAGACTTTCAGCTTTAATTTGAGTGTATTAACATCCAAATCAGGTGAACAGTGTAGGAATTACAACAGCTTGCATATGTTCCTCCCACTTAAGGGAGCAAAAGTAATGGGACAGAATAATAATCATAAATCAAACTTTCCCTTTTTTTATACTTGGTTGCAAATCCTTTGCAGTCAATTACAGCCTGAAGTCTGGAACACATAGACATCACCAGACACTGGTTTTCATCCCTGGTGATGCCCTGCCAGGCTTCTACTGCAACTCTACTGTCTTTAGTTCCTGCTTGTTCTTGGGGCATTTACCCTTCAGTTTTTCCTTCAGCAAGTGAAATGCATGCTCAATTGGATTCAGGTCAGGTGATTGACTTGGCAATTGTATAACATTCCACTTCTTTCCTGTAAAAAAACTCTTTGGTTGCTTTTGCAGTTTGCTTTGGGTCATTGTCCATCTGCACCCTCCAATGAGTTCCGAAGCAGAGGTCCAAAATATGAGCAGATAATATTGCCCAAAACACTTCAGAATTCATCCTACTGCTTTTGTCAGCAGTCACATCATCAATAAATACAAGAGAACCTGTTCCATTGGCCATTATCATGCATGCCTACGCCATGACACTACCATGCTTCACTGATGAGGTGGTATGCTTAGGATCATGAGCGGTTCCTTTTCCATGCTTTTCTCTTCCCACCACTCTGGTACAAGTTGATCTTGGTCTCATCTGTCCATAGGATGTTGTTCCAGAAATGTGAAGGCTTTTTAGATGTCGTTTGGCAAACTCTAATCTGGTCTTCCTGTTTTTGAGGCTTACCAATGGTTTGCATCTTGTGGTGAACCCTCTGTATTCACTCTGGTGAAGTGTTCTTGTTGTTGAGTGTTCTTGATCTGGCCAACTGTTGTAAAGGGTGTTTTCTTCACCAGGGAAAGAATTCTTCGATCGTCTACTACAGCTGTTTTCCGTGGTCTTCCGAGTGTTTTGATGTTGCTGAGCTCACCGGTGCGTTCCTTCTTTTTAAGAATGTTCCAAACAGTTGTTTTGGCCATGCCTAATGTTTTTGCCATCTCTGATGGGTTTGTTTTGTTTTTTCACCCTAATGATGGCTTGCTTCACCGAAAGTGACAGCCCTTTGAATCTCATATTTAGAGTTCACAGCAACAGATTCCAAATAGCACACTGGAAATGAACTCTGGACCTTTTATCTGCATGTTGTTATTGTGATAATGAGGGAATATCACACACGCCGGTGCTGAGATCGGGCATAATCTCCATGTGCCTGCAGCTTTTTTCTGCACACATTCACCCGATTGGAGCACAACTACAGAAATTGGTCTCCTTAATTCCCAAACAGTTACAGGGTGTTTCAAAAAGAAAAGGGTGATACAAAATTAAATAAAGCTTTTCCTTTGTGATGAGCAGAACAGGCAATATTTGTATTCACAGAATATCACAAATTTTTCGCCCAATATTTGCAACAAATATGTAAATTTGAGAATTTTGATTATTACCTTCATTGCAATATTCACCAATATTCGCTGAACATAGTGCAGATATTCGCAATATTTTGTCAACACTATCACATAAAAACGAATAGGTTATTACCTTAATTAGCACTTGTACGTGCACATACTACAAACACAATGCATTGCAGTTTTAGGTATTGATGTAAAAAATCTTGCATTTTCGCGATTACGAAGATATAGCACTATATTTGAGATCTTCATGAATTCTCGAAGTGGCAATATTCAAAATAAAAATTAGCATTTCGAATATTCGTGATGAACACTACTTGTCACCAACATTTTTTAAAAAGGTTGCTGGCATCAACTTTAAAATGAGCATGACTTTTTTTTAAATAAGATAATACAATGTTTTAATTTTGAACATGCTGTCTTTGTACTATTTACAATTAAATATCGAATATAAGTGTTTTTTACTTCAGCAATTCAACATCCTGGATATATTAACCTTGGAGAAAAACCAGCAGCTACAAATACCCTTTATGTATCATGTCATTAAGGTCTTCTGTATTTCAAGCTATACCCTATCATCCATGTAACCTAAGCATCAAATTAAATGATTGACATGAATTTTGATTTGTTTGTTATGAGTTGACATGATCAAAAACAAAGTGTAAATATAGGAATAATTACATTCGACAGTCAGGGTTTTTTTAATAAAGTATGTTATTTTTCAAATTAATTTTATATTATAAGAAAAGATCAACAACATTATAAAAAAAATGTTTCTCCAAGGTCAGTGACGTCACATCCGGCACCTGGAACGCATAGTTCCTGGTTGTGCTGACCGGATGTGATGTCACTGACGTCACATCCGGGTTTACAAGTCGGTTTTTCACTGACAGGGCGGGTCGAACACCCGTACTGTCCGCCGGCGAGAAGGAGGGCGAACATGCTTGTTCGCGGCCAAACTGTCTGCCTTGCGGGCAGTTCGGCCATCACTACTGACCAATAAGAGGAAAAGATAAAACATGTAACAAATATAACCCCTTCTGTTCCTGGATTTATTTATTTCAGTTTTTATGAATTAACTCTTTTATTTTGCCTAAAGAGCATTGGGGAACAAAGAGCAAGAAATATTTATATTACAAACTTTTTTATAAAGCCCCTGAACATTTTATAAATTTTTTTGTACATTTTATAATGGTTGAAAGGAAATACCAGCTATCATACAGGTACAAACTATGACACAGGAGGAAAAGAGGACTCTGCCCAATCGAGCTGACAATTTAAGAGGAAGGGGATGCAAACATTCATTTATCAGGCAGGGAAGAAATATCACTGATAATAACTTGTAGGTACACTGATAATCATTGAGGCCACAGGTAAACTTTAGGCAGGGCCGCCATGAGAAATTTTAGGGCTCCATACTAGGGCGGATCGGACTTTTAAAGAAGTCCGCGGATTTGACTTTCAAACGGGTGGATCAGACTTTTAAAGAAGTCCGCCATACGCCTGTTCGCGGACAGATTCAAATTCCCTGCCTCTAGGCGGGGAATTTGAATCAGAAAACCCGGAAGTGACGTCAGTGACATTACATCCGATCCCTGAAACGCATAGTTTCTGGTTAAGGGAGCCGGATGTGACGTCACTGACGTCAATTTCTGTTCTCGAGTCAGTTTTTGACTAGAAGACCGGCTTCATGCCCGGTCTTCGAGTGAAAAGATTCTTCCTCCGGCACGATCTCGCAGGTTCTGATCCTGCCAAAGGAAGAATAGAGATCTACTTGTCGCCGGCGAACAGGGCGGGTCGAACACCTTTACTGCTCGCCGGCGAGAAGGAGGGCGAACATCCATGTTCGCCGCTGAACTGTCCGCCTTGCAGGCAGTTCGGCCATCACTACATTTAACAATAAAACTTTTACAGAAGTGTATGCATGATTAAGTATAGTTGTTTGTACAGCTATTTGATGTGTTCGAGCTTTAATATCAACTCAATCTGCCACTACATGTCACTAGCGTACACCTGCTATCAATTTACAGATCAAGTCACCGGCTTCTTTTACACACATGGGGGAGGAGGTGGGGGAGTAGAAAGGGACACTGCAGGTTTTACCTGTATAACCAGTTTTGTATATTTATTTGTATATTGATTTCAAAATCAAATTTGAAATTTCGACTTGATTTTAAACATATTTTATGCAAAAACTATTTGTGTTTGAGGAATATTTTCTTTTTTGTAGTATACACTCAACCGTTCTCTACATCTCCAGCAAGTTTGGTAATGATACCATGCTCAGGGGCTTTGCAAATTACTCACATTTTCAAAAAAAAAAACTTTTCTAATGCTGTCTACATTGCATTTATAAGCAGTTCCAGTTCCCTAGTCTCTACAATTGGTATTTTTGCAGCATTATATAGAACAGCAGAACAATGTTTTAGGAACAGTAACTTATAGAATAACTGTAGTTAATTTCAAATAGATCTGCAAACAATCTAACAAATTGTAAAGGGACCAGGACACAAGAATTCCCTAAACAGTTTGAGAGCCACTGATATAGAACAACAAAATGTTTGTAAATATATAATAATTTGAATAATTTAGTCTGCATATAAACAAAAGGAATTATGCTGGTGACTGTCCAAAACCATATTTTAATTCCTTCATCAGTATTAATCTGGGTCATGTAACAAAGCTTTGCCATGCTATTAAAACACATTAGGTATTAGGGCATATAGAGAACATTTAGTTCACCATGGCATTGTAACATTTTTTCCTGTGTATGTGATTTTAATTGTTTTAATATAAAAGAAAGCAGTGTTCATCCTTTTATGAAATTTGATTTAATGACTTAAGCACGTTCATTATTAGTTCATTATGGTTCTGAGGAATTGAGGCCTCCTGAGCTAGATGAATGTCCCACACTAATCTAGCCTCAATTAAATTATAATCATTTTGTACAAAATTCAAGTACTTGTGATATAAAGTGTGGAAATAACTGTTAAAATATCAGATGATAGAACTGGGACTAAGTGGGATTTTATTGTTTCGATGTTAACATCTCCAGCACATTCTAAGCACCCTTTCCTTGCGAGATGCTTTCCTATCTTTTTTCTTTGTGCAAATTTCTGATCTTAAAGAAAAAGTATTCTGCATGCATCATTACTTTTTAAAAACTCATTGACAAGCGCATTGACATCAGTGGAATAGTGTCTGCATCTCAAGATTTTTTACATCAGTACCCAGAACTACCGTGCATTGCATTTTCAATATGCACATATACAAGTTCCGATTTGTGAAATGAAGGTAATCATTGGAAAGTACCATTCATTGCGTTCACAATATGCACATGTACAGGTGCCAATTTGCACAATAAAGGTAATAATGACTGGAGATCACAAATTCTTGAATTTATTGTGAATATTCTGTGAAAATGTTTTAACGTTTTGTGAATATGAATATTGCCTATGCTGGTTATCACTAACTACTGCGACTACATTTCTAGCCCTTGTAGTCTATCAGTTATCCAATTTTTGTTTTGATAGATTCCCATTATTCAGAGTTTTCTTTTTATATTAAAATAAAACTTTTTGCAGCAAGTTATCAAAATAAACACTTTAGCATAAAAGAGGTTCATAAAAAAGGCAGTGTTTACATCATAAAGGTTGTGTGCATATACCACGAGAAATTTAAGGCTGGTCACACACACTGTGTAGGTCACAGGTCAGCAGCACATACTCACTGTTCTATGCTGTCCCGGGGGATGCTCTAAGCTGGCTTCGGCATGTCACCTCTCTCACAGCTCAATTTGCATATGAATGTCCCGCGACCCCCCCGTGCCCCGGGGGGGGGGGGGGGGGGGGGGGTCAGCGGGGCATTCATATGCAAATTGAACTGGGACATTTATATGCAAATTGTTTTGACAATGACAGGACTGCAAAAGTATAAAGGCAATAAATGGGCTATCTTCAAAGACCACATGTGGAAAGTCACCCCCAGTGTCATCTCCACATGTGCTCCTTCAGAGGGTGCCAAATGGCTTGTATTGGATACAGTGATAAACGTATCCAATACAATTCAAAGTAAAACCAAACACATTTCCAATTGTAATAAAAATGTTATTATAAACAAACATAAATACTGTTTTGAAATCTTTCATACCAAATTATTCAAGAGATTTTATCATTCAAATGATACATTATATAATTTTTTTAATGTACTTTTTTTTGTAATAATAATTGTGTGTTTCAAACATTATTATATTCAGGATGTCTACAAGACACTTATACGGACATATTTTTGGAAGTTACAGGCTTACAACACGAAAAAACATTCCATTAGAGTCTATGGTGCGCTTTTGGTACAGAAATCTGAACCTTGCAAGAGCGCTAGGGAGGTTAAAAGGTATTTATAATTTATTGTTTGCTAATAGGTACTTTTAAAACTGTATATCTTTATTGATTTTCACAGACTAATACATGAGACAAACAGAACAAGACAGGTGATGCATCGTCTCTCAAGGGCCTCACAGCGATGCGAGTACTGTACAGAGAAAGCAGTACCTAGTTACAAAAAACTAGAAACTGTTTCATAGTGCCATCTCGTAGTAGTCAACTCAAGAGACAGGGTATCAGAGAGGTTAAATAACAAGGAAGGAAAAAAAAGCAGGAAAAGAAAAGAAAAGGGCAGACGGAGGAAAGGGAAGGAGGGGGGCAGGGGGGGAGCGTGGAGATGTTGGGGTGGAACATCTCTTGTGATTGAAAACATTCAGAAGTTGTCAGGTAGTAGGCCGGTGATACTGGATCAGGGTATTATATGTGGTATTTAGCTATAAGGTCTCTATAAGATTGCGTGTCTTTGAAAAGCAGCCACGGTGCCCAGGCCTTGTTAAATTTATTGTGAGTGTGTAGTAAATCCGCCGTCAGTGATTCCATGCGCTCAACTGGTGACAGTTCCACGAGCCACTTCAACAGATGGAATATCAGGCGATTTCCAATGCCTTGGGATGACTGCCCCAGCTGCTGCCAGAAAGAATTTGAGCAGGTCTTGTGAGGGAACATCCCTGGGGAGCAATGTGAGCAACACTATCTCCGGGATGGGGAGAACTGACAATTTCGTGACTGCTCGGAAAAAATGGAAAATAGCCTCCCAGAAGGTCGAGAGATGTGAACAAGTCCACCATATGTGGAGCATTGAGCCGGCCTGTAACTGGCATCGCCAGCATAAGGGAGAGGTCTGTGGATACCCTGAGGGCACCTGTACCAGCGGGTTACTATTTTATAGCTCTGTTCTTGTGCTGTAGAAGCGACAGTAATGGAATGAGTATTAGAGAAAATAGTTCGGACCTCAATGTCGGAAAAAGACTGGTGTAGATCTCTTTCCCACTGTACTCAGAAATGGGGCCGGGGGGTAGGGGTGGCATCAGTGAGCAGGGTATAGAGTAGTGACAGAGCATGTAAAGGTTTCTGTGGGTGGTGACACAGGGCTTCGAATTCAGTTGGTCGGTTATGATAGTAAGGGTATTTAGTAGTGGTAGTGAAGAAGTCTCGTAGCTGAAAATAAGCCAACCAACCCCCGCTTGAAGGCAGAGTATCAGATTGAAGCTGTGCTAGTTGTTTAAGTTCGCCGGTCGAGAGAGCTGAGAATAAGGGGGATGGGCGTTGCGCTGACCAACCGAGGAACACTTTGGATCGGCATCCCGGTCCAAAGTCAGGGTTTGACATTATTGGTGTCATTGGCCCATGGTATGAGGTAAGATCTAGTCTGTTAAGGCGACGGTCCCATACCTGTAACAGTGGATGTACCATAAATGGTAGTTCCAAAGTAGAGGGACGTTGATGGGGTCGCACCCACAGAAGGGACGAGGGTAGCACCGTTGAACTCTGGGCTTCAAGTTGTAACCATAATTTATGAGGAAAAGAGTGGATACGATCGAGTGCTAAATTTAAAAGGGCGGCATGGTAATAACGCTCAATATCTGGTAAGCTCATTCCTCCTCGAGGTTTGGGTTGGGTAAGTATTGGATGGCGGAGTTGCAGTGACTTGTGCGCCCATATATACCGTAGGAATAGGGACTTCATGGTTTTAAAGAAGCTACTAGGAACCAGGATTGGTACAGTTTGAAGTAAGTATAGAGCTCTGGGTAATATATCCATTTTACATATGGCTATTCGCCCAAACCATGAATGAAAAGAGTATTTCAGCGCTTCAAAGAAAGTCTGATAGCTGTCAGTAAGGGGGAGTAATTCAAGGTATACAGCTGGGACAAGTCCCTTGGAATCCACACACCCAGATACTTAACCGCAGTCAGTTGCCAACGGAAAGGAAACTGCGCACTCAATGATTTTCGGGCACTTTCAGATAGGGTGATGTTTAATGCTTCCGACTTGCCATAATTAACCTTGAAGTTGCTATGTTTACCAAAGGTCTTTAATTCTTGCAACAATGGTGGGAAAGCGACCAGTGGATTTGTAACATAAAGGAGGAGGTCATCGGCATATAATCCGATCTTGTGATGGTTGGGTCCTACGGTAAGACCCTGTATGGAAGGGTTGGCCCTAATGGCGTTAGCCAAATGTTCCATTGATAATATGTATAGGTACGGGGACAATGGACATCCCTGCCTGGTTCCATTTGAGATGGAAACCGGTGGAGATAGAGTACCATTGACCCTGATACGGGCCGTGGGGGAGTCATATAAGACTCCAATTTTATCAATGAGGGATTCCGGAAAGCCAATTTGACGTAATGTTCCGAAGAGAAATGACCAACTAAGGCGGTCGAAAGCCTTTTCGGCGTCTAGTGATAATAAAGAGAGAGGTATATTTTACGTTGGGCTAGAGAGATGAGAGATGATATTGTCTCTCGCCTCTCTTCCTGGAACAAATCCCATTTGTTCCAGGTGGATTAGCGAGGGAATGAGATGAGTAAGTCTAGAGGCTAGTAGCTTTGCAAAGATCTTAATTCTGGCTTTCTAATCTACTGGCTACTGTCTTTCCACCCAGATGCACCTACCCTCCACATCAGATTTCCCGCATTCTGATCACGTAATGATCATCTACAGCTTGTTACTTCTTGGCCAGACGGGACACTCTGAGATCTGGGATAGTGTAAATAGTAAATCTATGGCTTCCTAGCCATTTTAAAGTATTGTGTAGTATCCAGAGACCAATACATCCTGGGCAAACACCTATGTTCCAGTAATGTCTGTAAAACACAACAATAGTAAGTGGTTGTTTTGAATGATGCCTACAATATTATAATTGATATTGTTTATCCTTTATCTCCATAGAGTATACACCTGTAATTTGTCTCATACCTGAGAAAGCCCTCAAGGGGTGAAATGCGTTAGTGAATTGACCATGTAGCATTCTTTGGAAAATCAGGATATTGGTTATAGAGCCACATTTTTTGGGTCCTTTGTTGGTTTTTTATTTATTGTGTGATCTGTATGTGATGAATGCATTCATTGACTCAAGAGGTTAAGTGGTTCAATTAAGACTCAATTAAGATTTTAAACTTGCATTTTCTGAATTTGAAGTGCCTTAAAAACACAGTGATTGGATCTTTATTTGGTACTCTTAGGGCCCCCATACACCTTTAGATTTCTCTTTCAGATCTCCTTTTGTTTTACCAAAACCATGTAATATGAGGGACTTTCGAAACCATCAAGTCTACCTGTGTTCACTCACAGAAGATCCAGCACTACATAGTTGTTGGTAGAACTAAAGGATGTCTGACAAAGAGATCTAAAGGTGTATCGCCAGCTTTAGTGTGATTTAACTGTGGTTCTTTGACACCACAACCCACAATGGGTTTTTTAAATAATTTATTAATTTTAAATATATTTGTTATCAATGCTTCTTTTTCATCATATTAAAAAACCGTTATTAAATGAAAGCTTCTGAAAAGTTATGTTTCCAGAAAGGTTTTACTTTACAGCCTATTATCAAACTAGAGATAAAGTGCTTCCACCTTGAAAAGAAAAAACAAAACTAATCTTTATCTTTGTGACTGAACACTAAAATATCAATTATTCTAACTCTTTGCAGAAATGTTAAAGCAGTTCAAATGTTTCATAGTGAACAAGATGTTCCCATGTTTCATTGAATTCACATTAACATCTCTTCCACTAGCATTGGCAAAAAGGAATGATTCACAGTGTTCTTTTAAACAGCAGTTGTGTCAATGCTTGCATTGTGGTGCCAGGCGTTTTTGAAAGTGATGTCTGCCGAGTACTGCCAGAGGTAATCCTTGGTGAGCAGAACACAAAGCAGAAGGCACAGAAGGGTAACTGGCAGGTGGCAGGAGGGGATAGGAGAGCCCAAGAGAAAAAAACACATTATTGTTTCACAATTATGTATGAAAATCAAGGTTCTGATCTGTCCCAGACTCCTTATGGCATTACAAATATATATCTTTATAGGTATGGAATTGCTCAAAGACCTCAAAGACCATATAATATTGTTCAATATATAACAGCTATATAAGAGAATATAATTTTGATTAAACAAAACTCCACCTTTCCTTAGCTGTCGTGATACTAGATTCTAGACATGAAATTGGTTATGAGGATACATAGATGCACGGGAAAGTACATTATTACCAAAATAAACCAGAGGCATGAACATTGTGAGTGGAACAATTGTCTTTCATGTTGTTCCTGGAGCTGACAATAACACATTGGGCAAACCTTTAGCTGTAGAATATAAAGTTAGGCAAGGAACACATGATGGCAATAGAGATGGTCGACTTGCTAACTTTGTGAGCCCCTAAACAAGGTATCATCACCAAAATTTCTGGGGATGTAGAAAAGGGTTAAGGGAACATTTGAAAAACATGTTTTTGCTCTAGCACATGTAGTTTTTGCAAAAAGTATTTGTGTTAGAGACATACTTTCTTTACATCTTCAACAAGTTTGGTGTTGATACAATTTTTGAAAAAAATCCAACCATCTCTAGATGGCAGTACTTTAGATGACTCTGGATCTGTGCACAGGTTTGGTTTTTATTTTATGTTCTTGTGTCTCACTCCTAATCTTGTACTTATAAACCCAAAAGATATTTATCTGCCCAGCAGTAATGGCCAGAGTTGAATAGAGATGGTCAAATTTTTTGACTTGCTTACTTTGTGAGCTGCTTACAAAGCCTCTGAAAGTTATATAATCACCAAAATTGCTGGAGATGTAGAGAAGGGTTGGGAAGGGAACATTTGAAAAAAAAAAACAGTTTTGCTTTAGCACATGTAGTTTTTGCATAAATTAGGTTCAAAATCTAAGTTGAAATAAAAATGTTAATTTTTTTTACATGACTTTGAACTTAAGTTGTGAAAAAACTATTTGTGTTAGAGACATACTTTTTTTGCAGTGTACCCTTTGTTTGGCAATGATACCATGCTCAGGGGCTTTGCAATTAATTTGACCATCTCTAGTGTTGAGCTTGAATATAAGATTTTCAAATATTTAGCTCAAATATTGCCATCTTGTGAATATTTGCAAATATATAATCGGATATCCGCCGCAATCGCGATTTTATGCGATCCCATTCATTGCAATGGATCGCAAATTGTTTTTACAGAACCTCCATTGACTTGCATTCATTGTGCATATTTGATTGCATTGCGATTTTTAGAACGCAATATATGTCCACAAGCACGGATATTCGAGATATCATGGTGAGTATTTGCGAAATTACACGGATTTGAATACTGCCTAGTCGCTCATCACAAGTTTAATCTGTAAAAATTTTGCCATCTCTGGTTCCTCCCTTTCATCAACATGCAAGTGAAATGTTTAAATATTACTGGTTCTAGAATTAAGCGTTTACTTGTTTTTAAACTTGGGTATGAATACCGGAAGGCTTGGTTCAGTTTTACTTCATCTGCTATTAGTATATTGGATGGCTTAATGTATACATTTGATTCTTTGTTATTTGTTGTTCTTTGTTGTAGAAATATAGTGGGATTTGAAAGAAAAGGTTAACAAGCTTTAATCTGTTTTTATTCAGTAAATGTTGACTATTGCAACATATTTTTAGGTTTTAGTTCAGGGTTGTCCCAAAGAGGTACATGGAATTTATCTATTATGTTGTAGGAAACAAAGTAATGTTTGTCTCTCAAAAAATCATGTGGATTTGAAGAAATGTATTAACCTGTTTCTGGGCTCTTAAACTTCCACCACTGGAGTTGACCCGTTGCTGACTCTTTGTATGCTCGTTCCAACAGAGCAGCAACACTAGCAAGTTTATATAAACAAATAGATTTTTACAAAAATGTCATCTGAAAAGATTTATTTAAAGACTAGAAAATCATCAAAATTAATGACATATTAATTTTAATTACTTTAGTTTGCTTACAACAACAATGAACATGCATATAATTCTGCTATGAATTAAATTATGCATGATGAAGAAAATGTTGTTTTCATTTAACACTGACTTTTCAAAAGTCATCAATACTCTCTACTTAATTAACTGGGGCAAAACATCTTCATAGAGCTAATTAATTGCAATTTGTAGGATTAGCGATAACAATTTGGCATCTTGACAGGGAAGATGAAATAGCAAAATCAATTTGTTTAAGTCAAGCAAAACCATAAATTATATGACTGAACCTCTGTCTTTTTTTTATTTTAAAATTTTTCTTGTAGCAAGAAAAAATAGTAGTGAAAACGTAAAAGGCTTCTTTAATTAAATTAAACTTACATCGGAAGACTGATGAGAGGAGTCATTTCATACTAATATCCTAAATAGCAGTTCCAGGGGATTGAAGGCTTAACTTGCTCACAGAGTTGTTGCTTTAGAATTATTACATGTATTATGTAGAGTGCAAGCAAGTTATTGGTTGCTTTAGTCACAAGTTCCTGATCACATAAGCTCACAATGACTTTTTCATATATTTCTCTAGTCTCCACAAGACTGTGGATATGTAAAAATAGAAATGCTTTTATGAAATAAAAAAAAATAAAAAACACAGAATCTGATTAAATCGCCTGTAATTTTCTCTTTCTGGAGGCGTTGCTCACTACCTGAATTCCGTCTGCTACAAATTTTTGGATCCAGTAGTTTATTTGATTGGGGGCACGGCCCCTCTCCACTTTTCACTATGTTCTGTTCCTGTCCCGATGCCAGCATATATAGAAAAACACATTATACAGCTGTGGATTGACACTTTAGACTAAAGACTGAACAGTGATCTAAGCTCTAATGACCATTGTACTAAACTAATCAAAGCAGACCTTTTATGTATTTAGTGCTCTAAACGGTGTCAGGGATTTGGGTATTAAGTAGAACCCAGCATTTTAAGGGTTCCAGCATCCAGTAAATTTTATTGTTAATAAAGTCCCTGAACTCAAGGGAAGTCTCACAGTGTAAATGAAAAATAAAGTTGCTTACTTCAGCCCAGGGAAAGCAGCTTCCATCAGCAGTGTCAATTGATGTGTATTCTACTCACAGCCTTTCCCTCTCTCTGATGAAAGCAGCTGAGGGCCCATTTCACTGCTTGGTCTTAGCCAAGAACAAAACCAGTTAGGTACTGAGTTCGGGATGGGAGGCCCTCCCATCCTCCCAACCCATTCTGCAATCTGGGCCATTTCAACCTAACACAACTGCAGGCAGAGGCTGCCAAAATAACTCTGGACTGCTTTTACCCCCTACCTATCTGTAGTGACAGAGGCTCACTCTGTCACAAAGGCAATCATGTTGGGAACTGGGAATTCTTTATGAACAAACAATGTCCCGAATGTCAGCAACCATGGCTATAACTTTTGATATACAGGGAGTGCAGAATTATTAGGCAAATGAGTATTTTGATCACATCATCCTCTTTATGCATGTTGTCTTACTCCAAGCTGTATAGGCTCAAAAGCCTACTACCAATTAAGCATATTAGGTGATGTGCATCTCTGTAATGAGAAGGGGTGTGGTCTAATGACATCAACACCCTATATTAGGTGTGCATAATTATTAGGCAACTTCCTTTCCTTTGGCAAAATGGGTCAAAAGAAGGACTTGACAGGCTTAGAAAAGTCAAAAATAGTGAGATATCTTGCAGAGGGATGCAGCACTCTTAAAATTGCAAAGCTTCTGAAGCGTGATCATCGAACAATCAAGCGTTTCATTCAAAATAGTCAACAGGGTCGCAAGAAGCGTGTGGAACTGCAAAGGCGCAAAATGACTGCCCATGAACTGAGAAAAGTCAAGCGTGTAGCTGCCAAGATGCCACTTGCCACCAGT